>JBAWJQ010002050.1:0-211340 GCA_037783105.1 Bactrocera zonata | reverse complement strand
CCTCTGATTTGGAGCAATGTTTACATTCCAGTGGACAAGGGCGACGTGATAATGCATCCGCATTTTTGTGGTGAATCCCCTTTCGGTGTTCTGTTTCGAAGTCGTAATTCTGTAATCTTTCGATCCATCGTGCAATTTGGCCTTCCGGATTCTTAAACTGTAATAACCATTTTAATGCTGCATGATCAGTCCTCAGCAAGAATCGTTGTCCATACAAATACTTGTGGAAATGTTTTACACATTCCACCACAGCTAGTAGTTCTTTTCGCGTCACACAGTAGTTTTTCTCTGGTTTCCCGAGCACTCTGCTGTAATACCCAATTACTCTTTCTTGTCCGTCGATGAGCTGAGACAGGACACCTCCAATTCCATAAGCGCTCGCATCTGTATCCAGGATGAATTTCTTTCCAGGTATTGGATAAGCCAACATCGGCGCCGTACAAAGTAGTTCTTTAAGCTGCTCAAACGCTTTTTCTTGTTCCAACTGCCATACAAACGGGCGATTCTTCTTTGTTAAATCATGTAAACTTCTAGCCACGTTCGCAAATCCAGGTACAAAACGGCGGTAATACGTGCATAAACCGAGGAAGCTGCGGAGTTCATGTATGTTGGTGGGTCGAGGCCAATCTTTAACTGCATTTATTTTTCCTTCCTCGGTGTGAATCCCCTCAGTTGACACTTTATGTCCGAGATATGTGACCTGCTTCTTCCATAATGAGCACTTTTTGGGATTCAAGCGTAATCCGGCTGATGCTATTCGCTGAAAGACTTCCTCTAGATTTTTCAGATGATCATCAAAACTTTTTCCCATGATGATAATGTCATCAAGATACACCAAACATGTCTTCCAGTTGAGTCCTTTTAACACATGTTCCATCAGTCGCTCGAATGTTGCAGGCGCATTACATAACCCAAATGGCATCACAGAGAATTCCCATAACCCGTCGCCCATACTGAAAGCGGTCTTTTCGCGGTCACGTTCATCAATCTCGACTTGCCAATATCCACTTTGTAGATCTAATGTAGAAAACCATTTCGCTCCAGACAAGGTGTCTAATGTATCGTCGATTCTCGGTAGAGGATAACTGTCTTTCTTTGTGACATCATTCAACTTCCTATAATCTACGCAGAAACGGGTGCTACCATCTTTCTTTTTAACTAAGACGATAGGTGAGCTCCATGGACTTATTGAAGGTTCGATTACACCGTTTTTGTGCATGTCTTCAATAATTTTGTTAGCATCTTCACGTTTTGCTAGTGGAACCCTACGCGGAGCTTGTCGGATTGGTTTAGCGTCTCCAGTATTTATGCGATGTTTGACAATGCCGGTTCTTCCTGTGTTTCCTTCGTTTGCAAATATGGATGCGTATTTTTCTAATAGTTTTTCTGCTTTTAATTTTTCATTTCCATGCAGTTCGTTCAGCAAATTATTTAGGAGTGTAGGACTTATCTGCTGTGGCTCAATAGTAGGCTTCTGTTGTGACCGTTCGCATCGTGCTATTGCACTTATATTCTGGCACTGTCCAATTACTGCTCCTTTCTTCAGACTTATAGGCGTGTTGAATTCATTCACTACTCTGACCGGAATGGTGGCGTCTTCTCTAGTTTTCACAAGCGTTCTTCCTACCAATATGGGTGTATCTATTTTTGTTGGTTCCACAATCCACAACTCTTCAGTCCCACCTCCTCCATTCACTTTAGCCCATACAATCGCCTCAGATTTTGGTGGAATACTCTGATTATCATCAACAATCACCCTCTTACTTTCAACGTTGGTCACATATCCGGTGTTTATAGGCATCTCCATGTCCTGGCAAAACAGCATTTGCTTGTTTAAATCCAAAGTAACCCCGTGATCAATCATGAAATCTACTCCCATTATAATTTCATCCGTGATTTCTGCTACGATGAAGGTGTGATTAACTTCCAGGGTACCAATCATCACTTCGCAAAACACTTTTCCCGCGACAGCTGCTTCCTCTCCGGTGGCCGTTCGAAGCTTGCAACCGACTAATGGTTCAACCGTTCCTCTTACCACATCCGGTCGGATAATTGAATGTGTGGCACCAGTATCCAAAGTAAGCATTGACAGTCGTCCATTTACGATACCGTTGATAGTAAGATTGTTGTCATGGCGACCTATTTGTGATATCGAGATGGCGGGGCAAATAGTTGTGGGAACCAGCTCACGCCCCTTTGAACTGTTCCGTTTTAGTTTAACGACTTGTGAGATGTGGATGCTCCGTCCTCGTTATCTGTTGGATGTTTCCGTTTTGATGGGTTTACTTTTATATTGCAATTTCGGGCAAAGTGACCCGCTTTTCCACAGTTGAAACATCTGCCTGTTGTATTTACTCGCGGTGCAGCAATTGTCTTCAGAGTCTTCAATATTTCCTCCATCAGCGCTGGTTGTTCCATTTCAACCCTTTGTACTTTGTGTGCTGGTTTACTTAGTAGGGAAGCTGTTTCCTGTGTGAGGGCGTGCGAAACCGTTTCAGCAAACGTTCTTTTTGGCAATGCATATGTGGCGCGTTTGGTGTCCACATCACGAATTCCATTTATGAAACATTGAATTTTTACCCTCTCAATGTAATCCACAGGTGCATCTGCATTTGCCAAATGAGCCAGTCGTTCTATTTCAGTTGCGAACTCTTGCAATGACTCGTTCATTTTCTGACCCCTATTTTGCAGTTCGATCTGGTATATTTGTTTCCGGTGCTCACTACCATATCGTCTTTCTATCGCACTCATCAATGCCTCATAGTTGTCCCGTTCACAGTCTGGAATAGTCTGAAGGATTTCTGCCGCAGGTCCTTTCAATGATACAAACAAGGACGCCACTTTGTCCGCTTCATTCCAGTTATTGGCCATTGCTGTCTTTTCAAACTGAAGTTTGAAAATTTGAAATGGAATACTTCCATCGAATGTGGGTGCCTTCAATCTTGGATTATTTGTTGATGGTGCAGGGCCATGCAGTTGCAGTTCTCGCATCCGATTACTCAAATGAAGAACTTCTGATTTCAAATTTTCTTCGTCATTTTTTAACGTGCTTAATTCGTCTTCCAATTTTGAAACTTTCTGTTGCACTTGTGTATTACTTTCTGTAATCTGTTGTACCAAACGCTTTTCTAACTGCGTATTATTTTCAGTCATTTGTTGTGTAAGGCGAGACTCTAACTGTGATGTATTTTCAGCTATTTGCGTCATTTGCTGTGCCAGACGATTTCCTGTTTGTACTGCATTTTCTGCATTTTCAGATATTTGCGTCATTTGCTGTGCCAGACGATTTTCTGTTTGCATTGCATTTTCTGCTATTTGCTGTGCCAAACGATTTTCTGTTTGCACTGCATTTTCTGCTATTTGCTTAATAGCCACTAATAGCATGTTAGTGTCTACACTTGATGACGTTCGTTGTTCTTCTACTTTTTCTTCTACCTTTGTAGAAGTTTCTGGCCCATCAAATTCGAACTCGTCCACATTAATTCCATCCGCTTCCATTGCTTCACGTAATCGTGCCTGCAGATCCGCCTTTTGCCCGCTTATCGGCAATTTACGCTCCTCCAGTTCCTTTTTCAATTGCTGAATTCTCAATTCTCCGAATTTAACCATCTTGAATTTGGATTATTTGACAATCCCACTTCTGACACCAATTGTTACGAATTTACTCTTGCTAGTTTACTTTGTTAGGTTCGTATCTCTGGATTGACAAATAAAATCAACACTGTTTAATTTAATTCAACAACTCTTTATTTCACAACCCGTCTACACTATAGCAGTTTACTCTTAGCACTGATTGATTACGTTGGCGCTGCCACGGCTTATATAGCCACGCACTTCTCGCTAGATGCCGATGTGTCCTTCTAGAATATTGCGTCTAGAAACCACCAGAACATACTGCTATACGGCGCCAGATGTCGCTAGATGCCGATGTGTCCTTCTAGAATATTGCGTCTAGAAACCACCAGAACATACTGCTATACGGCGCCAGATGTAGCTATTGCTTCGACAAACAAACAGCCGCGGCGCCAGATGTCTACAATAAGACAAATGCTATTCCATATACCTACAGCTATTGTTCATAATAATGGATGCATATAGCAATACAAATACAACTTAATACTACTTTTGTAACAATATATTTGGCGGAAAATATTACGCTTCCTGTCAAAAACATATGTGTTTGTAATGACAGTAAAAAATTAATTGCTTGCGTGAGTTTTTTCGAATTACAGTTCTTTAAAAAGTAATAATTTTTGTTGTAAATAATAAAAAATGTTGTAAAATATTCGGCTATAAAACAAATCTGGTGCGTGTAGTGTAAGTGTATTGTAGTGAAAAACGAAATGCGTTAGCGAAAATTAACCTGACTCAGGTTCGCTTATACACCAATTGCTGCAAGCAACTTTGAGCGGCTCTCATCCGGAATGCTTACTGTTCAGCGGAAATGTTTGAATTTTGGTAAGAAATAGTATTCAATATAAATATTTACTGATATTATTGTTATTAAAAGCAAATCTTGAGCAGGAATAAATGGTTTCTCGGCTTCTTGTTAAAATATTGAGGTTATGTGATCTTATATCTGGTTTCTAACTTGCGCTCGTTGCGTAGTGCTCATCAGAAGTCTATATTGTTGAGCGGAAATGTTTGAATTTTGTTAAGAATTGGTATTCGATATAAATCTTTACTGAAAATACTGGGATTTAAGCGAAGCATGCTACATTGTGCTAATATTTATTAGTTTATGCGCTTCTTCTTTCAATAGTGAGGCTATGTAATAATGCTGAGTTCTAACTAGCACTCTAAAGCACAAACTACTGCCGGTTATATTATCTACTAACCACTCCATTCCCACGACAGTCGGGCCTACGTAGCCGGAACGAACCCGAATTTTTTATTCAGTCGAGGACTGTCAACTCGGCAGTATTTTACAGCAGCAACAACAAAATGTACTTACCACTAAAATGAGTTGAAATTAAAAAGCAAATGAGTTCTGTTCCGCTGTCGAGAGCTTCACAGTTTTTCAATCTTTATTCATTTTCAATATTCTCCTTCATCCTCTGAACATTACGCTGGTCACGTAAAACTATTTTCTACAAATTACATTATATGAGTATTTAAGTAATTATATGACAGTATTAATTTGGCTGAGCTAGTGAATATTGTTCGATTTTGTTCTTGTCATTAATTATCATAATTTTTTTGTATATTACGTAGGTTTATATGATTACTAAATGAATATTAAATTAAAAATAAAACTAAAATAAAATGTGCGGACGATGAGCTGGACCAGTTGTTGTTTTCCAAGCAACACCGTGACCGCCTGGTGACTACCAATAAGACATACAAGCTTCTTAAAGGGCTAGAACTGTTATAAACTAAAGTTAGACTTTGACATTACGCTAATTACAATTGTTTACATATTATATAATATTTTATTATTATATATACTATGCACTATTTACAAGCCTGACTTACGATCATATATGCGTTCATTTTTATACCAATTAAAAAAATCGCTAAAAAATCGCAACAAACATAACACACTTTTACAATAATATCATTCTGCGGAATCTTATATTCGCCTCAAGGTGTAGGCAGAAAACAGAGGCAGCGCCAAAAATTATTGTTGTTATCTTTGGCAAGTGTCCTTTGCCTTCCAAGCCATTAAAACAAATACAACTCCTTCTCCGCTCACACAACTTCCCTCTTACATTAATTTTACTTCACCGCAAGCAGCTAAGGATATTTGTACAAGTAAACGCTTACTTGCGCTCGGCACCTTTCTGATTGGCCAGTCGGGTAGCCGACGTCGCCAACCGTTACTTCCGCATCCTTTATGGTGCTTGCAGCCAATGAGCGAAATGCCAATTTGTCAGTTGTTATTCGTTTAGGCGACGACGCTCTCATACTACTTGGCGCTCTCGCGCCTACTTACACAGGCACACCAATCTCAGCGTGTGGCTACCACTCAAGCACCACCACTGCTACTCCGAGCACGCCAAATTTCTGGATATATACATGACTCAAGCGGCAAAGGCGCGTGCTATGTCCTGCCACCAGGCGTATGAGTGACACTTTACACACTAAATACTACTTACAATCCTACTCTCTCTCTCTGCGACATGGCGCATCAGCACAAATCGCGTGATTGCAAGACGTAGCTGAGGATACTCGTTTTTTCCTTGCCTTTGCCGAGTGAAATGCATTTCCGGTGGTGCATTTTTTTGTTCGCGCGTTGGAGTGTGTGTTGGTGCGTCAGCCGGCGAAACCGCCGCACGCCATTGGTTGGTTACTGGCCAGTGACGTGGACGTTTGTATGTTTGCGCTTGACTGCAGCGTGGTAATTGCCAATCGGTGAGATTTACGTGTGTCGGTTTTGTGTGAATGAATTTGAGGTTAAGTGTTGCTAACTGCTGTTTGTATTGCTGTTACAATAGTGAGGAGTTGCACGCCTGTAATGAGAGAGAAACAATAACGTAATTAGTTACAAAGTTATAAGATGTCTTTAAATAAAAAAATATATGTGCTTGAGGTTAAGCATTTTTTTTTTGTCGAAAATTTCAAAATTAAATATTCTTGTACTCTGTATTGAGTTCTTTTCGTATAAAATATGTTTTGGTTTAGAGTGAAGTCCACACGTTTAAATGTATATTGGAAAACATTTTAATATGTGTTTTGCAAAAACTTTAATTTGAGGTTATGTACTTTTCGGTAAATTTATTTGTGAAAAAAATTGCTTAATTTCTATTGCTTGCTCATTTGGAATTTACGTGAAGTTTATAGGGTATATGTACATATGAAAAAAATATTAAAATCTCGAATGCCACCTTTAAGTTGTAAAAAAATAATAAAAACAAAATAATAATGTTATAAAATAAACAACAACAATATCTTTTATCTATAATTAATTTTTAATAATTCTAATATAATTTTAAGAAAATGATTTTATTTTAATTATAATTGTTTTGATTTTAAGAAAATATTTTTGGAAAAATGCAATATAAATAATTAAATAATTTTGATTTAAGAAAATAATTTTTTCTTGTACATACTTTAAACTTAAAAGTTTTTTTAGAATATTTAAAGAAATTTTCTTTTTGTTTTTTTTTACTATTTTTAGAAAATTTTTTTTTTTTAATAAGTAAAAAAAAAGTATTATAAGTATTGTCAGTTTACAGTTGTACCAAATTATAAAAAAATATTATTATAAGAATTAAAAACAAAAATAGTCTCTTGTCAATAAATTAATTTTTTATAAAAAACACAATTAGTTAAAAAATAAATAAATTTTCTTGTGCTTGACAGTTTTAATTTTTTAAATTAATTTTCCAAAGAAAATCAGAATTTTAAGAAAATTATTTTTTCAAAGAACTTTTCTTGCACTGTAAGGTATTAATATTTTTAGTTAAAGAAATAGTTAAAAAATGTTTTATAATCGACAATGTTTCTTAGTTGTACCAAAATTATTTAAAAAATATTATTATTAAAATAATAAAAAAATAATATATTTTTATCTATAAATTTTTTTTTCTAAAAAAAATTAAATTTTAGAAAATATTTTTTTTTTTGTACTGTAGGATTTTAATTAAAAAAAAATTAAAAAAAAACATTGTTTTAAGAATAATAATTAATAAATTTTTCCTGTACCAGAAAATTTTTACTTTTTTTCTAAATGTTAAAAAAAAATATTATTTTAAGAAAAAAATTACGACCAAAAACATCTTCTACTTAAAGTAAATTTTTTTTAGAAAATAAATAAAAATATATGAAAGTTTTTTAGAAAATAAATTTTTTTACTATTTTCGGAAAAATTTTATTATTGTAATTTTTTAAATTTATAATAGAAATATTTTAAGAAAATAATTTACTCTTTTCTAATATTTTCAGAAAATAAAATTTTCCTTGTAAAATTAATTTTTTTAATTTATGAGAACTACTTTTTTTGCACTAAAAAATTTTAAGGAAAATCTCACTCTTTGTTTTAAAAAAATGTTAAGAAAAAAATACAACAAAAAAATATTTTCTATAAATAGTAAAAACATAATAATAAATTTTTTTTACTAAATTATAAATTTTTCCTGTGCTGGAAACTCTTAACTTTTTTCTAAATGTTAAATTTTAAGAAAAAATTACGATAAAAAAATAGTTTTTAAAAATAATAATTTTTTTAGAAAATAATTTATTTTTTACTATTTTTAAAAAGTAAGTTTTTAAAAATAATACATTTTTTAGAAATAATTTATTTTTTACTATTTTTAAAAAATATTTTTTTTAATGTAATTTATGTAATATTTTGAGATAATACTTTATTTTTTATTATTATTTTTAGAAAAATTCAGCCTTATCAACCATTTCTAACCACCCTAATAAAACTCTTTGAATTTTTATTCCTTATAAAGAATATTTTTATTTAAAAAATCTACTCTTATTTATACCCTATTTATAATACTTTTCTTTGAACTTTTCTTGGCACAGTTTCATGTTCCGATTGCGGCGCGCTCAAAATATTCGAGCGCAAAACTATTGACTTTTGCGTAGGGGAGTTGTAACTATTTATACCTGCAACACATACATACAGGAAAACACAAATTATCTGGCAACCTCACAAAACGCATTTAGACTGCTCACGCATAGGAACCGATAGATACGTCGCAGATGGACAGAACATAAAAGCTTAGCCGTTGGCACACATCAAGCGTTTGCCAACAAGGCGCACATTAAGCGATTATATAAGACATTAACGGGTTCATTGCCTGAAACAGGTTGCCAGCAAGGGGAGCAGAAAATAGCACAATACTAAAATTTTTGTTTTTGTTGCTTCTGCTTCTTCTCAGATATGTGTTTGTGGGGTCCTTGGCAAGGTTTCGCCGAGTCTCACTCCTCCAAGTTGGTGCTTGCCAATTTTTCGCTGTTGTTGTTGCGTGGTGCGGACGCGGTGTTCGCCAGTTGACCATCACTCGATTCGAATTAATTTTGGCAATGAAATTTGTTTTGTGCGTAAACAATTGGAAATTGGCAAGCGAAATATAAATAATAAATGCAGGAAGAATTGTGTGAATGAAAGCACTTACACACACATATGTGCGTGTGATTTAGTGTGTGTGTGGGGTTTTTTGTTTTGATAATTCAAAAACGTGACTACAATGATTTGTTTTTATATTAATACCAGGCAATTATTTGGTATATTTTATTTGGCGCCAAAAAGTACTAAGTAAAAAAATTTGCTTAGGTCGTTACTGTAGCCCATAAGAATAAGTAGTAAAGTGATAATAATTGAATACAGATTTCTTCTTTTGGCTTGATAGATATAGAATTGTGACTTTGCTCTACGATCTTTGGTCTATTGTGCACTCTCCTATATCAAATATGGTCACAAAAGTCCAGAACTCTGAGCAATTTCAGAAGCTTGCTGGGCGCGACTAAGATGATGCGATCTCTGACCACGTAAATGGAACCTAGGGTCTTGAGCCTGATTCTATAGAACACATTGCAGTAATCAGCCATTCTGGAGTTTCCTTTTCCATATCACAAAACCGTTAGCTTGCTTAAGATACTATGCCCGAGTTGGACAACTGCTTCCTAAGCCTGCAGCCTTGTATAGAGTGCGACAAAGAGGCGGAATTTGTCTCGGGGAAGGTTGGTCATATATTTAAACCTTGTAAGGTTGAACTCTCCCAGTAGTAGCTTGGCATGGCGCATTCCTGATTCTTGCTGCTAGTGTTGTTTTCTCCCCCCTCTCCACTCCGTGTGGAAGAACTACTTTATAGTGTGGGACCCCACCGCAATGCATCGTTCTGGCTTAATCATCCCGGACGCTACCGCAGAGCGAGCTAGTTCGTCGGCCAGTTCCTACGAGCCAGTTCCTACGAGTACTGCTCCTCTACTAAAAGCGATTAGAACTCATAAGCTGAGGTCGCCTTTAGTGCCGCTTGACTATCGCTAAGTATAACGATACGCTGGTTGCGATGGATATTGATTTCAGGACACTGACTTATACCAAACACTTCGGAAAACGTCCCAATAATATGAATAATTTGGTATGCGGTCCCGCAATGCCTTCCGCTGTCTTCGAGCCGTCAGGATACTACTGGACAGTGTTATTGAGACGGCATTATCTTTCCTTTGCCAAAACCCTCTGCTGCCATGAGCAGAATAGTATTTTTCGCTACCTGTTTGATCACTAGATGCAGCGGTGTAAGCTCCAGCGTGACTTCAAGTGCTGCGATTGGGCAAGTGCATATTGCCCCTGAATCACAGACGCAGGCGAGCCTTTGCAGCTTCGATAGTTGAAAGCCTACCAAAGACTGCGTTGGCTTCCATATCCAACCAACCGCTCCATAAGTGACAATAGGCCTTGCAATCACGGTATACAGCCATCTGATGGCATCTGGCTTGCAACCCCAGGATCTGCCGGCTAGGCGTCTGCATATCATAAGTGCCTTGATGGCTTTGGACAGTGTTAATTCCGCGTGCATATTCGACCGTAAGGTTGAGTCTAATGTGAAGCCAAGAAATTTTACCTCTTTAGACATTTCCAACTCTCTGTCGCCGAGTGTTAGGACCCTCAAGCCCGGTAGAGATCTTCTCTTTGTAAAAGTGGCCTGTTGGTATCGATAATCGGTGATCTTCGGCATTTTTTAAGGATTCATGTAGTCTTGAAAGAGATTAACCTCAAAAATTACACAATATGTGCGATCCTTCATTCTTGAAGTCATGCCGATAATAATTCAAATAATTTTTTTCAAGAATACAGATATGTATATTAGGGTGGGTAAAAAACCAAATACCTTTTTTTGGCTTGGCATTCTAAAAGTAGGTTTTCAGGCACCTCCAAAAAGTATTTCCAAGTATGGGCTCTTAATAGTAACGGGAAGGCCTTCCATCTTAAAGTTTTCTATGTTTTTATTAAAATCTCGATGCCTGATAATTAGATACAAATAGAAAACTTTACGACGGAGGACCTGGCCATTACAGTTAGGAGCTCATATTTGGAGAGACGATTTTTGTACCCACCCTAATGTAAATATATATCTTAAGAGAGGAAGCAAGTGAAATTCCTCTCTTAAGCCACAAGACTTTACAATACATTCACTCCAATCATACTCATTAATTTACACTCCCACTCTGCTGTGGAGGCGTTCTTTAAGTATCGGCAGTTCATAATCGAGCCACTAACTCAAAAACGCAATTCAAAACCATTAAGTCATAACAGGAGACAACGTGTGGTCCCATGAAAATGAACAATTATTCACATCCGTGCGCAATAAATTCCACCGCAACATGAACACATACGATTTCTCCGCATTTCTGCCTCACCGCTCACTCTCTTCCTTGCCTACAACTAATTTTCCTTAAATTTACAAGCTGTTAGCACATGAGTTATGCGTTTCTACAGCAACAACAACGTTTACTTACTTACTTATGCGCTCATAAGTACAACAAACCCTGACCTAAGTCAATGCAAAAGTCTTGCTCGTGTTCCCCCACACACACTTAGCAAACATAACCTGAAAAACAAAAAACTTTCAAATACAGAAATCCAGCTTCTCAGAGTGCCACCGCGGCTCTTGTGAATGTCAATCCGTAATAAAATCGAAACTGTTGCGTATGCGTAAAATACGTAATAAATGCAAATGAATTGTTTTTGTTGTGACGGGGGCCACATGGAGGGGGGCAGGCAAGTGGTGATTCGGCGACAAGCCAAAATCGGCTGATTTCTTGGCAAGCGGCAACGAAGCTGGCGCTAGTGGCAACCACTGACAGACGCCGTGGCGTGTGCCTGAATGGGAAGATGTCCAGAAAACTTATTGGCAAAACTCCATGCTTTTAATTTATGATGCAGACGCATCAACGGCGTGTGTTTGAACGCCATGTTGGCGGGAGGGGGGACGGTGTGGCGCGGTACCGATCATCATTTAGGGGTTGCTAATGGCGTGCAAGAGCACTTAGGCGATTTGCGGAGAAATAAAATCAAACATTTTATGGCTTGTCTTGCGGTTTTTGACATAAACTGAGCATTCACGTTTAATTAGACGCCGATTAATAGGTGATTATTTAATAAGTTGTTGCTAGTTAATTGAGTGCACAACTCATTTGGCGGGCCAATATGTATATACAATTATTATTTTTTATTTGTTTGTTTTTTTTTTGGGGTTTTCAATTGGCTTGTAGCGCATAACGGAAGACGTGGAGCATATTCATATCGTCACTTGAAATGCAAAATAACGTAACATCACTTTACATAAGTTTAGAGGCGCAGGAAAAATGATATAACAGAAACCTATCACATTGAAATAAAATTTGAGTTTTGGTTATAAACTGGTTACATATTGGTTATATATTGATTAGGTATTGGTTATATATTGATTAAGTATTGGTTATGTATTGATTAAGTATTGGTTATATATTGGTTATGTCTAACAGCGGAAGCTGAAAGAAAACGATATAATTGAAACCACTCATATTGAAATAAAATTTAAGTTTTGGTTATAAAGCGGTTATATATTAGTTATATATAATTTTACAATTTATTTAGAATTTTTTAAGTTTTTTTTTTAATTTTAATTTAATTTTTTTTAAAGACTAATAGAAACCACTCATATTGAAACAAAATTTGAGTTTTGGTTATAAAATGGTTATATATTGGTTATGTATTAGTTATATATTGGTTAATCTGACAGCGGAAACTGAAATTTTACTGCTACATTTATGTAATGTGGTTTAGAGAATCGTAAGTTTTTCATTACTCAATTTTGATTATTTTGATGATGCGTTGTTTTGCATTTTAGGTGACGATATATTAAAAATATATTTATTTCTTATGTTTTTTTATTTCAGTTAATTAAAATCACATTTCTAGTTAAATCTTGCTCGCAAATATATTTTTTAATCAAAAATTCTAACAACTTGTTATATAATAAGCAAATATCTAAGCAAATTTTATTTATTTTTTATATAAAAGTATATATTTGTACCTGATTTCCCCTTTTAGTCCCACATTTCAGCGGACATTTTCGCTATTGTGCAATTAAAATTGTTTCAAAATATGTTTTTAGACAAATTCGCGTCAGTTTTCGGTTTTTGGTGCGCATAAACGCCTGCGAATATTTATTTACTCTGTAGTTAGACACGCATACACATACATACAAACATATAAACGTATTTTGAAGTCTAAAACATATAGACTATATACTATAAGAGCACAATTGTATGTATGTATGTACACTGATCTATTTCAAGACGCACATGGATGCGTCTCTTTTGCTGTTTTAACCTTAATTAAAATTGTTCTGTGCAAATAAATGCGCCTTCGTGGCAACAAAAAAATATAATGTATTTATATACACGCTTATGTATGTATGTGTAGCTTGAAGAATACAAAAATACATGCATATTTACAAGCGCTTTGTAGAACACAATAAATGGCACATGCAAAGGCAAAATCAAAAAAAAAAAAACCAACAACACTAATTAGCAGAGCTAAAAGTAATGAAAACTTGAGATCAGAGTCTTCTGATAATGCGGATCACTGCAAATTGCTTAGCAGGCAAAAAGTAATTCATGTTGAAAACATTGCTTTTGCTAAGAACTTTATATAAAATTTAATTTATTTTTATTTTTAATAGGGTGGGTCAATAAATTTGTGAAAATAATTAAACATTTACTATATATTATCTTAAAACAATATAAACAATAAAACTGTGCAAAAAACAAAGAAAAATGTTAATTTCGACTGTGTCGCAGCTATAATACCCTTCACAGCTGCATTTTTTATAGCACAATAGAGTGTAAAAATAGCTTAATCTCGATTTTGAACAAACAATTTGTATGACAGCTATATGTTATAGTGGTCCGATCTTAACAATTTTCTCGGCAATCGTAGCTTCGCATTGAACTATAAGCTGTGCCAAGTTTCGTGAAGATATCTCGTCAAATAAAAACGTTTTCTATACAATGACATGAATTTGAATTGTCAGTTTGTATGGCAACTATATGCTATAGTAATCCGATTTGAACAATTTCTTCTCAGATTGTGACGACGCCTTGGATAACAATCCGTGCCAAATTTTGTAAAGATATATTATTTAATAAAAAAGTTTCCCTTCCACGAACTTGATTCCGATCGTCCAGCTTGCCTAGCAGCTATATGCTATAGTGATTCGATAGCGATGGTTTCGGCACATAAATATCTTCTTGGGAAGAAAGGGATATGTGCAAAATTTCAGATCAATATCCTTAAAACTGAGGGATTAGTTCGCGTACATAAGTCGTGAGGGACTGTGGGCAAAATATAATAAGATTTTTTAATTTAAATTTCGTACGAAAACCCATTTGTCGAAATTTTTATTTTTTTAGGTTAGTATAACTGTCAGTGACATCTGTGCCAAATTTTAAATCAAAACAATTCTTAGTGCTTAGTATACGCTTGTTTTTCTGCAGTAAATAAAGTGCTTTCGGTGATTTTTACGATGACTGGAATTATTCAACGTAGAAGTTCCATTAATTTGTGTGCGGAATCAAATTTTTGTTGCCGAAGCGATGAAAATGTTGGAAAAGACCTTCGGGATAATTGTTTACGTGAGCAAGGTTTTTGATTGGTACAAACTATGCAAAGAGTGTAGAGAACGCATTGACGAGAACAACTTCCAGGATGGCTATCAACATCAACTGATGATCAGTAGTCAACAAAATAAAGAAATTGGTGCTTGAAAATCGACGATTAACAGTCTAGAGATCTTACTGCTATCGTTGGAATATCAGAAGAATCATTTAAAATCATTTTTAAATATCATTTGGTCATAAGTAAGGTGAAACCACGATTGTTTCCAACACCACTCTGTTTTTTTTTTTCGAAAAACAACATCGCGTTAACGTCTGTGCAACAATACATTCCGACTACCAGAATGTCATGGAACGTATTATTACTGGCGATGAGTCTTGGATCTATGCTTACGACCCGGAAACAGGCGGGACATGAGCCGAATATTGTAGCAAAGGTGAGCCGAAGTCAGAAAACTACATCAAAGCAGGTCAAAAATCAAGATTATATTGAAAGTTTTCTTCGATTATCGAGGTATGGTGCATTCCGAATTCCTTCCGATCGGCCAAACTGTCAACAAGGAATAATATTTGAGTATTATGCGTTGTATGTATTGGCTTTCCCTTTGGATATTAAAAACTTTGTAGCAAAAATAATACACGCTGTTCAGACTATAGAAAATAAAAACCACCAAAACACTTCCCCCTAATGTCACACGTTGCTTTGAACAGTGCAATTCTTTTTCTAAAACTTTTTTCATTTAATTGTTATCTTTTTGCTTAATTACTCGTGCAGCAAACGCTTGTAAAACAATGCAAATATATTTTTAACTAAATCAGCTTTGCATTTGATGAACATAAGCTGATGAGCTCATGGTTTAACAAAGGGTTAAATAAATTCAGAAAACAAAAATTGAGAGGAAATACAGAAAAGTAATTAAATTATATTTTTTTAGCTTATTAACCAATACAAGCGCGACAAATCACAAGTGACGGCAATAAAGTTGAATTAATGACACAAGACGAGGAAAATATTTATAGGTACGTAGATTTGTATAAGTGTGACCGAACATGAAGAAACTACGGCGTTTGTGTGGGTCGCTTGCTGATTACCTAACATTCAGACGTGTGTAAGCACAAAACCTGTAAAATCACATTAGAAAATATTTGTTTTTAAGTACAAAATCAATGCCGTACTACATATCTTGATCTGATCCGAGGTCTGAGTAAAAAATATTCAGTATGGGGTTTGCGATTTCACGCAATATCTTGCAAAAGTGGTCGACTTGCTAGTACATAATATGTTGTTCGATTTCTGGACATACAAGTATGATAATAACGAGTGATCCAAGTAGAGGTATTTCTCTCATTAGCCTTTTTTTTATTCGTCACTGTTCGCAGCAACTGAGGTATGGAACGACTTGGAGCATTTTACGTGAAGATCTTAAATTGAAAGCGGTCAAATTGCATCTTGTAAAAGAACTGAAGCCACTTGGCCTTCTCAAGCGACATCGCTTCACTCTATAGACTCTTGAAAAGTTCCTATAAGATTCGACCTTTTCGAGCCAAATTTTGTTCAGAAACAAAATTGCCGCATTTAAGACGAAGAGCAACCTGCGGAGATTACAGAGCTTCCATTTCATTCAGAAAAAATAACGGCTTGGTGTGGTTTGTGGACCAGTGGAATCATCAATCTATATACATATCTTCAAAATGATGCCGATGAGAATGTCACTGTCAATGGCGACCGTTATCGCGTCATGCTAACTGACTATTTGATGCCTGAAATCGAAGCTTGTGATCTCGGCGACTTTTGGTTTCAACAAGATGATGCCACTCATCGCACACATCGCATAAATCAATGGATTTATTGAGAGAACACTTCGGTGTGCAGATAATTTTACGTTTTGGACCGGTCGATTGGACTTTTCCTGTATGTAAAGTCTAAACTCTATGTGGACAATACCGCTTCGATTTAGTTCTTGGAGCAAAACATAACGAGGGTCATTCGCCAATTAGCAGTCGAAATGCTCGAAAGAGTCATCAAAAATTGGACTCAATGGATGGACCTACGTTTCACATGGTCACAGCCAACATTTCAAAAAAAATTATATTAAAAAAGTAAATGCGAAAGAATGTTTTTTCAAATGATAATAAGCGTTCTTCACTAAATTTCAAGTTTCTGTGTAGTAAGGAACCTCGAAATGGCAATATTTTCAAGTTGAAAATCATTTTTGAAATAATTTCCTGACAATTGGAGCAGAAAATTTAAAAATCTAAAATCTCTGAACACTGAAAAACGAGACTTAAAAATATTTAAAATACGGCGGAGAGATTTCAGCGTACTAATGGGATATTTGCAGCCGAAACTGAAAAATTTACGCGCAGAGCGTTTCAACACATACGGATTTTGACAGCTGTCAGATGAAATATTGTTAAATTTAAGCAAACTCGCTCAATATGATCCACACTTTCAAAAGTAGGAGTATAAAACTTAAAAAGGTAAAAAAATATTAACATTTAAATAAGTTGAATAAATTAACATTAAAATTAAGTAAATTAATATCGTAATTGCTCCCTTACTACCTGTTTTAGACACGCTCAAGGCCTCTCTTTGACATGTCAGTCTATACCTGTCAGCAGTGAATGTCAGCACCACATCAAGGCAATGCACAGAAAAAACGCTAGAGTCTGAGTAAACTAAAGTCGAAGGGTGTCGAAATACATATGTAAATATATATATATATATATATATGTACATACTCATATATATACATCTTCATGTATATAAATTCTTCACTTTATACGTCCCGCAGTGGATCTCATCCAATCGAAAACAAGCAACTTGCTTACCCGCGCCACCAGCTGTCCGTCCGTTCTTGCGTCCATTAGTGCTTAGCGCTCGTTGCTTCAGCCATTTCAGTATTTCAGCATTTGAAAGTGACATTTCTGCGCATTTTCGCTTTGACGTTTTTCGAAATCTGTGCGCGGATCACCCAGAGAAACCAGAAGGCAAAACAACAACACAAATTCGGCAGACGTATAAAAATAGCTAAGCAAATAAAGAACGAGCAGCGCGCAGATACAATAAATAAAGTCAGCTTTGCCGGAGGTGATCAACGCGCGCACACACACACACAAGCCGAAATATATTATAAGTCAAGTGAAATGTACGAGTACTTGTATGCGCTGGTGTTTGTTTGCGACTCTGACTATGGGCAAAAATAAGAAGAAAAATCATTCAAAAAAGCAAAAAATGTGTACAAAGAGAGCACACACACACACACACGCTGACGCGGGTTAATGAGCAAAGAAAGCAATCTGACAGAACCCATTAAAGAACGCAAACATGCGCCGCCTGCCTCGCGGCCGCCAGTCACTTCACCTTCGCCTTCTGTTTTTTTTTTGTTTTTTTTTGAAATTTTTTCCTATTCATTTGTGCGCAATTTTCTCGTATTTTCCACGGCTTAATTCAGTTGATCGCTCGCTTTTTGCTTGTTTATATTGATTGCATGCGGCGACAGTGTAATGAAAACAAAAACAAAAACAATTACATGCAACGCTGGCAAATACATTGGTGTATGTAAGAGAACGACAACAGCACACTTTGGCAAAAACAGTAGACATTCACTCGCCCAGCATTTTGCGGAGGACAGACACGATGAGCAAAAATAATAAGACTTTGTTCATAGTTTTAAATTTTTTATTCATTTCATTAATATCTACGTCGTTCACCTCAAAGTAACCCCACTGGGCTTCAATACACTTGTACCAACCTTTCTTCCAATTCTCGAAACAGTTATTAAAGTCAATTTACGGAATAGCCTTCAATGTACGTAGCGATTCACGTTTAATGTCTTCAATTGCCTCATAACGGTTTCCCCGAAGCGGTCGTTTGAGTTTGCTGAATAGCCAGAAGTCACTTGGAGCTAAATCAGGCGAAGACGGTGGTTGCAGCACGATATTGGTTGAAATTTTAGCAAAAAACTCACGAAGAATCACTTCAGTATGCGACGGTGGATTTTCGTGGTGCAAAAACCAATAGTTGTCGGTCCATAATTCCGATCTCTTTATACGTATAGCTTCGGGCTAACGACATATAACTCCCAAATAGTATTCTTTGTTGGCAGTTTGGCCAGTCGAAAGGAGTTTGGAATGCACCACACCTCGATAATCGAAGATATCTGTCAACATAAACTTGATTTTTGACCTGCTTTGACGTAGTTTTCTGACTTCGGCTCACCTTTGCTACGTTATTCAAGCGATGATTCCTATGTTTCAGAGTCATTAGCATAGATTCAAGACTCATCGCCAGTAATAATAGGTTTCATAACATTCTGGTAGTCGGAAAGCATTGTTTCGCAGTCGTTAACGCGACACTGTTTTTCGAAAAACTGTAGAGATTTTGGAACCAATCGTGGTTTCACTTTTCTTATGACCAAATTATCTTTCAAAATGGTTTTCACTGATCCTTCCGATATTTCAACGATGCCAGTAAGATCAATGACTGTTAATTGTCGGTTCTCAAGAACTACTTCCTTAATTTTATTTCAGAAAGACAAGCGTTTACTAAACATTAATGATTATTTTGATGTGATATTTAGCATAGAAGTCACTCTCTCTGGCTCTCCCCGCCTCTTTTTTACCTCATAGTCCTCGCCTTTTCTTCTTAAAAGCTCTTTTTTCTAGCAATGAGTTTTTAATAATAATAATTTATATTTAATATAATTTATTTATATATATAAGAATTGTTGTTGTACCCACGCCATATACTTTCTGTATATACTATGAAGTAGAAAAATCTTATCTAAGATACTTTCAGCAGACCACTTTGTATTTAAAAAGCGCTTTATTTTATTGAAGAGCATTCTTATTATAAAATGAAAATGGTGAACGCATACATTTCTGCTGGCCACTTTAAATATTTTTAATTATTATGCAGGTTGCCACGTTTTAATTATTTCCACTTTTAAGAGCAAATTGCTCATTTTCCAATTTTATGTGCGAAAAATCACAAAAAAAAATTAAAAATTTTATTTCAAAATTCCAGTTCTCTGATGATTCATATGCGCATGAATTTGTATGCCTACATATATAGTATATTATAGGTACCATTTATAGATATACAAACCGTACATATATGCATATATATTATTTACTATGCTATATATTGCATATTTAGCTGTGCAGTTATGGAAAAATTTTAATTTTCAAAAACACATGCTTCTTTTAAAATTACACAACCTGCAAAAAGGCAGCTGATTTTCATTGAAATTGTTGCTTCAATTTGCTCAACTTCTCTTTTTCTGAAATTACAGATGTCTATAGATTAGAGTTGAAAATTTTAATAATTTTTCAGATCAAATACAAAAATAGGTAAACTTCCTTTGCAGCGAAGCTCTGATACCAAAGGTTCTACACAAGAACTTGATTTTGATCGGTTATGTTGTATGGAAGCTCACATGTCAATTGAAAAGTCACCGGCTTGACACATATGTAGATGGCATGACTAGAATTAGATCAATAAAATTTTTAGTTAGCCCGAACCTTCAAAAGGCGCGTGTATCAATTTTACAATTGGCGAATCGTTAGCTTATGAATTATATCACGTTGAGTGAAAGAACTTTTGTTATTTTTCAAAAAATTGTTAAAAAGAAATTTCACGTGCTGGTAAAAAATTGTTTTTTGAAGGAAAAAATAAATTTGAAGCAGAAAATTTACTTGATGTTGAGTTTCCAAACACTGCTCAAGTAAAATCAACCAAAATCAACCATCAAGGATTGGTATGCTAAGTTTAGACGTGGTGAAATGAGCACGGAAGACGGTGAACGCAGTGGACGTCCGAAAGAGATTGTTTGCGATGAAAACATCAAGAAAGTCTAAAAAATAGTTCGGGATGACCGGAAAGTGAAGTTGTTCGAATAACAGGCGCTCTGAAGATATTAAATGAACGTGTATATCATATCATTCACGAGTAGTTGGGTATGAGGAAGCTCTGTGCAACGACGATTGTTTGGAGATGTTCAAGAGTAATAAAACAGAATTTTTGCGTCGATATGTGACATTGGATGAAACATGACATATTACTCGAAGTCCAATTGACGGTCATGCGAGTGAACTGCAAACGATGAACTCGAAAAAAAAACGCAACGGTCGGCTGGCAAGGTTTTGGTGTCTTTATTTTTATATGTGCATGTGAATCTATAATTTTATTGACTACCTTGATAAAACAATGATCACCAACAGCGTCTATTACAAAGCTATTGGTCCATTTGAAGAACGATATTGCCGAAAAATGATCGCATTTGAAGCAAAAGAAAGTGATGTTTCACCAAAACAACGTACCATGTCAGAAAACGATTGCAAAAATCCATGAATTAATAATTGCTTCTGAATTCTCGTATTCTCCAGATCTGGCCTCCAGCGACTATTTCCTGTTTTTGAATCGTAAAGAAATGCTCGCTGGGAAGTAATTTTCGTCGAATGGAGAAGTGATCGCCAGAACTGAGGCCTATTTTGAAGCAAAGGACAAATCATACTATAAAAATGGTATCGAAAAGATGGAGGGTCGCCTTGTAAAAGGTGATCCATTTCGAGATTCTCTACTCTTATCTCCTTTAAATGTTGACTGCGGCTACGTCTCAGATCGTCCAACCGTTGAGTACAATTGTCAATGACTCGTACGAGCATTTCTACTGGCGAATGACATGCTTGATGTTTTGCACCAAGGCCTGAATCGAAGCGGGATTGTTCGCATAGACATTAGACTTTAATTATCCCCACAAAAAAGTCGAACGGTGTGATATAGCACGATCTCGGTGGCCAATCGACCGGTCCAGAAAGTGAAACTATCTGCTCACTGAAGGGTTCTCTCAATAAATCCATTGATTGATGCGAAGTGTGGGGAGTGGCGCCGTCTTATTGAAACCAAAAGTTGCCGAGATCACGAGCTTTAATTTCAGGTATCAAATAGTTGGTTATCATTGTTCGCGTAATTATTTTCACGTGATTCACTTTATGTTATTCACCAAAATGATGTGCCACACGTTAGCAAAAATATAAGCCAACACAAACTGATATAGCACGAGTATTCCCAACATTATTTGTCAAAAACATTTGATAAACTTTCACTACGCTCGTCAGCAACGTCAACACAGGACGCGCGCGCGGACTTTGACACCAACGCAAATGCAAAGGTGTGCCAATCAAACAAGTGATTTCACCAATAAATCCAACAAAAGCGCAAAATTGGCAACATCAAATATTAACTGGCTGCCAAGACGACGTCATCACTTTATTGGCGGTCATAATAGCAAATGAAGAAGCTGCCAAATACAAATCAAATCGAATGAAATGAAATCAACAGCAACAATGAGGCGCGCAACAACAAAAACTCGGGACGCAACTCAAAAGCGTTGAAATATTTGTATGATAGCCAATAAATGCGCGAGCCCACTTATATCTAGCCAAGCACACACGCGGCTGCTCATTGTGGCCAACTAATGCTGCCAACGCGCCGCTATGTTTAGGGTGAACGAACAGCAGGCAACAGCCTTACTGCACACCCAACGCTCCACCGCAGCCAGCGCCAACTTAAACGGTGGTTTATGCACCAATCAAACAACTCGAATTCTCAAGTTCGCAATTTTCACAATACCAATAATATTGAGCTTGCTGCGTGACACCTGTTCGACCGCTAGCGCAGCAGCTGGCTTGCCAGGAGCAAAGTGGTGACAAGCGCTAAGCTGCCGTGGACGCGGTGGCTGCTTGCCGCACACGTGTGATCTTACAACAGTCGGTTTGTATACTTTCTGACGCGTAGCATAGGAAATGCAGACCGAAAGCTGAGCGCTGCCAATAAACAATCAGCGCCAATGCAGCGGCAGCAGCAACCGCTGAGACGCGTGTCCAACTGGGCAAGTCGTCAAAAATGTGCGTCCACAATTAAAGCAACTTAAAGCGCAAATTAAAAAACACTAAAAATCTACTCAACACAAATGTTTGTATGTATGTATGTGTGGCGGCACGCGAATGCGGCTTCCACAGAACGACGGCGCAGTGTTTGAATTATGAAGGCGGTGCTGTGGCGTCTAGCGCTTGCCAAAAGGACTTGCCAAGAAAAATGAACGTACAAGCCAACGGCGGCGCGTAGCCAAAAGCGACCAGGCGACCAGCAATCGGCGGTCGAAGATGCTGTCATCATTGGCTAAATGCCTGCCGCAGGCGCGCAATGAATGAATTTTATGAGCGACGCACGCAGTTTCAGCGCGTGCACTTAGCGCTGCTTGCCAAAAAAGATGAGGCGCGAAGAAACGCCACAGAAGCCGCTACTCACTGCCGTTATGCCGTTCTTGGCAGTGTGTAGTGTGCCGTTGCCGGCGCGCTGAGTTTGAGGCTGCGGCTGGTGGTGTTGCGAACGCCATTTGGCCAAGGCGGCGGTGGCAGGAGCCAAGAATTTCGTATTTGTGATTAAGCACGTGCACACACACATACACTGACGCGTTTCTCCGCGAAATGTTTATTGTTTTCTTCGCAACACTCCGCGCTCACGCTTCCCCCGCTGGCGCACTTTGTCCGGTATTTTATTGTTTTCTCGCTGCGATGACGTCTACAGCTGCCTGCATGTTGCCTGCTCCAGCTGCCAAAAGATGTTGTGTGTGCGCTGCGTTGTAACATAAATCTCGGCGTTGCACTCTGACATATCTTGGCGTATAATGTTTACATTTTACTGGCCAGCAACCAAATAAGCAGCAGCAAATAAAAAATGTGTGTGTGTAGCTGGTGCTTTTCTGACGCGGCATTTATTTTAGCCGCTAAGTCATTGCTTGCCAGCAAATCATATAGGAAAATTGTGTGTATGTGTGTGTTGGGATTTTTTAAATTCGTTATTTGCGCGTGCTGCTTGTGGCAGGCAGCACAGTTGCCACGCACACACATATATAATACATAGACGAATTGCCAGCGCCTTTCTTGGCAGCCGCAGCGCGTACCAGCAATGGCAGTTATGAAGAATACCGAGCAAGTGTTTAGTGGATGCGGCACACTTGTGCGTTGTTTGCTTACTGCATTGTTGTTGCCATTGTGTTTTTGTTGTCGCCTGTGTCTTGTCAGCCAAGTGAAATGCTGCAGTAGACTAGTAGGCGCTGCAAATTGCAGACTTTTCAACGCAGCACTGCAGTGATTATGGCGAATCAATGCACAGACAAACAGATATACATATGTAGGTATATAAATACATACATATGTATAAGTAAAACTCATATTTACTTACAAACATAGTCCTCTGCAGTGCATCCTCTTAATTTTTTGTAAGCCCGAGCCCCAATGCACACACATGCCCTTTTCCTAAAAAATATTGTTACTCATACGCACTGTCACACATCCTTTTTTTTGCCTAAGGTTAGCTCATATCAAAACCACTAAACCGTGGCATTTCGATTTCCATAAGCAATAACAGATAAATTCTGTTGTTGTTGTTGTCTTTTTGTGTTACAGTGTGTTGTTTATAAAACTTATTTATTATTTAATATATTTATTTCCTTATTCAGAATAAAAATATTTTTTTGGGATTATTTTTTGGGATTATTTTTTGGATATCACCTTGTTGTTGCTCACCCTTTTTAAGCAAGGAACTTCTTAAGCCCTGAGATTAAACTTCAACGTAGTCTTTTTTATATCTAGCAAAGGTTTCTACGTTAAATGTAATTGAGAGGCGACAATTAAAACGATTAGTGCAATTTCTACAGTATACATATGTGTGTACCCTGTACTCTAAAATTCTCGCACATTTTGATTTCATTCTAAAATACTTGTAATACTAAGTCACCGAGCTTGGCCCAGGCTGTCGTTTCGCTGCTCTTATAATTTCTAGAAAGGCAAGGGAAGGAAGAACTCAGTGGAGATTAGGAGTGTTGAGGTTTTTTAGGGATGCATCAAAGCTGGCGGAGAGATTCAGGAACTTTCCATCAGCTCCAGTTTTAGGCTTCCTGACCGCTGCAGAGTCTTTCAAACACCAGAGACTGCCATTGAGGTAGCGTTAAATTTATTGCTCCGTATAGCAGCTTTCTTCAGAATGGTGACTGTCCACGCAGATATTAGGGCAGAGATTTCGACCTATGGTCACTAACTGTGCGCTCAAGACTAGTGAAGGTATATCTAGATTCCTTAGCTCTAGCATCGAGCTAATTTATGATTAGTATTGCAGGAAACTATAAGACTGATGAGCTTGCTAAGACAGGCACTACAGTCTCAATAACTACTAAATGGGAATGGTTAGGATCTCCGTTGACTTCTTATAGCTTCTACTGAGCTATTGTGCCTTAGGCCAGATCAGAAAGCATTGGTCAAACGTGCGGAGCAACCCCTATAGGGTTTGGGAAACCACCAAATTACATCAACTTGAAAGCCGCTGCATAGCGGGTTAGCTCGTTGGTCATTTCAAAGTTGGTTACCCCTTTATGAACTGGCTCCCAGATCAGATCTACACGGTTGCAAACTGATAGGCGGTTGAGCCTTCCTATACACTCCTCCACTAATAGCGATTTGACTTCATAGGCTGAGATCTTTTAAAATGCCGTTTGACTATCGCTGAGTATAGCGATACGCTGGTTACGATAGTTGAGTTGGAGATTAATTTCTGCACACTGACTTATAGCAAAGACTTCTGCTTGATAGTGCTGCGCTTCAGAAGCCGCCTTACTGCCGAGAGTAACTTTAAACTTCTTTGTGAAGTTTACCCTCTTCGTAACGCTGTCTCTTAAAAGAAGAGCCAGTGGTGTGTTTTTCCCTAAGGTCTGCATTTGTTGAGACGACATTATCCTCCTTTTGCCAATATTCTATGTTACCATGAGCTACATGGTATGGTTATTTGATCACTAGATGCAGCGGTATGAGCTCCAGCATGACCTCAAGTGCTGCGGCTGGGCAAGTGCTTCGGTAGTTATGAGTCTATCGAAGACTGCTTTGTCTTAGATGCCCAAGCAACCGCCCATACGTGACAAAAGGCATTATGGTCATGCTACACAGCCACTTGATGATGTCTGGCTTGAAGTCCCAGGATCAATCGTCTGGGCGTCTGCATATCGGGAGTGCTTTGGTGGCTCCGAACGGTGTTAATTCCACATTCCTATTCCACCGTGAGGTTGAGTCTATTAAATTGGAAGAGGTCTAGGGAGCTCTTCGCTCTCAACCTTTCAATGGTTGTAGGAGCCAAACATTGTGCTGCATGCCAGCTACATAAGCTTTTTTGAAGAAGATGAGATAAAATAAACTCAACAATCTCTTTTCGAATGTTCCGCGTATAGCAAACTAAGGCGAAAATACCTTGGAACTCATACTTTCAGATAGCCAGATAAAATAACGAAAATAGAAATAAAACCCTCAATCAGATTTGTAATAATTTCAGGGAGCTTTGCTGATAGCTAATATCCATCTACAGGAGGCTTTCGTCTAGCTTCACAAAGGACTGAACATAGCAGTTTAAGTATGATCCATCCATCATGGTAAAATATCAGTTATTTAACCTAACCATAACAGTACCTGTACTGAATTAACACCATCCGATCAGAAAAGATGCTGAAATTTATAGTAAGATGGTCCATGAAATTTCGAGATATCGATATGAAATTTTAGCACAGATTATTGTCCAAGCTTACAATCTTCAAACACATTATTTGGATCGAACTACTATAGCATATTGCTTTGTATGGACCAATCAAAATCAAGAAGATACATTTATTTTTAAACTCTTTTATGCTATAAGAAAGGCACCCATAAATGGTATTATGGCTTGGGTGTAACCGATGTCGATCAAGAAATAAATGCACAATAAAATTAATATTTTTATGAAACATGTGAGGTTAGAACATTTTGCTAACCACCAATACAAAACTAAAATGGCCAGCTTGTGGTTTCAAAATAATTTTTCATGGCATGAATCAACGAAAATCGTACACTGTCACGCGCTGACCAGACAAACTGACCCACACATTAAATCAGAAACCAAAACTTCGGCGGTCAACAATAAAAGAAGAGGAAAACAAAATATTAAAAAAATGTATTATACGAGTAGATAAACTGAAAAGCACAAACAAAGTCATAATTCTTATTTTCTTTGCAATATTTTTTCAATCATTGTTTAAAACAGCAACAACAACAACGCGGCAGTTTGTTTTTAACACTCGGCAATAATTTTTAAGAAAATGAAAAATCGTTTGTGAAAGCAATAATGATGCGCATGAAGGCGAGTCGGGTGAGGGGTGCGCCCAAAGCAAAGTGCAAAAATATGCAAATCACTTAAAAGCCCGAAGGTGGAGCATGAGAAATTAGTAAAGCGAAGTGATGCAAACGAAGATAGACGGTAGGCGGGTGGCCAATGCAGTGCGGCTGCAAAAGTTTTTAGGCGTCAGGCGGCGACGGCCGAAGGACATTAAGTCGTGCGCCAAGCGCTGTCCACACACAAAGCAATGAAATTATCGAAAATAATAACTTCGCATCTTCGCCTACACAATTTCGGCAAGCGAGTGTAAAAGAAGGGTGAAGAGGGGTGAAGGGGGTCATCCGGTCAAAGGCGAGCGTATACGAGAATTGTCTGCATTTGCGTTTTGTGGCAGCGCAAGCGACTTTGTGATGGTAATAAATTGCGACACAAACAGACGGCCGTGGACAGACACAACTGCAGTGCAAATTAAAGCATGAATTTGATTTGTAATTTGCGAATTTTTCATTTTAATGACCGCAGCGCGGCCTAGAGCTTTGTGGCTACATGGCAATGGCTATTAAAATAAATGCAGCAAAGCAGACGCTGCGCCATAATTATGCAAATGCACATTATATATGTGTGTGTGTGTGTGTGACTACTTGGAAATTGCTGCTTAGAATTATTTATTTTGTTTATTTCAAGAAATTGCCGAAATGTATTTATTTTTAATTTTATTGGTTTCAATATTTAACTGCCATATATGCGAAATCTCAGCTGTTAAAAAGAGATAAATCGCGTGTGGCAACTCATTCAACTGTAAGCCATAGCCATTTGGTCTATCAATAAAACTGACACCGATTGCTGGCCATAAATCTGCGAATAGCCAGCAGTTCTCTGCAACGAGCGAAAACGTGTCGTAGAAAATGAGGCGGAAATGATAAAGAAAAAATGCGAAAAATACGAAAAATGTGCAACTGTAACATTGTGTGTATGTGTGTCTGTGACTGTGATAGCAAGCGTTGAGCGCAGCTTCGCACTGACCAGCATTTTTCGACGCTGCGAGAAAAAAATTCCAAAGAAATCGCTGAAGGCAAACATATGCAGCAGCCCAAAGAATGGCCAGTGAACAGGAAAACAAGACTAAGTTGCCAATTTCCGGCGAAAAAAATGCAAGGAATTAAAATTGTTTGCTAAAAAAATGCATGGCAGCGAAGAATGTGTAAAGCTGCTGAGGAGTTATTTCGGCAGGATGTCCGACACATTGTTTGTGTCACAAGAGTATATGCGGAAATTGGCAGAAAAAAGGCGCTGCCAACAAAGTGTGGCATGCTAAAAAATATTCTAGAGGCAGCACAATATTTGGCTATTGTAAAAATAATATCTAAAGTAAGAAAGAATCGGCTTTTCCTTTGTTGCGACTGCGACCAACGCCATCCTTTTAACATTTTTTTATTTTTTGTATTTTTTGGTCACAATCAATTATTTTATTTTTTGCTTTTGCCTTTGCTGAGCCCATTCAATCTAGTACGTATTTGAATAACAACATTTTTCTCTCAATTTCATGTCAGCAATAATTCACAGAGTCACACATAGACAGCAGGGGGCACATTCCGGCACAGTCTTTGCATACAACGCGCAATGCATTTCGAGAAAAGCAGGAGAGGCAACAAAGCGCTGGTAGAAAATATTATTTTCCACGCTGCATTGCTCAAATTCCTCAGCAATTAAACTTGTGCCGCCAATGAATTCACTTAATTTACTTAAATGTGAATTTGTCATTGTGAGCGTCGCCGAGAATATCGGGCTAGTAGAGGACGAAGGATGCTAATTAACTTGAGCAATGCCTTCGTGCTTCAAGCGGCGAAGCTGGTAGTGGTGGACGTGTAGACTCAACTGTTTTTCTGTTTTTGTATACAATTCTAATTGTTTGCGTAATTTAAGTAACAGAGGTGTGCGGCAGGCTCTCCTGCCTGGCTGGCGCTGCTCTTCAGGCTTTCTTCCAAATTGTTAATTGTTTTAATGGCGTATAAATTCTGGCTGCCAACAGAATTTTCCTTGTAGGACATTAGTTACGCTGCATTAAATAATAAGCAGTTTGAGTAATTACTTATTTGGTCGACAGATTTGGGGGGAATAAAAATAAATTAAAGCATTTTGCACGTGTTTGTAATAAAAATATTTTTTTGAAAATAAAAAATTAAAATCCAGGAACAAAAATTATTTGAAAAAAGATTTAAAATAATTAAAAATGAATAATAAACAAGCAAAAATAAAAATTTTGGCTGCACCGAAGCTTTCATAGCTTTGACAGTTGCATTTGTTATTGCATAAAAATACATAAAAAGGTCTTAATCTTGATTTTGATGGTTCCTTTTGTATGGCAGGTATGTGTTGTAGTGGTCCATTCAGAACAATTTTTTCGGAGATTGTGGCAATGGCTTCGAAAATTATCCATACCAAATTTTGTGAAGATATCATGTCAGATTACAAAGTTTTTAAACAAGAACGTAATTTTGATGGTTGAATTTGTATGGCAGCTATATGTTATAGTGATCCAATCTAATCATTTTTTTACCATTTAGTAGTGTTGCCTTTAGTAATAATCCGAGCTAAATTTCGTGAAGATATCATGTAAAATAAAAAAGTTTTCCATACAAGCACTTGATTCCAGTCGTTTAGTTTGTATGACAGCTATATGCTATAGTGGTCTGATATCGGTTGTTCCGACAAATGAGGAGCTTCTCAGGCAGAAAAGGACGTGTGCAAAATTTCAGATCGATGTCTCAAAAACTGAGGGGTTATTTCATGTATAAAAGACAGAAGCACAGATAGATAGGAAGACCGATACGCAGCGGCTATGGCTAGATAGACTAAAATATAGTCGTCAACTGATCAAGATTGTCACCTTTTCGCATTTTTTTTTTATATTTTTTTTTTATCTATTTATGTAAGCATTTCTAAGCCCATTCAATGTTCCATGTACAGCTTAACATGGCGTATGAGTAATATTTTGTATTTAATATCACTCATACGCCCCGTTTAGTGCGCACATTAAAAAATTTTAAAGCTAAAACAATAACAACACAAGTTGTAATAATAAATTTCCGTTTTATGTAATTTCTCGCTTTCCATCGCTGTACTTCTAATATGACAACAACAAAGTGTGCATGAATTTTCGCATTCACAATCGCATGAAAACATGACTCCCACGCATATTTTTGCTTTCAAAAAGAATATTTATGTTTGTATATATAAGCATGTGAACATATAATATACATATACATTTTTATTGTCAATCTATTAATTTTATATTGTATATTTTCATCAACAGACTGGCTGATTTTTCGAAGTTTTTAAAGTCACCAATTGCTGTTATAATATTGGAAGTCTTGAATTTATCATTTAACTTAAGAAAGATCTCAAGCCTGCAGCCTGAAGTAGCAATGCAGAAATACACTCAGCTCTGCCACGCTACGCTCGATGCGTTTGCAAATTTATTACAGCGGCAAATGCTTAACATTTGTCGAGGCGTCATATGGCGAAATAAATATTTATTACGGCGCCAAGTGGTCGCGCTCTTCTGCTTAGTTATACATATGAGCGTTATACCCAAACATAAGTAGTCATGTGTTTTGGTGACTTCTATGAGTGCAATTCTACGCTTTTGAAAGCAATATAACTGCATCACTTCTTTGTTAATTTTTTGGTAAATAAAATAAATTTTTTTAATACCAATAACACCGAACGCTTTAACCATCTGTAACAAATTATTTCTCATATTTTAAATCACAATGTATGTATAGAAAAGTAGTTGAAATAATATTGAAATGATTTTAATTTGGGTTAAGTTAAGTTAAGTTAAGTTAGACTGCTGATCCCCACAAGATGGCAGAAGATCACACCTAGTCTGATATATGTACAGTCCTTATTGAACGTAGATGAAACTCCTATAGTTGAATGTTAACTTTCAGCATATTGACTTGAAGCTATCACACTATCACATACTAAAATCAAGCAGTTGCTCACAGAAATCTCGACTGGGTCCCAGGTAATCATAATTATTTCTGACCGTCAAAAATTGAAACTAATACAGTCATGCATAAGGTCGACATTAATAGGGATCTCATTTAGACAGCTTATAACGCCAGTTCGATGTGGTACCTAAAACTGCAATATATATAATAGATCATGAAACCCTTACAAAACGACAAAGCGTCTTATACGTATCACACTTTTTTGACACGGTCAATGTCAGCTTCGACCATGTCTCGGATTTGCAGTTGCCAGTGATTTCGCTATAACCCGACACCTCAAACGAGTCTGATGATTAAGCAGACTGATGGTTTCAGTTTCAGTGAGGATAGACACTCCTTAACTAACTTTGAGCGCACAGTTAGAGACTTCAACGCTGGCATTACGGCTCTGTTGTCAGAGCGAATGCTTCCAGCGCTGCCTGAAAAATACTACAAGTGGTCCGGTAGCCTAGAGATAAGACTGATGTAGAACTTCTTATTGGAATACTCTCAATTTCTAAATTATTTACAAATACATCTATTATTGGAGCTTATACCACTGTTAGATCCCCTTAGTTTTAGTTTGCGCCCCGTTGTAATACGACAAATGAAAAAACTAATAGCTTTTAAGTCAAGAACGGCAAATATTTATATTTGACTTGAAAATTGAATTTTGAGTTTTTAAAAAGCAGAAATTTTCTCAGAGATTTGCTGCTAGGAAGAAGCAACTACTTTTAGAAAACATTTTCTAATGGTTGGGTATGAACCCAAGATGTTTCCAAGTGTATAATTGGCTCTTGGAAAGACCCACTAAGAAAGTGAATTACGAAATCTGCCAATCTTATTTATTTATGCCTTGAGCCTTACCATTCAACTAAAACAAAAAAAATTTTTTTCTGAAACATAAGGGACCATTCTAGTCTAGAAATTTGGAGAATTCTAAAAATTTTGTTTTTAATAATTACATACATTACATAATTTCTACATATTCAGAAATATCTCCGTAAAGGATTTTCCAAAACTCAAATTAGTTCCGAAGCTATAGTCATACCAGCAATTATTTTGATTCTTCGGACATCCAGACATTTATATTTTAATTTTACTAGGATTTGAGATAATTTTCATACTGTTCGACAAGAATCTGGTAAAAAGGAAACTTTCAGGTGCCTAGCAATACTTTTTTTCGAAACTATATAAAAATATGGACTTTTTGATGCCTGAAATTGAAGCTCGTTATCTCGACAACATTTGGTTTCAACAAGATAGTGTCACTTCCCACACATTGCATCAATCAATGGATTTATTGAGAGAACACTTCGGTGAACAGATAATTTCACGTTTTGGGGCCGTCTATTGGCCACAAAAATCGAGTGATATCACACCGTTAGACTTTTTCCTGTAGAAATATGTGAAGTCTAAAGTTTATGCCGACAATCCGGGTTCGATTCAGGCCTTGGAGCAAAACATAACGCATATCATTCGCTAGTTACCAGTCGAAATACTCGAACGAGTAATCGAAAATTGTACCCAACGAATGGACTATCTGAGACGTAGCCACGGCCAACGTTTGAAAGCGATAATCTTTCAAAAATAAATGCCAAAGAATATTATTTCAAACGATAAATAAAATTTCCCATTCAATTTGAAGTTTATGTGTTTTTTCTTAAAAAAGTGGGTAAGTGGATATTTATAATGTTTTTAGATGTATTCGGTTAATTTTTATTATTACATTTTAATTTGTATATAATTAACTCACCAGAATTCTGATATTTTTGTTGTTTCAGGAAATTCCATCCGATTGCTGTCAGCGAATTGCGGTACTATTTTTATCAGCGTGTACATTTCGGCTTTGACACCGACACTAATAACTGGCTTCGCGACAATTCACCGAGGTTGCACTATGCTCGTTGCGATTGTGTAAGTAAATCTATGCTTTGCAGCTGATTATATATAGTTTATAGTTGATATATGTTTATATATATGGATTAATGATTAAATTTATTATTGTTCAATATTTTATATTTTTTAACAATTTTTCGCTTCGAAAATTGTTGCTTTTTTCTTGCTTACATACGAAACTAATATTGCACATAAGTATGATTTAAGTTCATTTACCGTTATATGCCTGTTCTAGTTTCATTACACTTACATTATTATGTAATTGTCTTTTTTAATTGTTGAATTATAATTACATGTCGATTATTGTTACATAATTTCGGGTGAGTGTAGACTAAGCGACTACATTTTGTTGTTGTTTAAGCACTTTATTCGAAACTACGTTAATGCGATGAAAGTTCACTACTGCTATTAACGGTTATTTATTTTTTTTAACTATTTTAGGTTTTATTGCTACGCGTATGTTTTTGAATATTTTTGAAGGTTTTTGAATATTTTTGAATATTCTCGAAAACGTTTATGCTCTCGTTTTCCCGCTATGTCGCGCACAGTTCACTTGTGAGCCGCGCGTGTGCAGCCTTCAGCGCGTACGCGAGCGTTATGCGTGCTTGCAACGCTCTAAAGTCCAGCTAGCTTTGATTTTGCAGCCAATTGGCCACTGCTGAATTGTATTGGAGCTGTGGCCGTCTAGTTTGGCCCGACTTGGCTTGATGCGGTGTTGACATTTCGCAAGCACAACGCTGCGACTTCATAATTTGGCGTTGACACTTGCCAAAAAAAGTGAAACAATGGCTTGATTTGGGATATAGCCAGCAGCTGTCTGCTGCTAGACTGTTTTTTGCCAGTCAGGTCAGTCAGGTGTGGGTTGGGGTGTTCGTTATAGCCAGCATACCACCGGAACTTGAACTCCACCTGCGCCATTTTATCGAAAACTTAATTGAACCGTCACTATCGACAGCGTACCGTTATGGCAGTGAGGTGGGCTGGTGCGTGCGTTCGACCAACGTGTGCATCTGTTGACGTGCGATGCGCACTGTTGGTAGCTGCATGATTGAGACGGACGTATTTTTAATTGCTACTTTCCCGGTTGTTGTTGGTAGTTGGTTGTACGTAGGCACCAGCACAACGTCTTGCTGATTGGCAACTGACAAAGTCGGTCAATAAGATTTCCGTTAGTTTCCGGTCGGCATTTAGCAAACACTTCACCGGCGTGGTACTTAAACTCGACCGGCTGTTGTTTTTGGCGACGATCACCTCCAGCGTCGATGTTGTCTGCGAATCACTGTTGTTATTGCTTTCTTATCGCCTGTTGGCCAACACTGGATTCGGATTTGGCTAATCGTCTGCACGTTCCACCAGCATGTGTGTGCGTGTGTGTTGGCTGGCCGTTGGCATCATATTCTTTGCCACTTCATGACATTTCTTGATGACTTTTTGAGTTGTTGGCCAAGTGCTGCAATTGTCATCGCCAATAAGCAACACAAACACACGAGATATACCGTTATGTCTTGCACATTTCTTAACCCGACACTGTGTGTTTGTCTTAATTCTTGGACTTGGATCACAACATCATCACATCACTTGAACAGCTGCTCTCTTGGCCAGAGGTTGTGGAAAAATAAAACTGAATCGCCAAACAATGAAGACGAAATATATACACATATATTATTTTTTTGACGATTTTTTCCCCCTGTGTTTAGCGATTTGCTGCTGTTTGTTATTGTTGCTGCCCGTATTTTTCTGGCTGCCGTGTTGGCGATTTTCTTGGATGCGTTGCGATCCAAGAAAATCGCCGAAGGGCACACCGCCACTTTCGGTGCCAAGCAGGCACACCACACGTTGTTGGCTGCTGCTACTTTGTTGGCCAACTGACTGACGACTGCCGTGCCATGGCTCGGTTTGTTTCGGTTTGGCCTGCCAAACGGCAAACAGCAAACGGCCGGCCGCTGTCGCAGTCGCAATCACAATCGCCTTGCATAGTCGGCCAAATCGTAGTCGGTCGTCGTTGTTGGCGCGTCATCATCGCGTTGCGACATCGTCTTGTTGTTTCTGTTGTTGTTGTTCTAGCAATGCATCGTCGTATGTGGCCAAAAAATAGTCGCAAATTGGTTTGTACTTAACCCAACGCGTCTCGTTTTGTCTCATTCTCCTCAAAGTTCTCATACAGTCGCATTTTAGTTGCCGCTCTATCTCTCTCTTTATTTTGCTAAGCGACTCTCACTACGGCATACATTCCCGGTAAGAATGTCTAAACGTGTACGCGGTAAAGTTATATTTTCTGCTTGCGATATAATAAAAATGTTTTCAAATATAGATGTTAGGAAACCTCAGTGAAATTGAAAAACTTTATTATTTAAAGGTCTTTAAATTTCGGAATTCATCAGAATATGTCAACTCAAATTTGAAACTATTCAAACATATTTATGAATATTGAAATGACTTTATATATGAGATGTGAAAATATATTTAGTTAAGTTTGTGGTCTAGTTTCTATATTTTTTTACATCCTGAGCAAGGCAAGTTCGCCGTTATATGTGTAATACCCGTAAGGAAACGTCACAGACCCTATGAAGTGGTTATATAATATAAATGATCAGCGTGACGAGCTAAGTCGATTTAGCCATGTCCGTCTATATATTTTTCCGTATGTCAGTCCGTCTATCTGTCTATATGTTGGTCCATCTGTATACTCCAGCGGGCAAGGGGTAGAATTTCCCGCTGTAAGGTATGCCTGTCGTAAGAGGCGACTAAAACCCATATGCACTATGTCCGTACTTTTTGGCTTCGAAATTTCAGCATAGTCTTTGTCAGAAATAATGATATAATACTTAGCTTGAACTGATATTATAGACTTTAAATGAGATTTCTTCTAATGAAAAGACATTTGAGGTTCAAGCAACAGATGTCACCAGTCATCAAGTTGTTAGGTGCTCAACTCGTCTGACCGAAGACTGCAATCTGGTACCACGGGGAACATTTGCCCTTGGAGTTCGCTCCAATCTGATATTGGGATTTAGCACTTTAGGGAGATTTCTGGTGGCTGTAGTTTACATCTAAAGGCAGGTAATATGGAAAAATTCAATTCAGTTTGAAGTCGCACTGGGACCGGGACCGAACCCACAGCACGTCAGAGGTTTCAGATCGGCCTCGAACCCGACCAAGGTGGAGAAGGTGTCTCTTCCACCCGACCAATTGGAACTAAAAAGAAACTTACGAAAAGCGTTTAATATTTGGGGCGCTGATGAACACATTGTTTTAATATATGTGCTTTAAAAGCACCGTGTAGTTAGGCCGATTTCGGCAGGTACTCACGTAAATCACAACGATTGTTGTCCGTCTGTATATACATATATGAACCTATGTATATCCCTCAGTTTTTGAAATATCGATTTGAAAATCTTCGCACCAAAAAGCTATTAATTTGTCGGGACGGATATCGGATCACTATAGCAAACAGCTATCATACAAACAGAACGATCTTAATAAAGTGCTTGTGTGGAAAGCTTTTTCATTTGACGAGATATCTTCAAGAAATTTGGTGTATATTGCTAAAAGAATGGGAAATCTAAAATAGGCATATGACAGCCGATATATATGAAAAGAAGTAATCAGATATTATTTATAAAATATATAATTTTTTAATGAAGTATAATGACAAACTTTTTCCTGTTGGCCCCCTTTGCGACATTAGAAAAATTTACACTGAGAAAAAAAAGTGTCCAAATTCGAACGTGTATAACTTATCAAAATATCGAGGAAGACTTGTAACATGCGACTCATGCATTTTTATCGCCGAAAAAAGGTTGTCCCGAAACTGATAGAAAATATTTGAAAAACTAATGTTGACTACATTTGCAAAAGAGATATTAAACGATCGTCTGATTTCAGCTAAAACATTTTTTTGTTCCCGGAACTCAAACTTGCGCTCTGTAGAATATGACATTAATCGTTGTAGAACCCCTATTTGAGTAGCTGGAGCTTTAATTTTATTTTTAGTACAGCTTTATAGGTTATATGGTAGATCAAATATCCTTCTGAAGAGCTAATTTATTATCAGCTCGTTGTAAAAACTATACGCCGACGTCTGTAATCAAATTTTTGAAAATTGATTTAAACTTGTTGGTTTTGTATTGACTCAGAGCAAACGTGTCTTGAAGGCGATAATAAAGCTAAAATTTGAATTAACTTGGTTTCTGACATAATTTCGAATTTTTCCAAATCTTAATTAATTTGATCCTGTGTCTAATCGCATTTTCAGTCTATATGAAATAATTTTTTTTATGATTTTGGCTTTCAGTTAGTTTGTTAAATTCTCGCATTTGATTTTCAAGTTTGAATTATTTATTCATATAGTTATTTTACCCTTTACGTACTTTCTATTAAATATGTCTTTTTTTGCACAACACTAACCTCGCGCTCATACTTTCTTCAAGTCAAAGCTGCACGTGATCCGTTTGCCAAATTTGCTTAAACTAATACATTTACGGGAATGCCATAAAACAAAGCGGTATATATATGAGCTTATACTCGTAAATGACGCATACATATCTATGCTCATATCGCTGATGCCTACGCATTGACAAAGTCTCCCCGGCTTTTTGCCATACTTTCAACGGCGCGCCACTCAAACTTTCATCAACATCTTACTTGCAAGTGCCATTCTGCCGTTCTGGCATCTTGCGGATGTTTCGAAACTTGTATTTATCTTGCTTACTCCAGACCCAGAGAAAGAGTCGAGTGTTACACATTTTTTCGCCAAGTGGACTTGGACGCCGCCGTCATTGCATGCCGACGATGGAGTGGCCTGTCTCTCCGTTGCGCTGCGGCTGATTCGGGCGCTCAACTGGCACTGGTGGCTGTGTGTGGTGTGTCCTTTGGCCCGGTCGTTTGGGTAGGTAATAAATAAAAATTGAATTTGCACAGGGAGCGGTGAGGAGGTACTCTGAATGCAGAGGACAAACAAAGCAAGCAGACGGACTGCAATGCATTCACAGCCTTGCGGGAGCGCGTGAGTGTGGGTGGTCAAAGCTTTGGGGGGGAGATGTGAGTGAGTTTGTGTGTCCGTATGCGCGCGAGTAATTGGCGAGAGCATTTAGCATTGTAGCGCGCATGTTTACAGGATGTGTCGAAGTAAGCACGTGCTATACGCTTGTTTACTTGTTTGGCTGCTGTGTTTAGTTTGTGGGCACACGTGGTCGTTGTGTTGACTGGCGATTTGCGAAGCACATGCACACACTTTTGAGTTACTTTATTGTGGTCAAAGGGTGCTTAGTGCGAGTTTGGAGGAATTTGTTATATTTTTATTTGTTGAAAATAAACACAAAAGCTTCAGTGAATGTGTATGTGTATGTATTTGAGTTGATTTTGCTCAAAGAATAACTGTAAGGAGTTTCGAGGTTCGTTAAAAGCTCCTATTTTGTCACCCTTTGTATAATATTTGTTCTGCGCTTCATTAACCTCTAATAGAGTATAGTAATTACAAAAACAAAGTTACTGAAAGCGTGTTAATTGTTGTAAAATTAACGCTAACCATTTCGACATGTGTGCTGCATGCAACACTTACCACAAAAATGGCGAAATTTCGCTTTTGAGTTATGACATTTTAGGCCATGTTTAGCGACCACCGATGACCACTTGCCATATTTTTATATAGTACATAAGCTAGGCAGGGATTTAGCGTATTAAAGTATGTCGCTTAGAGGACAACCAAATTTTTAATAGAAAATACAAATTCATTTAAAAAAATTGTATTTATCAAAAAAAAAAAAAACTTAAATATTTTAAACTATCCAAACATTTCAAAAATTAAAAAAATTAGATATGATAAAAAATGCTAACAGAAAAAAAATCATAGAAAAATTTTAATGAAAAATTTTTAACAAAAGCTTACAAATAATCAAATAAAATTCTTTTTTTTTCTGAAATAAAATCTTAAGAAAAAATATTTTGAAAAAGATTTTTAAAGCAAATTTCGTAAAATTTTTTTAAAGGATTTTAAAGAAAATTGTAATTAAAATTTTTATAAATTGTTTGATGAAAATATTTTTTTATCAAAAACTTAAAAATAATATTATAAATTTTTTTCTTTTCAATTAAAATCACTTTGCAAAAGATTCTTAAAAAAAATTTCTTAAAAAATTTTTAATGCAAAATATTTTTATCAAAACTTTAAAAAGTTTTTTGAAAAAAATCTAAGAAAAAAATAAAGGTTTTTGAAAAAATTTCGTAAAAAGTTTTTAATGAAGAACATTTTTTTCAAAAGTTTAAAAATAAAAGTACCAAATAAATTTGTTTTTAAGGGTTTTAGAGAAAGTTTCTTAAAAAGTTTTGAATGAAATTTATTTTTTTTATCAAAAACAATCTTTTTTTTTAAAAAAAACCTAAAAAAATTTGCTATAAATTTGTTTTTAAGACGAGTATCTTATTCAAAAGTTTGAACAATAAAACTATCAAATAATTTTTTTTTAAAAAGGTTTTAATGAAAAATATATTTTTTTTTTTTTTGAAAAACCCTAAACAAAATTTTTGCCAAAGAGTTTTTAAAAAAAATTTCGTTTTTAATAGAGAATACTTTTTCAGAAGTTTAAACAATAAAGTGCAATAAAAAAAATAAAAAAAAAAAACAGAAAAGCAAGATGTTTTTAAGAAAATTTCATTAAAAGTTTTTTTTGAAAAATATTTTTTTTTCAAAGTTTGAACAATAAAATTATCAAAAAAAAATATTTTTTTTTAAAGGCGAAACAACACTTAATTTATTTCTTAACATCACCTTTTTATAAAAAAATTGCAAATGCATTTGTTTCCAGAAACGGAGCAAAATGTGGCGCCATTTGCTCACACCACTTACACACACGCAAATAAAATTTTGCACACTTTTGGTAACTGCATTTTATGACATTCGTAATGAAAGTATAAAGATTTTGGTAAGCACTTTTTATGCATAAAAAAAATTTGAAATTGCAACTACATATACATACATATATACTTGTATTTACATGTCCCTGCCTCTACTGTGTTCATGCCTTGGTCCGAAATGGCTCTTTCACCACTATTGGCCATTTGCATTCATTAGAATGCATTTGCAGAACGTTCTTCGGGTGTCTTACTTTTAATTTTCTTTGCTCTCACTTTATGCATTTTTATGCATCTTTGTTGATTGAGATCTTTGCCCCGCTCCCATACACGCACATGTACATGCGTGCGTCCTCAATTGAGTAAAAGTGGTTTATATCCGTGTACGAGGTTTTAGTTAAAGGGCCGTAGCTATAAACATAAATGAATACGTGCATATGCATTTATGCATATTTTAGCTAAATATGGAATTGTAGAGTTGCCATGTTATTTCTCAAGTGCTACTGCTTTGACACAGTAGTAAAAACGCTAGCTTGTAAGGAAATGCTACAGAGTAGCTCGCTGAGTATTGCGATAGTTTAGAGAAGAATTTCGTATTTTTGGAGGAGGGTTGCCACCTGTTTCACTTTTTATTTTATTTTGTGAAAGTGATTACATAGAAATAAAAAAGATAAAAATACTCGTGTAACATGTTCTTTCAATTTTATTTTAATTGTAAAGAAGGTTGCCACCTGTTACGCTTTTCATTTTATTTTATGAAAGTGATTCGATAAAACATATTCATATTTTATGAAATTTTTTAAAAAACTAAGAATTTTTACAGAAGAACTTTGTATTATTAGAGTAGGGTTGCCACCTTTTTCACTTTTTTTTATTTTGTGAAAGTGTTTAGATAAAAAATATTCGTATTTTATGAGATTTCTTAAACAAATGAATTTTTTACAGAAGAATTTGGTATTCTTAGACGATGGTTTCCACCTGTTTCACTATTTATTTTATTTTATGAAAGTGATTTCATAAAAATACTCGTGTAACATGTTCTCCAATTACATATATATATATATATATATTTTTTTTTTTTTTTGAAGAAGGTTGCCAACTGTTCTATTTTTTATTTTATTTTTTGAAAGTGATTAGATGAAAATGTTCGTATAACAAGTTTATCCAACTTTATATTTTATGAGGAAGGTTGCCACTTGTTTCACTTTTATTCATGTATTTGATATAATTTTATAAAATTTATTAAGTAAAGATGTTCGTATAACATAATCGACGAAATAAAAAAATTTTAGAAATAATATGACAAAAAAAATTTAAAAAAGTTGCCACCATTAATTAAAAAATTTAAAATTTTCAAAAAAAAAATTGTGAAAGTATTTAAATTCACAAGAGCATCAAACTGAAGCGGTTTAGTATAGCTGTCTGTCGGAGAAATTTTAATCAGAGTTGCCAACTTTATAAGAAATGTATTTCAATTAAAGCAATTTTAGAGTTCCGTCATTTGCAATGAAGTTTCACACAATCTTTGTAAAATTTGTATTTTTGAAACAATAAAAATTTTGAATAAAATATTTAATTTTGTATAGGAAAAAAATTTAATTTTTTATAAAAAAAATATTTAATTTTTTATAAAAAAATATTTAATTTTTTATAAAAAAAGATAGGCTGTTTTTTATTCGAGAAAACCTCTAAAACCACTTGGTAGCCGATTGCAAATATTCGAATATTCTTTGAAATACCCGCATATCTCTGAAAATATTGATCATATTCAGCTTCAATATTCTCATATATATAATATATGTTCATTCGATGTCTATGCAAAAAAAGGTCGACTTCTTGAAAAACGCAAGCAAATATAAACTTGATATACTCTAATCATTATCCTTATCTCTTACTTCCTTTAAATAAAGCGCCGATCTGGGAGGCCGGTATTTGTACAAAAAAATTGACCACATTTTTCATCTCGCTCCATATCATATCCTTCTCATTTGTCAAAACAAAAGTACTACTCCTGCCTGCCTAACAGTTTAAAAATAAAATTGTACATACCATACATACAAATGTACACATACATCCCTTCAACTGCAACCTGCCCAAAAAAAATGTGAAAAAAGAAAGCTTCGGAATAATTTTGCACTCATTTGCTTATCTTAAAACAGTCTTAATGGATTAAAATAACTACAAGTGAGAGCATTAGAACGCAACATATTTATAAACAGAAAACAAATAGAAATTTGCATTTAGTATCTGCAACTTGCAGTAATACTGGCTGGCATAAAGGCAACAAAGATGGTAGATTGCAGATAGCAAATTGCAAATAGTGGATTCTGTCAACATATTGGGGATTATGCCTGATATAAATAGAGAAGACAATGGCAGGAATGGACGCAAAGATAACAATAAGAAATGGAAGCAGAAAAAAATGTAGGAGGCACAGTTAAATATATATTTACATACGAATGTGCATATGTGTGAGCACTTGAAAGCGAATATACACTGCAGTGTTTTTGAGCATGAGATAAGAGAAGGTATGAGTAAATGCTGAAAGAACACAGCGCAGGTGAGACTACAAATCAATGGGTTGAAGAGGAAGTAATTAGAAGATACATAGTTATATATAATAGTGCTCTAAATGAAAGGGTTTCAATAAATGTTTGAACGTTTGCTTCTGCTGACTTGAATGTAAGTTTGTAACTGTCTCTGAGTGTTTGATTGCTCAATTCTCACTAAGCCCTCTAAATAATGAGCTGTGATTAACGCGACGCTGTGATAAAGTGTAGTTGAGCGGGTTTCCACATACAAACAAAGCTACACACACACATGCAAACTGCCGCACCAACGGTTTTCTACGCCATTTGCTGGCTAATCTTTGTCTAAGGTCGAACATGGTTTGCAGTTGACTTCAACTTTTTTTTTTAATTTCCATAGTTTTTGTGTGCTGCTGGCGGTTGCCTGCTGGCAGGCAAGTCAACAAGCTTGCTATCGAAAAGTTTTCGCATCATTAAGTCAACATTAAGTAGCGTTAACACATGGAAAAAGTCAAAAATTGCAGCTGTGGTGAGAGTTTAAAGTTTTTATATAGTGCTGAGTGGGTGACACACGCATTGTGGCTAGCCTTAATGTATGCTATGGAATTTTTATTAAATTTTGTGCAATTATTACTAAGGGAACTAGTCACTACATTTTGATGATATGGATTTGAAATTTTGCAGAGAACTTTCTCTCTTAAAGAAGCTGCTAATTTGTCGGCGCGGTCAATATCGGACCACTATAGCATATAACTGCCATACAAACAGAACAATAGAAATCAAGGTCTTGTATGGAAAACTTTTTCATTTGAGAAGATATCTTAACGAATTTTGGCAAAGATTATTGCCTAATATAACGATACAAGCTTTGAAAAAATTATTAATTTTGAACATTCAGATCGCACCACTACAGCCATACAAGCTGCTCAATCGCTATCAATTAAATATCCTTTTATACCCTTTTTTGCTATAAGAAATACCCCTGTGAAGAGTATTAGAGCTTCAGTACTACTGTAGTTAACATTTTTTCTAGTTTAATATAATTTTTACTAAATTCAATTCTTAGATTTATACTTTTCCGCATTCATTTCCAATCAAACTTAGTTCTAAATGTTAGAATTCCGCCACGATTTCAATTGAAATTAAAATATATATGCTTACATATTGAAACATCCTCAAATTCCACATTCCACAGCGCGTTCGAAGGCAAGATTTATGTATTTTGATACAATTTCTGCAACTACGGTAGCGAAAAAAGTATATACACTAAAAAAAAACCAAAGCATTTTCCTCCTTTCTTGTAATTGCTAGACATTCATATTGAATTCACAGCCCCAACCCAAGCGGCCACGGCTCTAACGGCGACTATAAAAATATTTATACAAAAAATATATAAAAATGGCAACAAACATGCAGAGTTAGCAGCGTTTAAGCGGAATGCACATTCATGTAAATAATGTCATTTGAAATTTTGGCAAAGGCGGACATGGACGTACAATTGTTTTTAGCATACGAGCATGCAAGTCAAACGTCGCACACACATACACAGACGTCCATGCTGACGGCATGGAAATCCTTGCGAGTCCTTCACTGTGGCACTATGATTTTGCGCCGCCTTGTGCAGACGAGCGTTTAAATATTTTTACATGCACAATTGCTGGTGGCGCTGCACAACAACAACAATAAAAACTGGGTATAAACGCAGCTATAACAATAGCAACAAAGTTTGCCATAAGAAAAACAACAAAAATATGCATTTCTTATGAGATTTCTAATCCTTTGCTATGCGTTGCTTTTTACTCCTTTTCTTTATTTCGGTGGAGCTCGAGTGCTTCAGCATTTTTGTGTGTGTTTATAGCTGGAGAGAAGCTGTATACAGGGTGTTTCTTTCGGTATTGCATTATTGCTCTAAATGAAAGAGTGATCGCTATTTAATCAAGGAACTTGACTCAAACTGAGCCACTCTATTCCATCTCTTAAACTTCTTGACATTTCTTCTCGATCTCATGCTTTCTCATATTTTCGTGATATTCTACTCAAGATTGTATATGAAGGACCTGTCCTACTCTAATACATTCTTAAACTTCTTGATATTTTTCGGCTGCACCTCAAGCTTTCTGATATTTTCACGATATTCTCCTCAATATCCTGAAAGCATTTCAAACCTTCGGTTCTAAGCTCTAAAATAATATCGAACTTAGCTCATCGAATTCTTAGATGGAGCCTTCTAGGAATTAAAATTCTCACACCATTATTCAAAAGTCGTTCCGCAAGCATTTAGTATCACCTAAATGTTAAGATTTATGTAACTAAACATCAAAAATAATATTTTTTAAAACAAAAATGTTTAAATCCCTGTATGCACCACCCTTTATGCAGTCACAACGACTATTCATTGACATGTGGGCACTTCCTTCATGGCATCCTTGCTGCCAATGCCAGTGTCATTTCCACATCCACTTCCTTTCCGGTTGCCTGCTGCGTTTCCTACAACTACAACTGCCACTGTGGCATTGCCTTTTTATGTCGCCGTCTTGAGGACCTTTGGCGTCACTCTAAGTTCAATTGCTTGTACTCCTAGTGCCGCACTCAAACGTGCACTTCACTCTCGCTCCACGCTTTCAGTCTCACTCTCTGCTTGTGGGATTTTTATTTCGTTTCAATATCTACCGTTATACCGCTGAGCAGAGTGTAAGGATAATGAATAAGCCACTGCTGTTGTTAGTTTGGTTCAATGAATGAGTAAACGTTAGTTATGCAAATTAAATTGATGGACAATTGGAAAGCGCTGGGTTAGCATGCATAGAGTACCTTGAGTGGAAAGTACAGACTGCTGAAATTACATTTGTTGGTTATTTTTTGTCCCTTAGTAAATAGTAGTTTAGAAAAAAATTACATAGTTTAATAGGGTCCTTAAATGTGCCTCTGAAAGAGAAATAAACCATTGTGAATTATTTTCGAAAAAGATGTACGTTATCAATCCTCCTTCTCTTAAATATCAAAAAATAAAAGTTGTAATATGAATCTGTTGTTAATGATAACCGTATAACCGACTATAAGAATGATATTCAACTTATTTTTGAAAATTTTTTGTTGCCAATATTCCCAATTATCTTGACTTTATACTCAGTTGATAATATAAACATATGTATAGTCTGAGCTCAAAGAAAAAAATGTTTTTGCGACTGGAAAGGTCCTAAATAGGGTAGGGAAGGTACCATCTTCTATAAGATGTACAGCTGCTTGCGTACGCCGATGATTTAGATATCATTGTCCTCAACAAGCGCGCCGTTAGTTCTGCTTTCTCCAAACTGAATAAAGAAGCGAAATAAATGGATCTGGTAGTGAACGAGGGCAAGACGAAATATATTATCTTCTATCATCAAACCACCATGATGTCTCACTCGCGACTTTGATCCCACCTCACAATTGACAGTCATAACTTCGAAGTCGTACACAATTTCATCTATCTAGGGACAAGTATTAACACCAACAACAATGTCAGTCTCTTCAATAACTCTTCCCAACAGGTGCTACTTCGGACTAAGTAGACAATTCAGGAGTAAAGTCCTCTCTCGACAAACAAAGACCAAATTCTCTTAGTCCTTTATTATTCCCGTCCTGCTATATGATGCAAAGGCATGCACGATGACAATATCTGACAAGTCGACGTTATGAGTTTTCGAGAGAAATGCGAACACCGTATTCAATGGAACGATGAGCTGTACGAGATACACGACGACATTGGCATAGTTCAGCGAATTAAGAGACGGCGGGTACGTTGGCTAAGTCATGTCGTCCGCATGGATGAAATCACACCAGCTCTGAGAGTATTCGATGCAGTACCCGCCGAAAAGGAAGAGGAAGAGCTCCACTCCGTTGGAAAGACCAGGTGAAGAAGGACCTGCCTACACTTGGAATCTCCAATTGGGCGGGACTCTCCGCAATTCAAAATTATACATTATTTCCATCATAAGTCATACTCTGCGAAGAAACGGACTTTGAGTACAAAATTTTATAGTTCCCCCGCCCCAAAATCTACTCTGGATCAGCGCCTGATTGAGCCAAACAGCAGAAAAGAAGAACACTGTTGTACACTCGGTCATAACCGCAAAATCGGTGTCTGCGCCAATAAAAAAGAAGAAGAACTTTGAGAATGAGAATTTTCTGACAGTTATATCGCTCATTTGCTGCAAGACCGGCATAAATCAAAAAACGTGATTTTTGATTTAATGCTGCAGAATTGTTCGTTATATCATACTTTATGTTGAGTGAAAAATTCATATGAATACCTCTTATATGCTCCGCTTGGGAAGAGAATATATTTTCTGTTTTCCGTGTAAGGTTATAGTCAGTTGAAAACTTTAAACGCGATTGAAATCGATTGAAATCGATTTTTTTGACTTATGCCGATCTTGCAGCAAATGAGCGATATGTATAATATTACTTCCACCGGAAGACACAGCAATTATAGTCCGAAAACTCAACCTTTTATTTAAATGAAAACTATTTTTTTAGAAAACAAAAAAAAAAAAAAAATAAACAAACTGAATGGATCTGCAATTAAGTACACGACTACTACGGAGACAACAGCCTGCGAGTGTACCACATATGAGTAGGTGTATCTATGTTTGTATACGTGTATCCATATATTTATGAGTCTAGCTGTCAGTATGCATTGCACACTTAATATTAGATACGCTGCTTTTGCCACAAAAATAGTCTGTCGGCTGATCGTCTCCACCTGTTCACGCGTATGCTGCGCGAGCTGCTGGAAGTGTCGTTGACATGCGAGGCCGCCAGCACTGCACAGACACCGGCGATACCAGCATATTGTGTTGCAAACGACAGACACTGACTAAAAGTGGTAGAAATAGAATAGAAGCGATGTAGTGTCATGGAACTTGAGGAGGTTGGGCGGTCTTGCAGTGAGCCGCAGACATCGATAGGCTAAACGCTGACAGTTCAGCAGAAGATCTGACTGACTGCCTTAGCTTTATAGATGTATAATAAAAATATTAATTTTTTTCTAGTTTTTTTTTCAAAACTGTAAAAGAGCGCATCGAAGAAGTTTTGTCTATTAATCTATAAATATGAAGTGGAATGAATTTATATATATAGACATCTAATATTTATGACGCATGCATTTTTTATTTATGTGTGCGCGTGTGTGTTTTTTTTTTTTTTTTTTTTTTTTTTTTTTTTGTCGGAGGGGGAATCTTCCAGAAGATACTGCCTTAGACGGGCAGCATGTACGATTCATATTGCCCGCTAAAGATACACCTCTTTCGGGATCACGCCCAGTTAGTATTATCTAACTTTACTGGACTTGCGTAGCAGTACGCCTACGTACTAAACCCTTAACTCCGGCTGCGTTAGCTTGTATTTGGCCCTGCGGGACCGCCGTTAGGTATTACTTCGCAGGACCAAGCTGGGCAAGAATGCCTCTTCAAAAACTCCTTTCGTAGTTATTCAGCTGCTCTCAGGCTTCTTCGCTGTCGTTCTCTTATCCTGAGTTCATGGATCGCTATTGCGGCCCACTCTTTCATTTTTGCCCATACCACCTTCGATTGCAGCATGTGGCTTATAATGTTGTCAGGCGTCATCCTTTGATTTGTTATTCCTTCGATGGTAGTTCTCTCCATTACGTATCTCGAGCAGAAGAAGAAGATATGCTCGGCGTTTTCGTTGGCACTGCTGCAGAACGAACATTTTGTGTCATCATCGTGGCCGAATCTGTACAGGTATTCCCTGAAACAGCCATGGCCTGTCAAGAATTGCGTGAGATAAAAGTCTGTCTCCCCATGTTGTCTCTCAATCCAAGCTGATACGTTTTTAATGAGCCTGTGCGTCCATCTTCCTTTTTCTGCCGCGTTCCATTGTCTTTGCCACTCTTCGAGGCTAACCTGTCTCTCCTTTTTTCGCTCTTCAGCTGTTAAACGCCTATTCATTTCTTTAGACTTTAGGTATGCTCTACATAGCTCTGAGGCCATTAGGTCCGGAGGCATAAGACCAGATATGATACCGGCCGCTTCATGTGAGACCGTTCTGAATGCACAGGCCACTCTGATGGCGCATAGCCTGGTCACTGCTTTTGCCTTATTGGCATTTGTTTTTTGGCGCAGTGCTTTTTCCCATATAGGGGCCGCATACATCAGTGTTGACTGACTCACTTTAGCTAGTAGGGCTCTCCTACTTTGACTAGGGCCACCAGTGTTAGCCATAATTCTTGACAGGGCCGCTGTAACAGTAGCTGCCTTGCTACAGGCCTTTTCAACATGTGCTTTGAAATTCAATCTCGCGTCAATCATAACGCCAAGGTATCTCAGAGAGTTTTGCGTTGTAACGTTGTATCCATCGATATTTAAGGTGACCGTTTCTAATTTTTTCCTGCTCGTGATAAGCACCGCTTCCGTCTTTTCTCCAGCCAGCTGCAACTTAGTTTCCGTGAGCCAGTCCTTAATTTTAGCTGTGGTCGCATTACAGGAGTTTTGTATTTGAGAGAGCTCTTTCGCAACTATCGTCACAGCAATGTCGTCCGCATAGCCAATTATTTGAGTCTCTTTTGGCAGCGGTAGGCGTAGCACCCCGTCGTATAGCACATTCCAGAGTAACGGACCCAATACGGAGCCCTGCGGTACTCCACCTGTCACCACGTACCTTTTTGGGCCGGCATCGGTGTCGTACAATAACAGTCTATCAGACAGATAGCTACTGATTATCCTTAGTAGATATCCCGGAGTGTTCCTTGCCTCTAAAGCCCTAATTATATGTGGCCAGGATGCAGAATTAAAAGCATTTTTGACGTCAAGTGTGACAACTGCACAATACTTTTTATCGCCATGCATCCACCTGGTTCCCTCTATGGCCTTGGCCGCGATGTCCGTCAATTTCCCGACTGCGTCCATGGTGGATCGATGTCTTCGGAAACCAAATTGGTTTTCAGACAAGCCAGGCAGCTCTCCTTCTAGGTGACGTTCTAGACGTTTACAGATTAACTTCTCCAATATTTTGGCCATCGTGTCGATCATACAAAGTGGTCTATACGCACTCGGCTCGCCCGCCGGTTTGTTTGGTTTCTGAAGGAGAACCAGGCGCTGCTTCTTCCATACTCTTGGGAAGACGCCTTCGTTTAGACACCTAGAAAAAATTTCCGCGAAGGCCTTCTTGTTGCGTTTAATCGCAATCTTAAGCGCCTTATTTGGGATGCCATCAAGTCCTGGCGCCTTTGTATTACCGAATCTTTCTGCCACTTGTACTATCTCCTCCTCGTCGATTGTCAAAGTTTCGACCGTTGGTGGTATTCTTCTGCTCGTATGCTGCTCTTGCGATGGGAAGAGCGTTTTCACCACTTTCTCCAGCAGTGTAGCACAGGTTGGTGCTTGGCTTTTACCCCCCTTGACCTTTGCCATTACTATTTTATAGGCATCTCCCCATGGATTTTCATCTACCTTCTCGCATAGTTCTTTAAAGCTTGCGGTCTTACTTCTTTTAATAGCCTTTTTAAACTCATTTCGTTTTCTTTTAAAATATTCTCGCAGCCTCGTTTGTTCTGGCGTACCTAAGCTTCTTTGGGAGAGGCGTCTCGCTCTATGACATTCGCTTCTTAGTGCGCTAATCTCCTCGTTCCACCAGTATGCGGACCTTTGGGGTGCGTTTTGCCTTTTTCTACACATAGCCGCGTCGCAGGCTTTACTTACGTGACTTACCAGCATTTCAGCTTGTCGGTCTAAGTCGGTTGAGCTACCCATTTTTTCATCCAGCATGAGGTCGAAGATGCTCTCATCTAGGGTTTCCACCTTCCATCCTTTTTTCCGTGGCTTTTTTAGACTGCCTTGGTTTCGCGGCTTCTTGCCGATTTCAAGCATAATGGCAAGATGATCACTATGTGTATAGAAGTCACACACTTTCCAATGTGCAGATCGAGCCAGTGAGTTGCTGGCGAACGTGATGTCTATAATCGATCCGCGGCCATTTTTCTCGAAGGTATTTCTGCCTCCCGTGTTAAGCAGTACAGCATCTAGTAAGGCGAACGTTTTGAGCAAAGCATTACCCCGCTGGTTTGTCTTGCTACTACCCCATTCGATTGCCCAAGCGTTAAAGTCGCCTGCTATCACATTTGGTGCAGTAGTAAGGGCGTCCTGAACTAATTCATCGAGGATCTGTTCATAAACACCTTGTAGTATACTCGGAGGGAGGTAACAACTGTAAAAATAGATTCCGCCTATTTTCGCTCGCGTATAATATGATTTCCCCAAGAGCGGCTTGTCTTGGAATGCGTTTTCCCCACAAGCCCATATGGCGGCTTTGCTCTCTTTATCGGAAATCCAGGTACCAGCACTTATGTTTTTATACTGCTCACAGACTATCGCCACATCTATCTTCTTCTCGTAGATTGTCTGTTTCAGTAATTCTTGGGCCGCTTCGCAATGATTTAGGTTGATTTGTACGACCCTCATTTCGCCTTTTTACACGCCGCTTGGTAGAGGGGACATTTCCAACTTCCCATTCGGTGATCCGTATCCTTTTTTCCGTTTGATTTGCATGACGCACAAAATGGTTTTTTGACGCATTCTTTTGCGAAGTGCCCCGTTTCACCACATTTTGCACAACACTTGCTTCTGTCATCCTCGCTGGTACATGCCCTCGCCAGATGCCCATATTCCAGGCATCTGAAGCACTTCCTAAGGTTCGGTTTCTCCCTTATTCTGCATATAACCCATCCTATTTTGATTTTGCGTGCATCAATTAGTTTTCTTGCGTCCGATGCTGGAATGCTGATCACCGCCGTCTGCGTACCCGCGTATGCCTGTCTCATACTTTTAATTGAGCTTTCCCTGAAGGAGCTTAGCTCATTAATTTGTATTTGGATTGCATTCGCGATGTCTTCTTTTGTTGTTACCTCATCTAGGTCGCGGATCTCTACAGATACTTCATGAGTTAAGGCTCTTATCTGTGCCTGGTCGCCTAGCACCTTACATATTTCCCTTTCGTATGTACTCGTGTTTGTCATTTGCGCCTGCTTCATTTCCAGAAGTATCTCGCCTTTTGCCGTCTTTCTGATGCGCGACACGTCCTCCCCAAGTTCTTTGAGGGTATCCTCCTTCTTGACAGCCCTGAGTATGTCGCTGTACGTCATGCTTCCAGAGCGTGAAATTATGATTGCGTCCGGTCTCGGACGTGGGACATGAGTGGCCTTCTTCTTCATGTTTGGCGTTTTTCGCTTCACCTGAATCCAATCGTTTTCTTTTTCCTCTTTCTTTCCTTTTGTAGGAATGTCGCCTTCATTCCTTTTGTTAGCAATAGGCCTCTTTTGCATTTCTTCTTGAATTGCTTTTTTCTTTGGTGGAGTCTTGCGCGCTGGCTGCTCATCCTCGCGTGGCCTTTTCGGTGTTGAATCCACTCCTACGTGTCTTAAAAGGACATTTCGTTTGGCTGCTTTGATTGTATTGTTATACTCGCTTTGGGCGCGTTCGTGGAGCTTCGTCACAGAGGTTAACAGATCACGTATCTGGTTGTTGATCGTTCGTTGAGGCGGTTTTATTGCCTCAGTTAGCCTATTGATCATATCTCCCAGCTCAGACATGATATCTCCTCTTGGTTGCGTGAATTCCTCTCGCTGCGTGCTGTCTTCCAGCGCTGGTGGTGACGATCTCGCTCTTTCAGGCCTTTCCACGGTGAGCCCCTGTTTCGGTGATCGCATCAGTCTTGGCGCACGTCTAAAGGGGTCAGCCTCGGCGCAAGGACCACTCAAGGTCGGCGTTCTTCTGGACGGTTGCGATTCTGCGATCCTACTGCCAGGGCTTTGTGTGCCGTTGCTCGATAAGCAGTCATGTACACTGCTACTATTACATTTGTTTTCTTTTCTCAGATAATTCTCCATATGTTAAATTTTTACAGCGCATCGTGTGTAGGGGGCGGGCCGAAATAGACAGGAACGGGTGTACCCTCGGAGACCATGCTCCTACCCCAGTTCCCTGAGGCCTGTCCTTCGCTTTACCAGTCCCGGAAAACACGGACGGACCGGCGCTCGCCCGGGGCAACGCAGGCTACTACTCCTGCGCCCAATGCACACTCCCTGACCAGGGACCGAAGTGGCTGTTTACTGATACACCACGCGGCTAACACCTCGGCAGAGCAAGCTCACATCACCCTTTGCATCGCACCAGCGGAGACATCGCTGTCAGGATATCCAGGGACTCCCAGTGCGCCGCGCTGTGTATCGGTCAAGTTATAAAATCAGCCGCACCTAACATGGTGAACAGACGCTGACCAGGAAGCCGCCCATTATGGGTCCGTCGCGCCTGGATTTTTTTTTTTTACACACCATGCCCTTGCATGTTGCGGGGGACACATACTTCAAAGGGGCGGTGTCGGTTCGCCCACTGTCACAGGAGTTTCAACGGTCTTGCTGGTTTTTATACCGCAACCTCCACTCCCGCCGCTTCTCGTCGGGGATTGCTTATTCGTTTAAACTTATTTCGCAACTAACCTGCTACTACAGGCCGTCCGGCTATCCGCGACCTGCCGACCCCCCCGGTCGCTTAAAGCTCAGCGACGGTGACTATTCCCACTGGAAATTTAAAGTCCCACCGGGCGCGTGTGTGTGAGTGATTAACATCTGCATTTCTATTGCACTTTGAGCGGAAAAATTGTAATTTACTTGCAGATAACGCGAAATTTCCACACACTTTTCCTTCGGCTCGCTATTGCGTTGGCCACTTGAAATGAGTTTATTGCATTTGCATTGCGTTGCGGTGCGTTTCGATTGCGTTTCGGTACCTGTTTGCGCTGCAAATTAGATTAGAGCGACGACGTGCATACTGAGCAGCAGCAGCAACAACAAGAACAAGCAGCAGCGATCGCAGTAGCTGTGGTAGCCTGAACTTTCACAACACTTCGCCTCGAGACGCGCTCACATTTAACTGTAAGTGTACATGTAAGTGTGTGTAAGTGCATATACATATATGTTTGGATGAACGTGTAAATGTCCACATTAGTTGCCGCTTGCCCTGATTTAATTGCTAGTTGTCTATTTGTCCACTAGTCGCAGCAATGCATTGCAGTTTCTTTTTTGTCTTGAATCATACTTTGGTATTTATTTACCGTGCAATTTTTATGAAGCGTCCGAATATACGCCGACGCATTTGCTTGATTGCATTTAAATGTGCGCATTTTCTAAGGTTTTTCGGCGCAAACAACATGCATTTAAGACGACGTCAGCATGCTAATGCCAACACACATTCAACTACAAAAGCAACTAAAAAGCATATTTCTATATATTTTTATTTAAATGTACATATATATACTTATGTACGTATGTATACTGTGTTCTGTGTGCGCTAACGCGTCTAATAGCCATGAAAACTTATGCTTGTCACCGCCAAGCGGCAGCGTCTATGACAAATTTGCAAGCGCTGCACCGTCACTCACACGCTCACTCGCCATTTCGCAATGCATTTGTCGACGGTTGTTGTTTTTGCTGCTGCTGATGTGCCCATGATAGGCCAGTGATTTGTATGCATCACGCCGCGCATTAACTATTTAATTTTACTGTTGTTCTTGTACTGCTACGTGTATTTAGTTGTTGTTTATGTGGTAAAAGCGGTATTTGACGCAGTGGCCGATATTCGACTGCATTCTTTGTTTTGTGTGTCTTTTGGATACGCTTAATGTTGGTATTAAGCTTACAGTTAAAGTATTTAAAATATTTTTCAAAAAATTAGAATTAAAAAAGCAAAAACAAATTTTAACTCCATCTACGCCGAAGTTATGCAGCTTTTTAGTGAAATCTTATGGGATAATATAAACTTGATTTTGAATACTCAGTTTATTTGGCAGCTGTATGCTATAGTGATCCGAACAGGGCAATGTCTCTAGCAGTGGCGTAGCTACAACTTCGTGCGCCCGGGGCCAAGGATGTTCTGCCGCCCCCCTTTATCTACCTACCTACAAGTTTCATGAGGTGGTTCGAACAAAAGTGAATTTTTACAAAATATCTTCGATATTAAGTATATAAAATTTAGGGACTAAGTAGAAGCCACTTAAATTCTGAAGATCCAAAATTCTCACAATACGGTTTTTCAGGAAATTGATAGTAATTTTACAAGACAGCTTATTAAAAGCCATAGAAAAAACCCACTTTCGCCCTATATCTTGTGCACTTTTGACACAATTTGCAGGATTTTTTGCCGCCCCCAAGACGTTGTGCCCGGGACGAATTCGATGAACCCTATTTTCGAGTACTTTTTGCACTAAATCAAGTGGTATCTCATGCATAGGACATTCAATATTGACTCCTTAAGCTTGAAGAGAGTCTGACTTGAAATAATCCCACGAGAAGTGGTCTCAGGTGTTAAATCATAACTTCTTGGAGACCATTCAACATCACAATTTCTTGACAAAATCGCCTCTCCAAAATTTTCTAGCAACAGTTCTATTGTTGTAAGTGCTGTGTAGCCCCATTTTGTTGGAACCAGATATTGTCAAGATCAACTTCTTCTTACTATGAAATAAAATGTTAATTATCATCGACCAGCTTAATTTCGAAGGAAGTAGCTTCATTTCGGTACCGATGATTCCATCAGACCAAAAACCACACAAAATGTCAATTTAGATGAATGTATTGGTTGGTCATGAATAACTTGTAGATTTTCTTCGCCCCAGAATCGACAGTTTTGTTTATTTACCACACCACTCAGACGAAAGTGAGCCTCATCGGAGAAGATGATGATTTTCTTAAAAAATCGTTATCGTTTTCAAGTTGCTCCAAAACAAAACGAGCAAATTCACGACGTTTACGGTGGTCTAATGACTTCAGTTCTTCAGTGAGAAGAATTTTATAAGGATGCAAGCCCAAATTCTTCCTCATAATCCGCTAGGTTGTGAGTTCTGACAGTCGCAATTCTTGAGAACGTTTTGGAATCGGCAAATTGCTGTCCTCGCCACTTGAACATTCTACTTCTTCTATTGGCGTAGACACGCTTATAGCCGAGTTTACATCAGCGCACCACTCATTCTTCCTCCTGGTTGGCGCCTATTGGAAATTCCAAGTGTAGCCAGGTCCTTTTCTACCTGGCCTTTCCAACGGAGTGGAGGTCTTCCTCTCCTTCCACCGGCGGGTACCTCATCGAATACTGTCAGAGCTGGAGTGTTTTCATCCATGCGGATGGCATTACCTAGCTATCGTAGCCGCTGTTTCTTAATTCGCTGAACTATGTCAATGTCATCGTAAATCTCGTACAACTTATCTTATAACTATAAATCTTCCGCACAACCTTTCTTTCAAAAACTCGTAACGTGGACTCATTAGATGTTGTCATCGTCCATACCTCTGCACCATATAGCAGAACGGGGCTGATGAGTGGCTTATAGAGTTTGGTCTTTGTTCGTCGAAAAAGGACTTTACTTCTCAATTGCTTACTCTGTCCGAAGTAGCATCTGTTGGCTAGAGGTATTCTTCGTTGGATTTCGAAACTGACGTTGTTGTTGGTTTTAATGCTGGTTCCAAGATAGACGAATTATCTACGACTTTGAAGTTATGACTGTACACTCTTATAGAAGATTGTACCAGCTCGATTAAGCCCTGCAGCTCGTATTATTTTTTCCAGCTATAGAAAAGAAGTCACAATAAAGGGAGTCTCTTTTTTTGAAATCTCGCTTGGTATCGAACGGCTTAGAGAGGTTCTTCCTGATCCTGACGGGAAAAACATTTATTCATCTGAACATATAATTACGAAAAAACGATAAAAGCTTGGTGTAGAATTAGACTATTATAACTTTAATACAAAGTCTGTTCAGAGCTCTGTTAAGGTAGTGTGGTAACTTATGCCTATTTTCATGACTTCTTTAGAGGGTGGTTTTTTATAGGAAAATAAAAATGAATTATCTTAAATATATAGAGTGTTTTTATTTATATATTGAAAATATAAAAACAATTATTTGAATAAAATTAATACTTTATTACTATTATTATTGTCACTCGAAGTTGGAACCTAAAAAAATGCACTTGGGTGGCCCAGGTGATTTTGATTTTTTGATTATTCTTAATCTATAGACATTTTATTCTGGTCGGAACTACTGAAGTGAAATTTCAAGGGCAAATAACAAAATGATGGACTCTGAAAAAAAGTCCTTTTGTTTTAGCAAAGGAAGGGTTGTAAAATAAAAATTTAGGGGTGAAAAAAATTCTCGTTAGTAACGAAGAAAACTATAAGTGTGTAGAACAGCTTGTAAAAATTTGAAAGCAATCGGTTAAGTAGAAAAAAAGTTAGGACCCGGTCCAACCAGAAAAAGAATGTTTTGAGAAAAACGCGTTTAAAGTTCGGTCGACCTTAAAAGTTGGACTCAGAGGCGCTCTAGGAAACTCGTTACAATTCCCGAAATATTTAGAATTTCTGTCTGAAATTGAAATTTTCACAGTATATTTTTAAGATATTGTACTTTCAAATTAAGCAAAAAAAAAATTCAATTTTTTGAACCCAAGTTACCCGACTAACGATCAAATGGACTTATTTGATCAACTAAGTTCCCTTATAGACTCGACACAAATCTTTATGGGGCTATCACTTCTTACTCCGCTAATAACACACATCGGACCAAAGTAATTAAACCAAAAAGTATCATAAAACCCATCAGCACATCGTACGCTCAAGCGGTTATGAAGCTTTCATAACATTGAAATAGATGAAGGAAGTATATTTAACCAACCAAATTGTATTTGCCTCGAATCCTCAAAAAATTAAATAAATGACTTTTATCACAACTAAAGCACTCATATTTCAGTGTAAAATAATTCCACTAACATTTTTGCAGCGACTTTTTTGAACTTCATCTTTTTGTGTTCACACAGTTTTTTTGAACTCTGTTCCCGCTCTACGCCACTTACCGGTTTTTGTGCGAGTCTTGAATGTAAACAGTAGCAAAAAGCTGCTGCAGCATACGATACTTGCCATAATTTGCTATTTTATGGCTTTGATTTGACTTTTATTGTCGCCGAGATTTGATTTTGATTTTTCCCCGCCCTTCTTTGTTTGCGTTCTTTTTATGAGTTTCGTATTTGATTTTATGATGTCGATATGAGAGCTAGCAGCTAACTTGCGTATATAAAGCGACATATGTAGGTGGGTAGTTTGTTGTATTTTTTGTTGTTGTTATTGTGTGCTCTGCAGGTGTAATCGCACTAAGTCATTTTTTATGTCCTTTGGCCTGCGGTTGCCGGCTACCGGTTGCTCCTCCGCTACTCTTGTTTGTTAGTGTCATTTGTTGGTGTTTAGTTGATAGCATGCGCAAACAGGTGTCTATATTGCCAGCAAGTCACTATTCAGTACAGCTTTTTTTAATTTTTTTTTTTTTGCATTTTTCTACAGAAACCATTTAGTGCGCCAAATTGTGGCACATAATTCACGAGCGATTGCAGTTTTATTGCTGAAGTTTGGCAGTTGCTTCAAGGCTGTTGGAACTAAACACCACTTCGCCTCTTTCTTTTACTAGCTTACTGTTTATTATTCTTCTTGGAATATATGTATATATGTACTCTTTCTGCATTTTCATTTACTAAATCCTTTTATATTTGCAAAAAATATGCAAAACTCGTTGAAATTTCGCTCATTTGCTTCTAATTGCCTTCACGCTAATGATTGCCTCATATAACTGAATTACTTTAGTTATTTAACGCCAACAGACAAATGTCAGTCGACTACAAGCATTTAATGCGGTCGCAAATCCCGCCAATGATGCTCATTTGCGCTTAAAAATCGCTTCTCGGCTAATCGCATGAACATTATTTGGCAACGCGGCTTTGTCAACCGTCAAAAAAGCATGCGGCATCAACAATCAGTGTGAGAATAAAAAAAATATGAAAAAAACGAAAAAAAATAAACTAAAAAAGAGTATGAGATTAAAAAATAGTATGAGCAAAAAAAAAAACATATAAAAAAGCGGCTGCAACCACGAGCGTCAACTAGGCATCAAAGCCAAAATGGGGGACGACAAGTTGCTAATATTCATGCATCATTAAAACGTACGCCCGTAAAGCGGCATTGCTCCCCCAAATATTTTGCCATTCAACTACAATAAAAAGTTGCATTTTGCTTTCCGCTTTCATTTTTTCCTTCCGCATATTCCGCTAATATTGGCGCTGCTCATCCTTCTGTAACTTCGGAGTGGCATTTTTTGGTGTTTTAGTCCTTGTAGGCCGCATTTGGCACGCGTGTATTACGATTCTGTTTTTTTATTTATTTTTTTTTTTTTTGTATTGTGCTCTGTTGGCTTTTTGTTACCACTTTGAGCCGCAAATATTGCGGATTTTGTCAAAATCACTGATGCAGTCAATTTGACGCTTTTCTCTCTACGCCACTTGCTGGTTTTTGTGCGAGTTATGTAAATTCTGCAGTTGTTTTTGTTTGTTATTGAGTTTCACAGTACTTTAAGTGCTTTGCTACAATACAATAAGGGTATTTACAAATTTACAAAATACATAAGTGCGCAAATTTGACTACTTGAGTATGTGTTAACATATGTATACATATATAAATTATATCGTTTGTTTCTGTTAACAAGAAAAGTTTTCAGAATTGTTACTTACTTGCCACTTATCGATCCCAACAGGGTTAAATCACCAAAATGATAGCCCTCGGCCGGATAAACTTCGAGTAAATTTCCGCAGAACCGGCTGTCATGACTATCGTCCAAAATCGTTTTTAGGAGTAAAGAGCATTCTTGATATTTTATATTTCCGAATGTGTTCCTATTGTATGTATATGTTTGCTCCTTCGCTTCACCAACATATGCTGATTTAATAAAATTATCCGTACAAGTTCTCGAAAATTATATTGAATTAAGAAAGACATCGATAAATCCTACAGCTTGAACCACTTTACCAAAGTAGTTTGAAAAATCACTAAGTCTCCCTAAATTTAAGAGATCCCTAAATCTGTTTGCGGGTATATAATTGATAATGCATACTTTACTTAGGAATATTAAAGAAGCTCTATAGAACCTTAATCTTACTAAGAAAAAATATCATAAGTAGCCTGGAAAAATAATTTTCTTCTAAACATTGCATCGTCTATCAAATGTCAGGGTGCTCCGTGAACCTAATACAAATTCACGTCCAAAAATAATTCCATCTTGTGATAATTATCTCGAAGAAGAACCATCTGAATTGGTCCATAGATAGAAGAAATATAGAAAAATATTGAGGTTTGCACTGCGACCTATGGTCTATTGTGCTCTCTCCTATATCTCATATGTCACAAAGGTCCAGCACTCTAAATAATTCCAGGAGCTTTCTGAGCGCGACTGAGGTGATGTGATCCCTGCCTAGGTAGAGGATCCTAAAGCCTTGAGACTGCTTCCACAAATATCTGGGTAATCTTTAGTCAGGTGCTCTGGAGTTTCCTACAAAACGGCATTGTGCGTGAGGACTATGCCCATTTTAGACAACTGTTTCTTGAGCCTGCAGTGCCCTGTATAGAGCGTGACAAGGAGACGGAATCTTTCTCGGGGGAGGATGATCATATCTCTAAACCTTCCCAGTAGTAACTTGACGTGGCGATTTCCTGTTTCCTGCTGCCAGTGCCTTTCTCTCCCCACTCTCTCCTCCATGCGCAGCAACCTTTAGGATGTGGGGCCCCACTGTAATACATAGTTCATCTTGGAAGCCGTCGCAGAGCGGTTTAGTTCGTTGGCGAGCTCATTGCCGACTTCCCCTTTATGCTCCGGTACACAGATCGTATGTACATGGTTGCAAACTGATAGGCGGATCAGTATTCCTATACATTACTCCACTAATAGCGATGTAACTTCATAAGCTGAGATCGCTTTCAGTGCCGCTTGACTATCGCTGAGAATAGCGATACGCTGGTTGGGATAGTTGCGATGGAAAATGATTTCTGCCTTTGCAGCTAGTTGAAGGCCTACCGAGGACTGCTTTGCTTTCGATGCCTAAGCAACCACTCCATAAGTGATTTAAGATCATGGCATACAGCCACCCAATTATACCTAGCTATGGTCGAAATATAATATTCTCTCGAAGTCCTTGAGTTGATCCTTCATATTTTCTCAAGAATATCTATGAAATACCCGCCAATTCAAATTTAACGCAGAAACGAGAGTAATCCCTCAGCCGCCATATTCGCTAGATTTGCTTCCCAGTGACTTTTTCTGTTCTCGAAATTGGAAAATTAGCTGCAGAGAATGTTTCGTATAAGTCCATTATCTCAATATATAAAAATCGTCAAACTGTTCGTGGCGTAAACAAATTATTGCCAAACACACAATAATTGACATATGAAGATCAATATTTTCAGGAACATGAAAAAAATTTTACCTATCGATGTTCTGGTTATATTTCAACTTGATGTAAAGGGTGATTTTTTAAGAGCTTGATAACTTTTTAAAAAAAAAAAACGCATAAAATTTGCAAAATCTCATCGGTTCTTTATTTGAAACGTTAGATTGGTTCATGACATTTACTTTTTGAAGATAATTTCATTTAAATGTTGACCGCGGCTGCGTCTTAGGTGGTCCATTCGGAAAGTCCAATTTTGGGCAACTTTTTCGAGCATTTCGGCCGGAATAGCCCGAATTTCTTCGGAAATGTTGTCTTCCAAAGCTGGAATAGTTGCTGGCTTATTTCTGTAGACTTTAGACTTGACGTAGCCCCACAAAAAATAGTCTAAAGGCGTTAAATCGCATGATCTTGGTGGCCAACTTACGGGTCCATTTCTTGAGATGAATTGTTGTCCGAAGTTTTCCCTCAAAATGGCCATAGAATCGCGAGCTGTGTGGCATGTAGCGCCATCTTGTTGAAACCACATGTCAACCAAGTTCAGTTCTTCCATTTTTGGCAACAAAAAGTTTGTTAGCATCGAACGATAGCGATCGCCATTCACCGTAACGTTGCGTCCAACAGCATCTTTGAAAAATACGGTCCAATGATTCCACCAGCGTACAAACCACACCAAACAGTGCATTTTTCGGGATGCATGGGCAGTTCTTGAACGGCTTCTGGTTGCTCTTCACCCCAAATGCGGCAATTTTGCTTATTTACGTAGCCATTCAACCAGAAATGAGCCTCATCGCTCATCGGACGTAAAGCGCGAAACACATTTCGAACCGAACACTGATTTTGGTAATAAAATTCAATGATTTGCAAGCGTTGCTCGTTAGTAAGTCTATTCATGATGAAATGTCAAAGCATACTGAGCATCTTTCTCTTTGACACCATGTCTGAAATCCCACGTGATCTGTCAAATACTAATGCATGAAAATCCTAACCTCAAAAAAATCACCCTTTATAAGCTGCTTAGAAATTAGAATCTCAGCTTACAAATACTGTTGCTTCCTTCCTTACTACTTATACTTTTTATACCCTGAGCAGAGTATATTAAGTTTGTCACGAAGTATGTAACACCCAGAAGGAAGCGTCGGAGACCCTATAAAGTATATATATATATCTTCTTCTTTACTGGCGTAGACACCGCTTACGCGATTATAGCCGAGTCAACAACAGCGCGCCAGTCGTTTCTTCTCTTCGCTACGTGGCGCCAATTGGATATTCCAAGCGAAGCCAGGTCTTTCTCCACTTGGTCCTTCCAACGGAGTGGAGGTCTTCCTCTTCCTCTGCTTCCCGCGGCGGGTACTGCGTCGAATACTTTCAGAGCTGGAGCGTTTTCATCCATCCGGACAACATGACCTAGCCAGCGTAGCCGCTGTCTTTTAATTCGCTGAACTATGTCAATGTCGTCGTATATATCGTACAGCTCATCGTTCCATCGAATGCGATATTCGCCGTGGCCAACGCGCAAAGGACCATAAATCTTTCGCAGAACCTTTCTCTCGAAAACTCGCAAAGTCGACTCATCCGTTGTTGACATCGTCCAAGCCTCTGCACCATATAGCAGGACGGGAATTATGAGTGACTTATAGAGTTTGGTCTTTGTTTGTCGAGAGAGGACTTTGCTTCTCAATTGCCTACTTAGTCCAAAGTAGCACCTGTTGGCAAGAGTTATCCTGCGTTGGATTTCTAGGCTGACATTGTTGGTGGTGTTTACGCTGGTTCCAAGATAGACGAAATTATCTACAACTTCAAAGTTATGACTGTCAACAGTGACGTGAGTGCCAAGTCGCGAGTGCGACGACTGTTTGTTTGATGACAGGAGATATTTTGTCTTGCCCTCGTTCACTGCCAGACCCATTTCTTTTGCTTCCTTGTCCAGTCTGGAGAAAGCAGAACTAACGGCGCGGGTGTTGAGGCCGATGATATCAATATCATCGGCATACGCCAGCAGTTGTACACTCTTATAGAAGATGGTACCTTCTCTGTTGAGTTCTGCAGCTCGAACTATTTTCTCCAGAAGCAGGTTGAAAAAGTCGCACGATAGGGAATATATATATATATATATTTATAAATGATCAGTATGTTGAGCTGAGTCGATTTAGCCATGTTCGTCTGTCCGTCCGTCTGTCTGTATATATACGAACTAGTCCCTCAGTTTTGAAGATATAGTTGTGAAATTTTGCAAATGTCATTTTGACGTTTTCGGAACTACCGATATCGGATCACTATAACATATAGCTTCCATACAAACTGAACGACCGGAATCAAGTTCTTGTATGGAACACTTTCACATTTGACGTGGTATCTTCACGAAATTTGACAGAAATTACTGCTAAAGGTAATAATATAATCTCCGAAAAAATTGTTCATATCGGATTACTATAGCATATAGCTTCCATATAAAGTTAACACATAGTTACTAAAAGAAATGCACCTGTGAAGGGTATATTCTTGTTTTTTTCTTGTTTTTAATATGTATGTATATTCCTTTCCACTATAGTTGCTCGCAAGAACGATGACCTTCGAAATAAAATCTGATTCAGTTCGGGTACAGGCCTGAAAATTCATACTTCTTATATAATTTAGAATCACAAAATGCGTTCCATGCCATATTATAATACTCTACTTAACACACATACATAAATACATGCGAAGTCAAAAAGTTGCGTCAAATTTTGTGCTGCAGCATGTGTCATCTTTATATTTCCGCCTATAAAGCCATCTCCACAGCAATATGACAGCAATAAAAGCGCGCTCTAATTTGTACTGGCAAATTTGCTGCTGGCAAATTTGCTGCGACAAAGTACATTATAATAAAAATGCAATAACCAAATAATTAGGAAAACAAAAGCAACTAAGTAGATAATCAGAAAACAACATTTAATGCAAGACAATACACAAAATTCGAGCAGAAAACAGCAGTGGCGGCGACGGCAAGTGCAGTTGGCATCGAAAGTTCGCAGCCGGAAAGGGGTTGGAGTGCTGAACTGCTGTTAACTGTGCTAAAATTGCAAAACATAATTCAAAATGCTTGACTTGACTTCGCTGACAGTTCAAAGGCAGGCGCGCTACATATGAGCGTTGCGCAAATAAAGCGAAATATTACAAAAAGCAATATAGTTATTTTGCTATACGAACGTACATAAGTGTGTAGAAATATACAATAGACAAGGACTATTGCTTTGGTAGTGTGTTTACTTTGCTTGCTGCGGCGCAGACAGACACTCACTTACTCACATGCGGCTAAGTGAGTTTTATTTCGTTTCTCAAGAGCATTTTTATATTTAATGTATTTTCACTTGTTCAAACGGCTCAATTTAGTACAGAGTTTGTCGACTTCTTCTACCAGCAGTTATCATATGCCACATAAATTAGGGATATGTCACTTTGAAAGCACATAATGTTTAAAAGCGCTTTGGAGCACTTTTCGATTTTTGCGATATTTTTTTGTCCTTTACACGCTTTGTTTGTCGAGCGCTTTACCCTCTTTGCTGGTTGGTAAATGGGTTCAATGGCTCTTTAGTGCAAAAACAGCGTTAAATAAATATTATAATAATTTATTTTCACTATATTACTCCACCTGCTGCGTGATTCACTTGCAACGCGCACACGGCGTATGAGTAACATTTACTTTGTCAGAGCCATATGCAATCCACATGAGCAGCGCGCCTAAAACTGCGCTTAAAAAGCAATTAAATGAGCTTAGCAAAAGTTCATCTACAAATTTGCGCGCAATAAATCGCAATTCATAGCATACTTTACGGCGACACACAATGCTGCACGCGTATGCGTAAGTGGAAGTGACACCAACTAGTGTCTTAGGTACACACCCACTGTCAGAAACCCACTGTCAGTAATGCAAGTACCCATCCAACCTTTCCAACCTATTTTCGCGCGATAAACCTCAAGCATATATGTATATTCCACTAGTCATTTAACTTAATTAGTTAGGTTGTTGGCATAAATTCTCTTTTGCTTACGAAACGAAAAATTCGTCGCTGTGAATTTATTTGACGCTCGTATAATGCGGTTTAACGCTTTTAGACAATTTTTACGCTTGCACATTTTTGGCTTTGGCATTTCCAGTGCTACCCACCAGCAAGCGCGCATCTAAAATATTTCTAACCGCACACGCAAGCACACACACACACTTGCGCTCTAAAAGAATTATTCGAATTTTTCAACGGCAGATTCCACCGCAGCCAAAAGCCAGCAACCGAATTGGCGCTGTCGGACCAGCCTCAATGTGGTCGACTTGTGGTGTTCCAAGCTCTTACTGTTCTTACTGTTGTTATGCTGGTTGCCGTAGTTGTTGTTGCATGTGCTACTAGTGCTGTTTTTGGCAAGTGATTTGGGGTGACGGTCGTGTAAAGTTCAATTCACAGCGCCACGCCATATTTCCGCTTCCTGATTTCTTAAGCGCATCGCCAACTCATACACACACACACGCCATTCAATCTCTCTCACACACACAAACACACACATTCTCTTTCTACATATGTATTCTAAGTGCATGGCTCTTTACTAAAAATATTTTCAAGTTTTGCTTGGTCTGAGTGCCACTTTGTCGCCTAATTTATGAATTCCGCTTCAAATGCTAACAAATATGCGTTAAAATGCTAAAAATGAAGAGTTAATGGTGATGAGGCTCACATATCGGCTTGTAACTAAGCATATGTGAATATGGTTTAGTCACAAGCACCCTTGGTAAACCTTTTTTGAGATTAATTGCTTTACTCTAATACATTATTTTAGTCAAAATAGCGTATTTGAGTATTAGATATTATACTTTCAGCGAAACGTTATAATTATGTAATGCTTGTAGTTGATATAATACCAAAAGCTAACTGTCTTCTTCTTTCTTTTAATTTAAAGTTTTTTTGCTTTTATATAGGGTGGGTCATCTAACGTTTTAAATTTGAATTATCTATATTTCGACATTGAAAAAGTCAAATACCATTCGGAAAGTGACAGATATTCAGTAAAAAGTCTAAAATTTACGAAATGGGTCGCTAGTCACTAGAAGAAATCTTGGAAATATTGAAAACTTTTTTTCAAATTTCGTTTGACCGAGGATGGTCAATTTTACCGAAAAATAATCTTTTCGGACGAGGCTCATTTCCACCTCGATGGTTATGTTAACAAGCAGAACTGTCGCATTTGGGGCACAGAGAACCCGCAATCGTCGAGAAGCCAATGCACGCAGCACGAATCACTGTATGTGCGGATTTTGGTCTGGTGGAATCATCGGCCAATTTTTCTTCGAAAATGAAGAAGGAACCGCCGTAACCATCAATGAGAGATATCGCGCAATGTTAACTGAATTTTTCTTCAAGCAAATTGAAGAAGAAGACTTGAACAATATTTGGTTCCAGCAGGCCAGCGCTACGTGTCATACAGCAAACGCTACACTCAATCTTTTACGCCCTATCTTCGAATTTAAAATTTTATATGGCCCACCCTAGTCATTGTAATATTTCCTTGAAATCAAAATATTGCAGAGTATGTCAAATTTTTCTCTTACTAACTTTATGTGGGTTTAATCCACAACAAATAATATTTTTAATATTTACCGACAATGTGTAAGCAATAAATTATAAAATTATGGCATATTCTGCAATATTTCCATTTCAAGGAGTAATAGAAGCATTGACTGTTATTTTCATACTTTAAATCAGAGCCGCTCAAAATAATGCGCAATTTTTCATGCCTATACTCGGAGTATAGGCAAGCAAATGCAGTCGAAGCATGTACGCTATGACGCTAATTCTGCCAGCGTCAAAAATACACTCGAAATACAGGAATTCAGTTTCGAATAAGCATAAAGAGGACTTAATGAGAATCAAAACTTACGATCTTGAAGTCGATATGGAAAAAATCATGGAAAGTTAAAAAAAATTAACTTAAAATTATTGTTGTTCTTAATTGTTTTTTTTTTTTTTTATCAAAAAGCAAAATTTTTTATTTTTTTCTAAATTTTTAATAACAAAATAAACAAATAGCACGATTTCATTCAGTGTACTAACCAAGCGCATGCACACAATCATACGCTAGCAGATATCAAATGTGTGATTGTATGCGTTGGTAAATAAATTGCGCATTATTTTGAGCGGCTCTGCTTTAAATTGTGTAGAAATGTTTAATAATTTGTGTATACACCTATATGGATATATAGTATATATAAGTTTTGAAAGATGCAGACATATTTCCGAACGTTGTACAAAAAATGTTTTTCAAAGTAAACTTTTGTTACCAAAAGCTTTAGCCAACTTTTCCGTTGTCTTCGCTAACACAAGCTTGAAAACTTTTTGTATAAATACCCAGCAGAAGTTTCAACTGATTTTACAATCAAATGGAATGGTTACATATACAACATTATTTTGACAATATATGTATATACATGTTTTTTTTTTAAACTTGAAGAAAAATGTTTATGTTTAAGCCAATTCACGATGACCCAGTGCAGAATTTCGGCTGGAATTTCGACTTTAGTACGCTGAATGTGTCTTCGAGCTCCTCGAGCGTTACTGATTGATTGGCGTAAGCCTTTAATTTAACATACCCAAAGAAAAAATAGTTTAGAGACGTAATCGCATGACCTTGATGGACCTTTGACTGAGCCATTTCTCATGTTTAGACATTAAACATGAGACGACGCACCGTCTTTCTTTAGGAAACAGAGATCGTCCACGTCGATTTCATGAAACACCGGGAAAAAGAGTCGGTGAACATGGTGTTATAACGCTCGCTATGAATAGTAATGGCATTTCCTGCCTAATTTCGTAAAACCATGATCCGTACCAAAAGGTACATTTACGAGATTCAACTGCGTTTTCTGAATCACACGACGGTTTGACTTACCCCATTAACTATAATTTTATTTGTTGACGAATCCATTAAGTCAGAAATGGACCTAGAGATGAGAATAAGAATTTTTAATGAAAATCGTCATTGGCTTCCATCGTTTAAAGTTTGTTTATAAAAAAATTTTCGAATTTTCGAATTGAAGATTTTTTCTAAAAAATATATTTAAGAAGCTCGTGTTATAATCTGAGACTAATCGCTTTTCGAGTAATTTTGGTCACTGATTTTGAAAACACTATTTTGAAAAAAGAACGCGTTTAAAGTTTGGAATGCACTTTGCATAGGATATGAAATGCCTCTTCAAATTTGCGTTTAATTTCGAAAATATTCACCGGAACGATAAGAAATTGTCTGTGTTTTTTCTTAAATATATATACATTAAAAAAAAATAAAATTAAAAAGGTCGATTTTTGGAAAATTCTAACTGTATGTAACCCCTTAAAGTATCCCACGCTATGCTGTGACCAAAAATTGCCCAAATCCAACAAAAACTGTTCAAGCCGCTAAATACCGAATATGGAGGCCACAGTACATATAGTTGACTTTTGACCGAAAATATCGGTCAATGTATGGGATATACAATTGTAATTCAGAGAGAATATTTTCGTGATCTTAGTATATCCGTGTGTCAAAAATGGGTTGAGTTGGATCAATATTACCCTGAGCCCCCATACACCTAATATAGAGATTTGCGAACTTCCGGGTGACTTTATACTGCATACATATATCGGCCAATATTTGAGTTATCTCAGCGAAAATTACGGAGCGTGTTTTATTCATAACAGAGTATCTTTTTGTCTAAAATAGATACAATTGGACGAAAACTTGCCCTAGCCCCCATATAACTAATATCAGGCCTTTTGAACATCCGACTGACTTTACTCCATATGATTGGTGATTGTATATGAGGAATCTTACTGAAACCGAGGGAACATTTTTTTAGTAAGTGGCATGTCAATGTTATATGGTATTGAGAAAAATAGATAAAATCGTAAATGGTCGATACTACCTCAACTCCCTTACAATACATATAATCATTTTAGTTTTTCTAACAAATCTTATGCCGAATATGTCGCTCAGTGTGTGAGCTAAGAGTAAAATTGCTTGAATCTTGATCCCTGGTTGACGTTTTACACCTTAATATATTTACCTGGCTTTGATTTCTGCAAGTTGAAAGAACATAAAATGTTCGGTTGCCCCTAAACTTGGCTCTTCCTTACTTATTACATAGTATTTTAAGTATTATATTTTTTAACAATATAGTAAATGTCAAATTATAAACTATGTAAATATGCAAAATGAATCTAGGAGCATATATGTATGTACATTCCCATACATATGTTATGAACATACTACAATATTTATTTTTATTAAAGCACGCAAAGATCAAGATATGCAAACCAGTTGCTTATTAAAAGACAAAAGTGTTTTTCAGCAAAATAGTCGTTTGTGGCACAAACGCGTATCAGTTTTAGATAGTTGTCAACATGCAGGCACGAACTGTCAAAAAACCAAAAAAAAAACAGCAACAAAAAATTTTCGCACTCGTCGACAGCGGAACACAGGTGTTTAAAAGCGATTGTCATAAAATGGATTTAATTGAATAAGGATATTATACAATTCACACATGCGATGGCAATTAAATGCCAGTTTACTTCCAAGAAGTGAAAAATCGCAATCTTTGCAATTAATATGCATACATACATACATCTACATTTACATATGTATTTCTAAGACCATTAACGCCATACGCACGTATTTGCAAAATACCTAGACTTTGCCTGAGACAAATATCGCGCACAGCTGATAATCGTGTAATCAAACACGCATGAAATCTACAAAACGTACGTGTCTATATTTTTTTCTTTTACCTCCCCCTAGCACATATGAGTAATCGCAATTAAACTTCCCTGTGTTTGCATTGACAGCACTCGGGCATGCGCTATAAAGCCGTAAATGGTAGCCTTGTGTTGTCGTCTACGGCGTAAACAACCGAAAAAGAGTCAGCTGCAATCACCATAGCACAACAATAGTACAACAACGGTTTTATTTATTAACAGTAAAGTAATGAAAATGCCAGCAATGCCACTAAGACGCTGCCGCTTAGACCCTATAAAGGTGCTGCTGACGGCGTAAACGACATTTTCACAGTCATTCGGCATATTGTGGCAAACAAATACATAACTAATTACTTCATTTTGTGTACCGCCATTACAACTGCAACAACAGTGCGCGTGGCCGCTACAGAAAAGGCAAGAAGGTAGCGAACAATAAGTAATAATTTTTTTTCAAATTTTTTTTTTTCAAATTTATTGTTATTATTTTTATTTTTTTATTTTATTCTTACCTTGCTTATTTTAGTACTTGCAGTGCATTAATAGCTGCGCACATCATAATGATTTTGAGATTTTTTACGGCGTTCACTTGTTTGCCATATGACCTCGGTCGTTGCGGGTGTGTGTGTGTGTGACCGATGGAGCGGTTTATTACTTCTTGTACATTTTTGAGTTAGATCTAATTCTGTTATATATATTTCGGCGCTCATATGGCTTTAATTAAATTTAATTTTTTAATTAGCGTAAACGTTTAATTATTTCATAATTCTAAAAACTTTTATTGAAGCATAAAGCAATTGCGTGCCATTTGAGGTTAGGAAAATCTGCATAAGCACTTGTAAATGTGACTACGAAGTTTTTATGGTGACGAAATTACGAAAAATGCAGAAAATGTCTGCATATTAGTTGCTGAATGTATGTATGTATATTTGCCATTAGCTGGTAATGTTAGCCGTATACTTCGTGCAGGTTATTGTTGTTAGCTATTGACACAAAAAATATGTTTTTTATTAGTTTTTAGCCAAGAAGTTGAAGCACTAACCATTTATCAAGCGTTTTTCGCTGTAAAAATTCGTTTTTATGTCAATTGCTTAATATAATGTCCAACTCGCTGGTGCAATACCTTTGGCGACGGTCATTAATTATATTTTATTTTTATTAAAAATTTTCCTGAGTTTTATAAATGATTTTTATGCATTTAAATAACATCTACTGTCCAGAGTTAGGTACAAGGCAGTATTTTAAGTATGCTATTGCGAAAGCCGCGGAGCCTGCTGTTAATGCACCTGCAGGCAATTCTAGAGTCAACATCTACGTAGTGTTGCCAAAATCAAGAAACTTCACTTCCACTGGATGCCAAGCCACAAAGGCATCGGAGCAATGAAATAGTCGATGAGATTGCCAAGAATGGTGTACGGCTAATACCCGAAAGCGTGATCAACATTGGGAAAATCATATATTGTCTATACGACGATCTGGACAGAAGCATGGTAAAGGAAATCAAAACCCAATGGAACGAGTGACTTGGGTGAAAAACTGCAAAAGCCATGTGCAAAACGGAAGCACACAAAATTCCTACTGGCAATCAATAGAAGAGACTGTAGGAACATTATCGGAATACTAACTGGTCACTGTCTGGTGGGGACAACGCTCGCATAATGGGTTTGACAGATCGAGAAGACTGCAGTAAATGTTTAGAACAAGGCTCTTATGCACTTTTCCCTCATTGGCAAGCACTTAAGGTCCCCACGATATGATACACTGGAGAAGATGAAGATTGTGAGGCCACAGAGTCTGTTAAAATTCGTGAAAAGCACAGGCATCACAAAGGATGACTACTCCTCGTGAACCTACTAACTAAACTCCATCTGGTATAGCAAAGGACCAAAATTGGTTGGCCTGATTGGCCTACCATATTAACCTAACCTAAATAATATCTAGAAGTTGCTCTAATTCATCAGGCGCTGTCCATAACCCGCCTAGCTGGCTGGTTGACCATTTTCGCCAACAATTGAATGGTATTTAGCATAGTTTTTAAGAGCAAAAATCGTAAATTGATCGACTAGGAGTACGCATGAGTAAAATCTAATAAGATCGACTATCAGTTGAACTCTCCCGCCCCTGAACTGACATTTTTGTTGGTGTTGATGCTCTACGACTTCGAAATTATGACTGTCAACAGTGACGTGGTAGCCAAACCTCGAGTGCGACGACATATTTTGCCCTGTTGTAAAAAATAAACATGTATGTAGAAGTACCGGACCCATTTGCTTCGCCTCCTTATCAAGTCTGGAGAACGCAGAACTAACGGCGCGGTTGTTGAGGCCAATGACATGAATATCATCAGCGTACGTCAGTGCAAAAATATGTTTTTCTACGGAAATTATCGAAAAGACGATAATTTTTTATAAGAATACTTTAAATTCGTTTTAAGAAAATAGAAAAATTAACCTTCAAACACAAATATATTCGATATTTGTTTGCAAATATTTTTTTATATTCCATACACATATGGCCAATTGCCTATAAACTAAACGCCCACACTGTAAAATGTTTTAAATATTTTAGTTGAAACGACTTGTTTTGCTAAACAAATAGTAGTAATATACCTAAAACAGTAGAAAACATGTGGCGATAATGTAGTAAACGACAACAAATCCATTCCAATATTTGCACATTTCCGTAAAACCCAAATAGGGCGTCGTTCGCCAATTAATAATCCAAAAAAAACATATAAATGTGGTAATAAAAAAAATTGTAAAAGTGCGGATCGAGTTGCTGATTAATCGTAACTTATATGATATAAAATTTTTTTTCAAGTCATTCACAAATATTTTTAAAGAATATTTGAAATTTTGGTTAAAAATGTTTCAGTAAAATAAAATTACCGACCTATATGGAGGCTCTTAAATTCCTGAAGTATTTGTCTTTAGATGAAATTTGAAATGAGAAGTTAATAGCATTGCTCCAGAGCTAAACTAATTTAGTACATTAAGATTATAATTGAAAAACCAACTTTTGCCTTTCACATAGTCAACTATACAATTAACGATAGACTCGATTAACGACCAGCAGTTGTAATGCTTGCGTTTTTAATTTTTTATTTGTTTTAATGTTTAAAATTCATCCGCTGATTATTATCTTATCAATGCAAAGAAACAAATCTACAGCCTGGAAAGGAACCTGCATCCTAGTTTCACCTCGATTTGAATTCGATTAAGAATTCATGTAGTAAAATAAGATTTTTATTTTGAATGCTAAATTGATCCAAATTGGCGCTTTAATCGAGTAAAATTCGGTTAATTGCTCAATTAACTCCTTTATTAAAGGCTCTGACGACTTTTACAGGTACTCTCTGCCTTCATTCGTATGAAGGAGTTACGTATGTTTTCTCGTACAAAAAAGGGCCTATTTTAATTATACAATGTAATATTTTATTCAAACATTTTATTATGCCAAAGACATATTTTATAAATATTTTATCAAATTTTCAAAGCAAAATATTCAAAACTCGGCTATTAAGACGTCATTTCCGGCAGTCCTTCGAAAAAACATGACTGCAGAATTTCTTACAAGATCAACCGATGTAAAAAGAAAAAAATACGTTTTTCTTGAAATATTTAAACTAGATATTAGATGAAGAAAAAATCCAAAAAAAAAGATTGGGGTGACGTTTTGCAAAAATATGATAATTTTGGTGAAAATTTGTCGACGTGTTTCTTTTTTTAAATAATAGTAATTAAATAAACCCTTCGTTCGAGACCGTGTAAATTATATCCCGAAGACCTGCGTAAAATTTCAGTCAAAATTTCATCTGATGAGTTGAGTTGAATTGTTGACCATCGACTTTGAAAACGCAGTTTCCATAGAGCTGAACTCGAGCACGCAACTTGTCAAGGCTGTATATCCAAGACTATTACTCAAATCAACTTGAGCCTTTAAGACAACATTCTAGAGATGTTATATTATTATATATTTATAGAGGACAATAAAAATTTTGATTTTTTGAAATCGTGAAACGCATGTAACTTGAGAAATTGAGATTTATTTCTGTGCGGCTAATAAATCAGCTCGAAAATATTTTTTCTCATTTAATAAAAACGCTTTAATTTTAAAATTAAAATAAAAATGCCTGTCCCATTGAAATCAAAGTTTATTAAAGCTCAATATGTGCACCTTGAAGATTTAGATTTCTTGCACCTCTTAGTACACAAAAGAAGTAGCTTCACCGCAATAAAAACTTTAAATGATTTTTTCAACAAAGCTTTGGAATGGGCACATCAATAATGTTTGTATTTCTGTTATTTCTTAAATGAAAATTGAAAACTTCAATACTCTGCACCTTCTATTGCTATGCTTATGTTTGTTTCTGTATGTGTGTTTAAACGCATGAATGCAAGCGCATTGGTTGAAAGGTCAGGCTGCATATGGAAAACTTCAACAGTTGTCTATTTACTCAGATGCAGCACAAAGGTGTGCAACACCTCTAACAGCAAACTAGTTTCGCCCAATGAATGCGGGTTTGTATTGACATATGTATGTATGTATGACAACGCCGTTTTTGTAAGTGATTGTGCTTCAAATAAAAAACATGCAATGTAATGAATGATTTTTTGTTAAATCTCCACTTTAAAAATTAACACAATTATTTGTTGTTAGCTTTTTGCCTTCTCCACTATTCAACATTACAACCACTTTTGTTTATGAAAAAATTTGTTTAAAAAAATGTTTACTCGTAATATTGCATACAAACCGATATGAACAGAAGTCATTAAGAGCCATTGTTTACAATATGTATTCGAAGTTGGGTTGTAAAATCTATTACCGTAACGACTCCGGTACACATGAGGTCACATATGTAGAAGCGATTATTCAAAAATCTTAACCTTAAACTGGGAGGCTGACAGATTCTTCAGAAAGTGGTATTTATGCCAGCAGTTGCTTTAAGAACAAAGTCCGTGCTTTTAGTTCAAAATCTAAAGGTTGTAAAAGCAACAGCAAAGTTCTCCTACCTTTTCAAAGAAAAAACCCAAAAACTTCAAATTTAATAGAGAATGTTTATTATCATTCGAAAGAATATTCTTTGACATTTAGTTTTTAAAGATTATCTCTTTAAAATGTTGGCCGCGGCTACGTTTCAAAGGGTAAATCCGTTGAGTCCAATTTTCAATGACTCGTTCGAGCATTTTGACTGGTAATTGGTGAATGACCCGAGTGATGTTTTGGTTTAAAGCCTGAATCGAAGCGGAATTGTCCGCATATACTTCAGACTTTACACATCCTTACAGGAAAAAGACTACCAGTGTGATATCACACGATCTTGGTGGCCAATCGACTGGTCCAACACGTGAAATTATCTGCTCCCCAAAGTATTCTCTCAATAAATCCATTGATTGATGGCGGCGTAGGGAAATGACGCCGTCTTGTTGAAAGCAAATGTCGGTAGAGATCACGAGCTACAATTTCAGCTATCAAGTAGTCGGTTATCACAGCCGTCATTGGCGGTTACGTTCTCACCGACATAATTTTTGTAGAATTAAGGACTGATGATTCCACCAGCCATCAAACCGTTGTTTTTTCTGGATAAAATGGCAGCTCTTGAATCTCTTCAGGTTGGTCTTTGTCTCAAATATGACAATTTTTCTTTTTTACATACCCCTTGAACTAGAAATGGGCCTCATCGCTGAGCAAAATTTGGCTCGAAAAATTGGAATTTTCTTGGAACTTTTCAAGAGCCCATAGAAGTGAAGCAAAGATAGCGAAGTGATGTCGCTTGGGGTCGAGCGGCTTCAATTCTCGCACAAGCTGCATTTTGTACGCTTTCAATTTAAGATCTTGAAGATCTGGAGATCATTCTCAGCTACGACTGCTATAAATTAGTAAAAAGTCTGACAATCTTACTTACTATTTATTTGTAATGCTTCGGATTTTTTCAAATATCAAAAGTAAAATATTTCCCAAGCCCATTCCCATCCACCAATTCAAATAGTTATTGATATAACCCATCTTCCCGTTATTTTCGTATGAAGATATGTACAAAACCTTGTAATAAAAGAAATCAAACAAAAATTGTGCCTAAACACAATCGTTAAACAACAACAACACTACATCACTGAGCTCATTCAAGCTCAATTTGCGAGCAAAAATGGAAAGATAAAAAACGAAACAAACTATTGCCTTAACACCAGCCCACATATGCAGAGCTATATTCAATGTATGTATGTAAGCAAGGCGATAGCAGAAACAACCTCATGTGAGTACAATACGAGTATAAGATGTTGCATGCGGCTGCGCAGCATCTGCTGCATTCCCAGCTGAGCTTGAACCAAAGCAAGCCAAGCTGTGCAGCAGTCTGGTGTCATCAATGGCTCGGCTTGGTTAGTTGGTGAGCGCCACTTTGGCCGCAGAGCTTCCACTACCAGTCCTCAAAGCTGCGATTGTAGCTAGTCACTTTGGCGCAACAAGTTGAAGATTGTTTCGACTGCAGCTTGAGACTTGCCGATCAGTCGCCTACTCAACGGCCAAACGTGCAGTTCACACAGCTCAAGCTGCCGAAAAATCAAGCGCGTCCACACTTAGTGGTTCAATAAAAGTTTCAATTAACTTTAGTGAGAGTGTACTTTACACTTTAATTCGGAAATTGATTTTCGGAATTGAGAATGTAAATGAATGCGCATTAGAGAAAAAGTAAAAAAAAAAAACACCAGAAAAGTTTTCGAATTTTATTGAAATTGTAATTGCAAATAATTTTGACTTTTTGGCTACAAAACGAAATAAAATAAACAAAAAAAATGCCGAGTTGATTGAATTAGAGCACAACAACAACAAAAATAAATAATAACGGCGGCGTGAGTCCACAGCGCAGTGCAAGTGAGAAAGTCTTCCAATTAATTGAGTGAATTCCGAGAGATTGTAAAGTGTTGGAATTTATTTTTAGCGTAAAGTAGTTGTTGTCTTTTTTTTATAAACATTGTTGCGTTCTTACAGACATTCATGTGTGTTCAGTGAATTTTCTTATCTGGCTTTCGCTTATCACTAACTATACTTTGCTCCACATTCGTTTATTATCAAAATCATTGAGCACATTTTTCTAAAGTAAAATATTAAACAAAACACTAAAAAATACTCAACATGATTCCCCTCGATGAAGTGAGCATTTACACATTGCTGAGAATGGCGTTTGTTTGGCAACTACTGTCGTTCGGTGTCTATTTGGTCGGCCTCCTGGCCATCGCCGTATTCTTCTTCGATAACTTCAAATCGGTGGTGCTAATCATCAAGGCGATTCTGGAGCCATATTTCCAGCCTCAACTGCCGCAGACATTGGTGGAAAAGTTTGGCAAGTGGGCAGGTTAGTGATTGTTCTGAAATATTTTTACTGAATATTTGTTATTTATTTATTTTGAATTTAGTTTATGAATATTCGTTAGACTTACATGAATTTGTTAGTGCAAAGTGCAATTTAAACAACACTTTGAACTATTGATTATGTAAAAATAGTTAAATATATGTAATTGACTGAGACCTCTGGGGCCTAGAATTTCAAAATTTTAATTTTTTTTTATAAATACAAAAGATTCTCTACAAAAACTTTGAAGGTTCTATTTGTATGACAGTTATACGCTATACTATGACACCTTTGTATATCTTGTGGTAGTCCAATATCAGCGATTCCGACAAATGAGCAGCTTTTTGAGAAGAAAAGGATATTTCCAAAATTTCAGATCGATACCTCAAAAACTAAGAGACTAGTTCGCGTATATACAAGCGTAAAGACAGAGGGACTCAGATTGTCAAGCTCATCATTTATCGTATGTGCATATTTTGTAAAGTTTCGGACGCTTCCTTCAGGAGAAACTTCGAGGCAAATTTAACATACCCTATTCAGCGTATACTTAAATCTGCAACTCAGTAATGCCAAACTTTCTCTGCATAATTAGAAATATTTTGTTGATTAATTGTAAATATTAAATATTTGTGTAAATAAAAATAGTTTTTTCAATCATTTTTTGACAATTTCATAACTAAAGTTATCGATATTTATCGAAACCGATTTTTCGATCATTTTGTCTCTATCGAATAATCGATAATTATATCTATAATTTTAATTATTAAGTATTTCAGCATTTAAAAATAGTTTTTAAATCATTTTTAGACTATTTGATAACTGAAGTTATCGGAATTTATCGATAATTATTTATCAATAAGAAAGAGAAACGATTAGTGCACTGTTGTTAACTCGGCTATAACCTCGTATGGTGTTTACGCCAGCAAAGTAGAAAAAGATTTATCGATAATGCTATCCTGATCGATTTATCGACAATTCTTCCTCCATCCATAACTTTTGTAAATATTTGACCAAAGTTGTTGATAATTATCGATAAATAGTTATAAATAAATTTTGATTACTTTTGCCCAAATGTTTCGATATTTATCGATAAATCCCTCTCTATCGATAACTTTTGAATATTTTTCTTTGAAGTTTTCATATTCATCTATAAATCAATCTCTATAATTACTTTTGAAATTTTTGCAAAAAAATTATAATTTCCCACCTGTGACCGGTTGCCATTTAGAGCCTAAAGCCGCAAAAAATTGCTTGTAAATATCTGAACGCCCTTGAAAACGAGTCGTAAGTTTATGTAACGAGTCTCACAAGTAAGTAGCAAGCCCTTTAAACGGTTTTCTGGGTGCTTGCTATTATATTTGGTAACATACATACATACATACTTATGTGCACGTGCAACAACATTGATAAATAAAAAACCGAAATGCAAAAATTCAGCCAAAGAAGAGGTGTAATAAACCGTAAGTTACAACAACGTAACGCGTTCGCCATGAATGGCTGAATTGGTGACCCAATTAAGTATTTAAGTCATAAGGGAAGCATACAAATAGCAAAAGAAGCCTAAAAACCATGAAGCCATGAACCATTCTCGAAAACGATTTGCAATTGTAAATTCTTCTGATTTATCGGCAGAATTTATGAATGAATTGCCAAACAACATTTTACTGCAAACATTTTACTTGAATGCACCGTTGTACAACAAATTATGGCAACAACAGTAAGTCACGCAAACATACATTAGCACTTTCGCTTTCGGTTTCTACGCTATAATAACCCTATAGGAAAATTTTATGAAATAACAAAATTTTCAAAAGAACGAAAAATGTGAAACAAAAGATTTAATATTTTGGAAGAAATTTGTGTTATATATTTTTAAATTTTGTTTATAGTAAGCTTAGTCCATTTTTTTAAATTTTTTTTTACATAGAAAATTTGTATTCTTTTTTTTAATGAAAATAAAAAATTGTTGTTCAATTCATACTGGGATTGTATTACTTAACCACATATACTACATTGCATTTAAACACACTTTTAAGTATAGTTAGCTATAATTATAGACTTATTGCGTGGTCGATCGTGTCTACACTGGCGCTTGGCTTCAAAAGCGCCATGGAATTCTGTTTATTTCGTGTTTTTTTGTATTATCTGTTATTGCATACTTCACTTGTTGTTGCTATATTTTAAGTCATTCACCTGCCAGCAGCGTCATATTACTCATAAACAGCGGCACACGGAACCGGCTTGACTTAGATTGTCTACCCGGCGCGTTGTGATTGTCAGCTGGTCCGTCAGCTTGGGCAGTTATTAAAATATCTAGACGTTTTCTTTTTGCTCAAGTCTTATTATTGTTTTCACATCAAAGCGTCTAGCTTTTGTTATTGTTTCATTAATTAACTTGAGTCGCGCGAGTATCACATGTTTAAGGTTTATTGCCATTTTTGTATTTCGTAGTAACAAGCCCAACTGCGCTTCAGGTTGTTTTTATTTTTTTATTTTTTACTATGCGAACGGTATACTTTATACATTTTTGATTCGCTTGACGACCTTGCAAAATATTTGTGCATTAATGTAATTTACTCAGTTAAATTATGCTGAAGTGCAGTTAGATTTTGGCGATTTTCAAGTTGAATAGTTAGTTTAAGGTTAACTGGTGGTAATTACGTTGAATAAATTATATCATAACGTAGGTCATTTATGACATTAGAGGACAAAAGAAAGAATGAATATCCAAATATTCTCTCACAAACTCGCACACTTCATATTTTTCTAAGAGTGCTAGTTTAATAACGTTATTGTCCACAAAATAAAGTAGTACTAATAACTAGCATGCCTAAGCTCAGAAATAAATCTAACAATCTGAATAATTTTACCATTCTAATGGTCTCTAATCTCTAGTTTCTGACTATCGCAGGCCTCAAACATCTGCCATTTTCTTCTATCTCAGGGAATTTCTTCGCAGAATAAAAAACTTCGGGCTCTTAAGGGGTTCCATGGGTTTTTTCGGGTAAAGAACAGCCATTTTTCAACAATTTTTTTCTCATATTATATAAAAAATTAAATATTTTTTTAGAATTTTTTTTTTATTTTATATAGAATTTTACAAAGTGTGAACAAAAAAGTTCTGAAAGTTTTGGAAAAAAATATTTTAAACTCAGCCATTCCGAGGCCTTATAAGATCATCTAAAGTAAAAAAATACGTTTTTTACTTAAGGCCTTAACTTAGAACTTAGACGAAGGGAAAAAAAACTGCAAATTGGATTTTTGGCAGACATTTTTTCATTCGTCCAAGTCTTTTAGAATTGTATCTCAAAGACCTGTCTAAAATTTCATGAAGATTGGTTGAGTAGTTCTCGAGAGATCTTGCCAACCAACTACAAAAACGAGTTTAAAGACGGCATACTTAGCCTAGCTAACCTCGAGGGCACAAGTTCTAAAGCCTGTATCTCCGAAACTATTACTCGAAACAACTTAAAAATCTAGAGTAATATTCTAAAAGTGTTGTAGAATATAATAAGTCAATAGAAAAATAGGTTTTTTCAAACTCGTAACCCCATGTAACCCCTTAAAAAACTTCCCATTGTTAATACCACCAATTAAGGTAAGGTTGACTAGGAAAGTCCCATTCACTTTTTAGCTTTATTACCTTTACTTTTACCAAAATCAGATTTACACACACGAGTCCTCCGGTGAGACGTTTCTTAACGCTTAAAATATTAACTGAAATATGTGGATTAGATTTATAAGAGATGTTGGGAGCTCTAGTATTAGACTCCAAATCATTTTCCTACATTTTTTTAATGATTTCGATGGATTTAAATCCCAAACACTTATTTTATCTATAAAATAGTCTACTCTAAAGATTTTTTCATAAAACTTAGTACAAACTTCTTAAAGGACCAACCTAGAAGAGGTAAACACGCTTCAGTTATATTACAAGAGGTACGGTCCCTCCCATGTTCAATAGGAATGTTGAATAATTCGATACCGATTGGCGGCCGATGTAGCTGAGACTGGGTCTGTCACGGAAACAAACTGGCAACTCGCAGCAAACATAGATCCAAATAACCGCCTAACATCAAAAACGACATTTTCTAAATTCCATAAGAACTTAAGATGCCAAACCTTTCTCAAATGTTTATAACTAAATTGCTTACAGTATTAGCCCTAAGTTTCTAAGTTTAAAACTACAAATTTAAAAATCAAACTAAAAAGTTATGGAAATAAAAATGCATATTTCCACAGTGCGTGCTAAGAAAGAGTAGCAATTACCAATAAAAACAATTACCAAAAACACACTATGAACATTATTTGAATACATATCGTTCGTAATGGAATGCTGGCATCATTACCCAACCCGCAAAAAAGAAAAACAATTAGCATTTAGCTGTTAATGACAATCATATGCTTTAACTACCATTTTTCTTTGTGGTCAATTTACTTGCAACACACTATTTTTTCTCAACTTTGTAGTAATCACCGGTTCAACGGATGGCATTGGACGGGAATATGCTAAAGAATTAGCCAAACAAGGCATAAATGTGGTACTCATTTCGCGCACAAAGGAGAAGCTCATAGCGGTGGCAGAGGAGATCGGTAAGCACTAAAATTAATAGTAAATTAATTGTCAATATAGTAGAATATTCAAATATTTGAAAAAAAAAATTGAAATAAATTGTGCTAATGACGAATACTCGAAAGAACAATGCAAGTAATTTATATATAAGAAAATCGGCGAACGAAAACTTAGACTAAAAAATTTATAATTTTTTAAATATTTTTTTACAGAAAATGAGTACAAAGTGAAGACGAAATGGATCGTAGCAGACTTCGCCAAGGGGCGTGAGGTGTATACACACATTGAACGAGAGTTGAGTGGCATACCAGTAGGCATATTGGGTAAGTGCTGAAAAATATTCCAAAATCTACCCCACAAAACAAACAGTTACTTTCTGTTACCATTATAATTTTTATACAAAAATCTTATACTGCTGGAACATCCCCACATCTACCTTACAGTTAACAACGTAGGCAAAATGTACGACTATCCGGACGAACTCTCCCACATACCGGAAGATACTATTTGGGATATGATCAATATAAATGTCGCCGCTGTAACCATAATGTCACGTATGCTCATACCAGAGCTGAAGAAGCAGAAACGTGGTGCCATCGTCAATATATCGTCTGGCAGTGAATTACAACCTATACCCTATATGGCAGTGTATGCCGCTACCAAGCGTTATGTGCGATGTTTCTCTCAGGCAATCGAGCGTGAATTGGCCGAACATAATATAACAGTACAGTGTGTTACACCGCTCTTTTTGGTCACGAAAATGAATCAATATTCCGATACCGTAATGAAGGGCGGCTTTCTAATACCGGATGTGAAGAGCTTCACACGCTCAGCCGTTTTTACTTTGGGCAAATCGGGGGAGACGACGGGCTATTGGACACATGGCTTGCAGGTGAGTGATTTTTGAAGCGATTTGTTATTACATACTTATATTAAACAAAACACACTTAAATTACAAAAAGTTTAGAAAAGTTTTTAACAAAAACAATCCGAACATATATACTTTTAAGAATATGACATTTCTATCCAATGTGCGCTTTCTAATTTGCGAAAATTATTATGCTTCAGTATTTTTTCATGAAACTGAGCCCAGAGTGGCTGCGCATACGTATTGCCCATGTGATGACCCGACAATTGCGTCTAGAGTACCTGACGACCCATGGCAAAAAGGTCTGAAAGACTGAAACAGGATGTATAAACTTCTTTAATTTTCGATATTTTCATTATCATTCACTTACTCACGTATTGTATATACATCCACATATTTCGATAAGCATTAATCCTTCATCTGTGTACATATAACCTGAAATATTCATTTAACTATTTATGGTTTTTTTGAGGTTAGTAATAAATTCTTAAGTTAAAAATTTTAAATTTTATGAAGTTTCTGAAATAATAACAATAATGAAAAAATATAATTCTGAAATATTAAAGTAAGTGTTAAAATTCATTTGTATTAAGCAGTGTTACAAAAATTTTATGAAAACTAACCTTTCCGGCCAGTGCTAGTTTAAAGAAATGGAGTTGCTACAGCAGTGTTCAAAGAACCGGAAATTGCACTAGTTTTATAAACTTCATAAATAAAGAAAAACTGTATAACGATAGTGCTCCAGGGACTCGCTTTGATACAAAAATTGCATTATGATAACACAAATGGAAGCGGGTGGTGTATGTATAAATGATGGAATAGGACTTTAGAAACTTTAATACAATTCATAAAGCTTAACCCAAAAAAAAGTCGTGCAAGGCATCTTTATTATAACTTTAACCCACCATTACTAGAATTATCTACAACACACGCGAGAACTATGTTAGCTGAATTAGTAAAGTTAGGCTTGCACCTACCTCTACTTTGTCAGAACAGTTTCTCACTCGTCTAACGATGATGCAAAGCAATCCATGTTTGGAAAAGAAGATATGAGAGGTTTAAGGTAGAGCTCTCGGCATTCGACTAACTGGATCATATATTCATACATATGAAAGGTTACAAACCGCCTATTCGAATAATCGGTTTTCAGGTAATTCGAATAAAATAAGAGCCCTAGTTTGTATCATAATTTGTTAGAAAATTTCAAATGGCAATCTAATACATATTTGAACTAAGTAGAGGGTGGGTCATCTAACGTTTTAAATTAGAATTATCTATATTTTGACATTGGAAACGTCAAATACCATTCGGAAAGTGACAGATATTCAGTAAAAAGTCTAAAATTTACGAAATGGGTCGCTATTCACTAGAAGAAAACTGGGAAATATTGAAAACTTTTTTCCAAAGTTCGTTTTACCGAGGATGGTCAATTTTACCGAAAAATCATCTTTTCGGACGAGGCTCATTTCCACCTCGATGGTTACGTTAACAAGCAGAATTGTCGCATTTGGGGCACGGAAAAACCGCACGTAATCGTCTAGAAGCCAATGCACCCAGCACGAATAGTGCGGATTTTGGTCTGGTGGAATCATCGGCCAATTTTTCTTCGAAAATGAAGAAGGAACCGCCGTAACCATCAATGAGCGATTTCGCACAATGTTAACCGAATTTTTCTTCAAGCAAATTGAAGAGGAAGACTTGGACAACATTTGGTTCCAGCAGGACGGCGCTACGTGCCATACAGCAAACGCTACATTCAATTTTTTACACCCTATCTTCGAATTTAAAATTTTATATGGCCCGACCTATATATGTGTTGCTATTACAAAAACTTACATTCCTGGATAACAGGCGGAGATCATCATGGTTCTGACGTGGCATGAAGTTGACGTATTCGTTAAAAAGAGCTAAAAAGCGGCGTATGACTTTCTGGAAGGCAGTATAAGCTTATTATAACTCACGATGTCAGCGAACGGAGAAGCCAGATAAAAAAGCAAGATAATCTGGTACCTGAGTTATCTGGCAATCTGATTATGTCCACAAGGTTTCCAGCTTCGGAGAAAAGAGTGTTGGGATGCTAGTACATCGCTCCCCATATTCAAATTGACGAATCGGAAAGAAAGTTCAAAATTATTGGCAATGGTCGATTATATATATTCTATATATCATATTTCTACTGTAGTAGAAATTATTAATATTTCCATAAGACGCCTTAAAGCTGAACATAGAAGTACGCTGCTTTCGTTGGAGCTGTTGAAGCTGCGATTATTTGGCTTAGAGCATAACGAAGATTGGAACTCGCCGCTCACATTGAAACACAGTGATTTTTAAAGGCATTAGAGATTGCGAAATTTGTATGAAAAATCTGCCAAGTCATCATTGAAAAAATTTGCACTTCCAGAACGCTGAGCACTTGGGAAATTACCAGATATTAGATATGGTTGATGTAAGTTTGCAAAAGTTTTGGTTTTGTATTTTCATAATAAATAAAGAATTTTTAGCTCTTCCACCGCATTCTTTTATTCATATATTTTTTTAATGTAAATATACATATATAACTTTCTTTTACCCTGGACGTAACTTTTTCTATAATAATAGTATCCACACATTAGAGCGGGTCGACTTTTTTAGGCGAAGTTTAAAAAATCTGAAAAATCGGGTGTGTGAGAGATATGTAATATAGTTGTCCGATTTGTTCCAAAATGTAATCAATAGAATACCAAAATACACGTACGTATTAAATTTCATTCGGATATCTCAAAAACTGACGAATAAATTTGTATGAACGCTAAAAAAAATTCGGTTTAAAAATCGCTGGCTTTGGTTTTAGGACGAGACTATGGTCCTAGGAATAGTTATAGATATCTCAAAAACTGACAAATAAATGATCCCTGATGAGTATGATCCCTAAAACACTTATACTTAAAAATCGTTGGCTCAAAACCAGTTTCTGAACCATAGTATTTTAGGAAACGTTTGCTCAGAATGATCCCTAGAACATTTCGCGCATACGCAATTTTTCCATTTTTTTAGCTCGCTGTAAATCAATCCGCTCTAATACACACATCCAAACAAAAATTTCAGCAGCACCGAAAATTCACCAAAAAACTTCCTGCTTGTGCAAGTTCTAGCCGATACAATTTGAAGCACAAACTGGCAGACTTTAATTACATACCAGGCAATTTGTTTGTGCAACAAACCATAACCAGCATTTAGTAAAGACATGATTTTTGCTTACTGCTGTTGCATTGCCACACGCCCAGACGGAAAACCTGCAGAGTCCAAAAATTACATAATACAAAGAATTTCGATTTTTTTCTCGTTATTTATGTGTGCGATCCTTTGCTTTTATTTCGGCATTACCGGACAGCGGAAAAGACAACAAACCGGTTGACAGCGGAATTGGCCAAGTGACCGACGCATTGCAGAATCGCTGGCAAATGTGCAAACTGCATTTGTGTGCACAGTAAAATGCAATACTCGCTCGCTGATTATGTAAGTTGTAAACTTGTACATTTTATATGTATATACATATGTTTGTGTGTGCATTTTTACATTCAATTACATATATTCACAAGTTGCGCGCGCACTTTTGGCGAGACCTCCATCGGTTATCGGTTGACTAAACCGCAGCGTTTACGAGTCGGCAATGTTTTGTTTCACTGCCGGTCTCGCATTGACGGCAAACACTGTTACAATGCCCGTTGGAAATTGCGTAATCTTCAGCGCTGATTTTATGCCCATACACACATACACACACAAGCACACTGGGTTACAATGCCATCTGCGCTGCGTTGTAAGTAAATAAATGTTTCGTTTTTGCTGCTTTTGAGGTTCCTACATCAAAGCGTGGAAATCGTTAATGGGGTTAGCTGCAATCTTTGTGGATCTGTTGCGAATTTATAAATCATAAATTCATACGTCATTGGGGTCGCCATGTTCGCGGCGTTGCAAACACGTGCAAGTATGTATGTACATGTATAAGTGTGTGTAAGTACTCAGGTATCTGCATAGCAAAGAGCCTTAACTTTATAGTAAGTTGTAAAGTGCAAATAAAATGTTTTTATTTAATTATCTATTTTATGGCAACCTTCAAGTTATATTATTTCAAACTTTAATTTTTCTATTTTTGCTTGCAATATTTAGGTATTTTAACTAAAATGTATATATGTATGCATACATTTTAACATTATTTATATTACATTAAGGTGTGAGTCGCAAACCTAAGGGGCATCTGCATTTCTCCAAGGTTTATAAATATTCTTCTTCATTGGCATAGACACCGCTTATTTATAGCTGAGTTTACAACACCACGCCAGTCGTTCTTCCTTTTCGCTATTTAGCGTCAATTGGAGATTCCAAGTGTAGCCAGGTTCTTTCTCCACCTTCTCCGATTACACTCAGAGCTGAAATGTTTTCATCCATTCGGACCACTTGACCCAGCCATTAGCCACTGTCTCTTAATTCGCTGAACTATGACACTGTCGTCGTATATCTCGTACAGCCCATCATTCCATCAACTGTGGTATTCGCCGTTGTCAATGCGCAAAGGATCATAAATCTTCCGCAAAACCCATCGCTCGAAAACTCGTAAGGCCGACTGATTACATGTTGTCATCGTACATGCTTCTATACCATACAGCAGGACGGGAATGATGAGAGGCTTATAGAGTTTGGTGTTTGTTCGTCGAGAGACGAATTTACTTCTCAAGTCCGAAGTAGCACCTGTTGGCAAGAGTTATACTGTGTTGGATTTCAAGGCTGGCATTGTTGTTGGCGTTAATTCTGGTTCCAAGATAGATGAAATTACCTAGGACTTCAAAGTTATGACTGACAACAGTGACGTGTGAGCGAAGTGGCGATTGCGACGACAGAAGAATAGAAGAAGAATGAAGACAGAAGATATTTCAACTTTCTATCGTTCACTATCATTATTTGCATTATCCAGTCTTGGCAAATGATATCAATATCATCGGCGTTCGCCAGCAATTGAACACTCTTATAGAAGATTGTACTTAATCGAGAAGCTCTACCGCTAAGTTGAAGAAGTCGCACTATAGGCAGTCGCCTTGTCTGAAACCACGTTTGACTGAGCTTTTGGTATTGCTCAACGCCAGTTTATACGGCTGTATAAGTTTTGCAGGGATACTAAATTTAGATATATTGACATAAAGGCAATCAAAAGCAGCTTTGAAATCGACGAAGATGTGGGGTATGTCGATCCTCTTTTCACGGATCTTTTCCAAGACTTTTCGATTCTACCTTTTTGTGCGTTGGACAGAGCACACTTAAATTCCAATTGGCGGGCATGCTTTCATCTTTGAGTAGCTCGGCCAGCAATCCATATTACCCCGCCGCTTTGTTGTTCTTCAGACGGGTAATTGCTATTTGAACTACTTCATGGTTGGGCAATGGAATGTCCACTCCATCGTCATCAAATAGGGAATTGGGTTCACCATCTCCTGGTGTTACGTTTTTTTTTGCGTTTTACTTCATTTGATCCTGTAAATGTTCTTTTGATACTATGCATTTTTTTGCTCGATAAAGCTTATGAAACCCTTTACGATGGATTGTATATCGGTGAATCATCTTGTCCGCCACAAATTTTATAAGCTAATTGATTTTCGGTTCCACAAAATTCCCATTAGTGACTAAACGAGCAGGAGTCAAGATATTTCAACCGTAGTCTCGCAAAAGTGGAAAGCCAAAAGAAATGATGAGAAGATTCTACTTCCATATTTTTCAGCAAATTTGCCACTAGAAATAAGGCAAGCTGTTAGTCTTGTTGTACGAGTATAGGTACCAATCAGAGACGGCCTAGACCGACTGTCAACTTCTATAGAGAGACGAAATTTTCAGAGCACCAAGAGCTCACGAAACTGAACTCCAAGCATGCTACATATGTTAAAAAAAATCTTCCCTACTATCTACTGATGGTTTACTATCGCTCACTGAGCTCACAACAAACCAGCCGTCTTACGATAACTTGCAAGCGAATAACAGAGCAAAGAGAAACAATAGTATCTTATAGTTTCCAGCAAGTACTGAACGAGATTTCAGCAACTAGCCTGAAATGCCAATTGATGAAGAGTTCAAACCAAAAGACTTGCCCACCAGAGCTTCCCTAAAGCTACGAGCTAGGAACTACCGAAAAAGTAACTTCAAAGTTTCCAAAACTTGTGTCATAAAAGTATGCAGTCTCAATGAATCTCTTAACAACCTTGGTAACAGTGAGTACTTAACTATATACCATGTTAGGAACAGTGTATAATAAAACGTACACTCAAGGGAACACCCAGCTTACACTGTACTAACATTTTTATCTTTTTTCAACATTTTTACCTTCGTACACTTATGCTTACAAATGCTTGTATGGAATATACATATTTACACACACACACACCTATTTTTGCTTCAATGTTGTCAAGCTTAATTAAGCACTGAAGTTCAACTTCTGTTACGGTTTAAGAGATTTAATGTCAAGTGTTTCATTCTTCCTCACTCATGCCTTGCTGCCTTTAAATGACGTAAGTATTTTCTCGCTTGGATGAATATCAACTGTTTAATCAAATGTGGCCTTCTCTTAAGATAATTGTGCATGATGATACGTGTTGTGGCTAAAATGCATATGGTGATGATATATTTGTATGTATGTATGTATCAATGCTGCACGTAGCAGCTCGTTTTGCATGCGGTTTTCATGGACTGTCGGAGCTAATGGCTGTGAATTTTTTGGCGATCTTGCAGAACTATAAACATGCATATGAATATAAATTAATTTCACTAATTTAGAAAATTAATACTAATTAATTAACTATGATTGTATTAAAAATAATTTGTAGATTTCTATTTCGAATATACGTACTTATTACCTCTTTTATTCTTATTACTTATTATTATTATACTTATTAACTCTTTATTTCTAAAAAATTTTAAGTAATATATCCTGAACAGGGTATGTTAAGTTTCACTCGAATTTTTACGAAGGAAATAGCGGAGACCTGGCTTTGAATAAGCAGCTTGACAAGCGGAGCCATGTTCATCTTTCCGCCAGTTGATCATTTGTCGTAGTCGCCTGACCAATCAGGTTGAAGTTATTGTATGAAATTTTTTTTTTATTTTAAAACATTATAATTTTAATTCTTTCGACATACATATGTATTCAGCATAAACCTCTCATGAACCACAAGATGTAGAAGAAGTTCTAGTGGGTGTTCCAAGAGAGCTACTTTTTTCAAAAGCCTTTTTTTGACAGATCACGTGTGAGTCGTGTCAAGCGGCCATCTTATTTTCTTATTTTTGTTCAGTATTATTTGGCATTTCATTAAGGAAAGACTTACGTCAACGAAAACAACGTCTACAAATCGTTCAACTTTATAACGAAAATCCGTAAAGAAAAAAATAAAACTGAAACCGCTCGACCTTACCAACCAACATCGCTTCTCTCTATAGGCTCTTGAAAACTTCCACAAAGATCCGACATTTTCGAGCCAAATTTGGTTCAGGGATCAGGCCTATTTCTGGCATGAGACATTTCTGGGTATGAAAAAAGCAAGATTGCTGGACCGGTTTAGTGTGGTTTGTGGGCCGGTGGAATCATCGGCCCATATTTTTTTAAAAATGATGCCGGTGTGAACGTAACCGTCAATGGCGACCGTTATCGCGCCATGATAACCGACTATTTGATGCCTGAAATTGAAGCTTGTGATCTCGGCAACATTTTTTTTTCAACAAGACGGCGCCACTTCCCACTCATCGCAATAATCAATGGATTTATTGAGAGAACATTTCGGTGGGCCGATAATTTCCCTTTTTGCGCCGGTCGATTGGCCGCAAAGATCGTGTGATATCACACTTGACTGAAGTCTATGCAGACATTCTCACTTTGGTTCAGCCCTTATAGCAAAACATCATGCGTATCATTTGCTAGTTACCAATCGAAATGCTCGAACGAGTCACCGAAAATTAGACCCAACGGATGGACCATCTGAAACTTAGCCGGGGCCAATATTTGAAAGAGATAATCTTCAAAAAATAATTGCCAAAGACTATTCTTTTGAATGATAATAAACATTTTCTATTAAATAACGAATTTTCTATGTTTTTTCTTTAAGAAAGTTAGGAACCTCGAAATGGATCACCTTTTATTAGACGTGTTTTATTTCTTTCTTTACTACTACAGTAATTTTTTAGGCTTCGGAATAAGTTTTTTTCTTAATAATAATTCTTTCCTCACATAATAAAAAATAAATAAAATTAGGCGTTAGGAGAGACGTTGTTCAATCAGAAGCCAGATTACGATGCTGGGGTTTGTTATCATACGACGGCTATGGCTTTTTAATAAGTAATTTAGTAAAAAAAATTTTAATAAAATAAAACAAATGTATGCATTTTTTGTGATGTTTTTCTGTAGTTTATTTTTTATGTTTTTACATTAAGATCTTATAATTCTTTAACGTTCCATAAATACCCATTTTTTTGTTTTCGTTCCTGCCAGCTGCTGTTTGATAAATATTTCATAATATTATAAATTCGCTACAACTATGGCTTATATCAAATACCCTTATACAACTAAGAAGAAAAATATGTGCTAAACATGCGCCAAACATTGCTGTTGTTGCTCACTAGTAAGCTTTTTTTGAGTTTTTTTTTTGGTTTTAGGATTTTTTTTACATATTTTTCCATTATTTTTAAATAAACGCAATTTTCTTTGAGTCAATGAGATGGACGTCTGTTGGACAAATAGTTTATTTTTCTGATGGTTGAACTGATGGATCGCTGGCAGCTGATAGCTGCCCTTGTTTACGAAACACAAACTGCGAGCCCTTCAACAAATCCCAGCGGCTCTGAATGTGTTGATACGCTGTAAAAATATATTTAATATTTAGAAAAATGCTTGACAAGTTGTTTAACGCAAACCATAAACAATTGCAGAAAATACACAATATAAATAATAAAATTGATTAGTTGCGAAAGTCTAAAGACACACAATAAATGGCGTGGCCAATAATAACAATTAAAATATGCATTTTGTTGCATTTACACAATTCTAAAAATGTATATAAATGCATATATGCATCTGTGCTAGTTTGTATAAAGTGGCTTCACACTTGTGTGTAATTTCGCAAATAATTTTTACAAAAATATTTGAATATTTCTTAATGAATTATTTGCGTACGGAAACTCACCGAAAATCCTTTGGCTTGGTAGCGACACAGCAGGCCGCTGCTTCGTTGGTATGCGCATATTTGTCGAGCGTTGACGTCATCTAGAAACGAATAATTCAAAATTATTATATTTGTTTTGTAATTGCAGCAATGTATTTTGCAATAACAAATACAACAAATGTAATATAAAATAAAATAAGAAAAAATAAAATAAAATAAGAAAAAATAAAATAAAATTTGAAAAATTAAAAATTTAAAAAAAAAAATGCTTCGAGGAATTAGAAAATTCCAAGCTGCTTGTAAATATATTTTTGCATTTTGATGATTTTCATATTGGCTACTAATTTTACAGCTCTAATGTGTACATATGGTATATACCATATACCTTCCATATGTATGAACACTCAGTTACAAAACCCGCTGGAAATCTTTCTCGCTCTTGACAGCGCGCCAAATAATGTTTTGCTGCGCTTTGTTAATTTAACAACTAATTTCTAATTTTGTTTCAATTAAACTTTTTTTATTATATCGCTGGCGCTTCAAATTGTATTTTGTAGGAATTAATGACCTAAATAAAGCTATTGCCAAAATCCATTAGGCCACTTGTAATGGAAAACATATGGAATTCATTCGTAATATAAACACTTGTAGGTTTGTTCAGACATAAAAATATGTATGTTTGTATGTATGTATGTACATATATATTATACATACAAGTATTAGGAGCTTTTGTAGTCGTGTGCATGGCATATCGGTTTTTAATGAGATTCAATGCATTAAAAGTCAAAAATTATATATTTTGATTTGGATAAAATAAATTCAAGTGAATTATAAAATATATGTTGCTTTACTATATTACGCAAAATTTCTTCTTCTCTACGCAAAAGCACTAAACACAAATTTTATAGTCAAAAACTTTAATACATATGCTACATACTGAATTTTCAGGTTGATCCGAGTAATAATTTCGGAGATACGGCCTTGAGAACTTATACCCTCGAGGCTATTTATGCTAAGTATGCCGTCTTTAAACGCGTTTTTCTCGAAAATGTGTGTTTTAAAGTCAGATGTGGCAAGATTTCTCGAGAACTACTCAACCGATCTTCAGGAAATTTTACACAGGTCTTTGAGATACAATTTTTAAAGACTTGGACGAAGGGTTTTTCGATTACAAATATTTGAAAAAACAAAATGTCGCGATTTTTTTTTTTTGGAAAAATGTCTGCCAAAATTCCAATTTTAATTTTTTTCTTCATTCAAGTTCTAAGCTAAGGTTGTAAGTAAGCTTTATATAATATGAATCCTCACCTGTGTATCTATAATTATAAACCATCTCAAAAGAATTTTAATATAAGGTTGTTGAGAGCTCGACCCGTATAACTCGCTAAATGATAGCATAAATTTGTCAAGGTAGTTGGTTAAATGTGTCAAATATCCCGCCTGCTAACACACCATTCCACAAACTACAACACTGACACCCCAAACACACCACACTTGAGAACACCAACATCGACGGAAAATTTTCTTGTCACTTTGGATTCCGCACATGACTGCATGAGACGAGGGAGTATGACCATATTTCTCATCTGTAAATACTTGCATTTTGACTACTTGAAACCAAAAGTAGTCAAAGAAAAAACTATAGTTAAAGCTAAAGGAAATTAAGTGCTGTAGTCAGAATTTCATTAATATGCAGTTACGTATATATATTTGACAAAGTAATTACAGAAATATATATTCCAATGCCCTTTAGTGCAATAAACTAATTTAATTGGTTGATTCAAAAGGGAGGCGCATGAACGCCAGAATGCGTACAGCCGCATTTATGCCATTATTAGACCCATTATACTTGCGAATGGTAAACAAATTAAGCCTGATCAAGCTTCTCAATGAATTTGATAAAAAAAACCTGATTATTTTCCACCCCAACTGACCAATGACTCTTAATTTGAAACATTGTGAGCAGTGAAATCGGAATATATGAAGGCTGAGCATTCGCAAAGATAATATTCCCGCGTCTCATCATCGTCCGAGCATGCTCTGCATTTCATCGAATTAAATTTTCCCTTTTTCTGAAAATGGGATCGTAAGGGTAGGTGCCCTAACATGGCTCCTACAATGTTACTAAGCTTTTTTTTGCCTAGAAGTAGGAGCTTTTGGTCTGTTCACCATCAACACTGCCCCAAAGTAACTATTGGTAAGCCCTGTGCTGCTTGTGTTCCAAAATCTGTGGTATAGCCAGATGACCAGCTGAACTATTTCGCTGTACGTATATTTGTTTTCAACACTACTGTAAACTAAATGTCAAGAAATGTTGCATGTAAAATATGAAAAGTAAAATGTACATAAAAGCGTATAATAAATGGCTACAAAAGTTTAGCATTTTGCTCTTTAACGATGTTTAGTGATTTTAAGAGCCACTTTTTCCGTCAACGTTTTAATAGTTGTGGTTTACAAAATATATGACACATATAAAATTTGACAGTTAATTGTTTGCAAATTTATTGCTGTCATTTTCTTCACACTTCGCTCAGAAAGCATAACAGAATTTATAAGAAACAACAGCTTTTATAAGTCCATAGACCTGCTCTGTTGTAATATTGGGTAGTCGAAAAAGTAATTTCGTATTTTCTCTGCAGTCGTATAACTCCAGTGCTACTAATTATATTGTGTCATATCGGATAGTGTTGGAAAGGTGAGATTTTAGGCTTCTTTTATATTTCGTGACATTTATCATAGTATGTCGTTGAAAGTTCTGAGATACAAAAGCCGCGACTTGCTTGTTAATGTTTCTGCTGTAAGTTTTCTTTATTTCTTGACAGGTAAAGTTAGTTGCAAATTCCGGGAAAGTAAGAACAGCGCTTAGCTTACCGACTTCACTTAAGTCGTTATTTGCAAAAAACATTTAATTAGCTCTTGTCTCTACAATCTTGTCTTTACAAAGAAATTGTCGAGGTTCTCAAATTTAACAGCTGTTTTTGCAGCTCAATTTTCATTAGCAACAACAAAGCTTTGAAATGTTTACCACTCGGTGTCGGCGGCTTAACCTGTCACCATTTGGCGTCTGCTGGATTTGTATAATTTTCAACTTTTATTTCAAAAAGCGAACAAAAATTGCATGCAGAAGTATAAAGAAGATTTTTAAATATATTAGGCTGCCAAATTCTGTATTTTTAGCATACGAATTAAATATATAAAGACAAAAAAAAATATTTTCTTTTAATCTATGCCACGAAATACTTTGTTTTTCTGCTGAAATTTACGACTTCTCCGCAACATTTTAGTGTCGGTTTTTTAAATATAAAGAAACGCTAAAAATACGAACGAAGTGACATATGGGATGTTATAGCAAACATGCCAACAATAAAAAACACTGACAAAACGCCGACTAAAATTAACGAAAGTGAAAAAAAATTAAAAGTAAAAAATTTAAAGAAAAACAAACTTTGTATACGAATTTGAATGTTTTTCTTCAAAAAAAAAAAAATGAAAATAAAGTAAAATAAATAAAATACGCTAAATGCTAAATTCTTCTAGCGCAACAAACATTCTACGAGGAAAATTTCCAACGAAAACGTGAAAAGCCGACAATGGACCAAACCAAGCGGAGCAAGACATTTTACTACTTGACTAAAAAATATGATTTATACATACACACATATACAAATAAATATTGGCAATAAATAACGAAAAGTAAAATATATACATTTTTATGTATTTATGTATATATATATATCCATACATCAGCTGCTATTGCACACGTATCACTCAAAAAGTTGACAAATTTCGTATTGAAAACGTTTCGAAATGTTGTTGAAAGCATTTTGGCAGCCGGACGGAACCAATGCTGCGCTGCAATGATGTGTTCCGAATCGCCGCACGCTTGCACGGTTCCAAATTATGCAAATACATACATATGTATGTATATACATACATACTCATACATAGTGTTTGCATGGATATTTCGAAAGTAAAAAACGCCTCATTAAATTTGATGATTTTTTGAAGTGACTGAAAAACAAATACTATATTCGAAATCATGAAATGATTGCATTAAAAATCCAAAATTATTATTTTTTTTTTTTTAAATCAATAATAAAATTTCGAAAACTTGGCAAACTTCCTGCGTATATTTGAATTATTGGTAAAAAAAGGTCTCAATTTCGTTTTGATTTCGAGTACATATCGAAATGATATAATTTCGCTATTTTTAGCAAAATAATCACAACCAATTTTGTGAATTTGCTTACAGCTGCTAACACTCACGAGATGAAGTCGCTTACTGGCGCAAACGAAATGTCTTTAATCACACCCAACGCATGTTGGTTTCGGAAGCTTGACAGTGCCTACCTAGTAGGTCCCAAGTAGCTTGTTGAAGGGAAACTACAGTTGTGAACATCCATAGCTTCAACTGGGAATCTTTTTTCTCATATTTATAATATGGAGTACTTAGCTGAGAATGTAGACCCTCAAAAACTTTATATACTTTGTTTTAGTGTTCCTAACAGTGGTATCAGCTGTCCTGTAAACTTGTTTTCGTATCAAGGATGACTTTGTTGAAGGCTACTACGTATATTGTATATTATTCGAAAACCGGGTTGTAATCGGATCTTCGTAAGTCCATCGAATACTCCTATATTAACAGTTTATTCATAAAATCAGCATTTAAATTCGATTATTCGAATATGTGATTCTTTCAAAATACCAGGTATCGTAAATGGAATAAGACTTTGTGGAGGACCAAATGGGAAGTTTGCCATTTCAGAAGATTTCTTCTTATGGAACATTGTTGTATGGCTGTATATCGTGAGCGAAGAAAGGTACACATTTGGACTTTTAGCTTTGGTTTTAATCTGTTATTCCTACGAAGCGGTATCGGTTCTCAAGGGAGTTCGTCAAAGTGGATGCAGTCTTGCGAATTTGGAGTATGCTTACGAGTCGCTCGAGATCTAACCTCAAAAAAAAAAATAATAATGTTGGAATAAATTAAAAGTATTTGAAACCTTTCCAAACCCTCCATGTAGATTTACAACAAGTTATGTAATACTTTTGATAACTATTGGAACCAGACGTAAAATATAGATGGAGTTTTGATAAGATGCGGCGAAATTTTTTTTTAGGAATTTAATAAGTTAGTACTAATAATAAAATAAATATAAAAAAAAAAATAATTTAATATTTAATATTTTTTTAATTATATAATTTTTTTAAAAATTCAATAAATTAAAATAGTAATACAAAAAAAAATTAAAAATTAAATAATTAATAATAAAAAAAATTTTAAATTTTAAATTAAACTTTTTAAATTTTAAATTTTAAATTAAATTAAATTATTTTATTATATACTTTTTTTAGAACTTAATAAGTTAATAGTAGTAATAAAATAAAAATATAAAAAACAACTTTAAGTTAAATACATTTTTTTTTATTTATAAAATAAGTAAATTCGACTCACCTCATTTTCTGACTAAAACGAACGCCATTTCTTTGTTGACATTTGTCCTTATTTTACGAATTTTAATGTTATTTGGAAATGCTTTTACGCGTATTAATTCTATTATGTAAGATGGTGTTCTTGTTGTTGCCAGATTACACGATGATACCGTTAATCAATTACTCCAAACTATTTTCCATGCATTTGATGGTATTAAATAAAAAAAAAACTAACGAAAATGTCGTACCCAACATGCGCAGGATATGATTGCATGTATGTTTGAATGTGTGTTTTAAGTGCGGGTGTCGACAAAAATATTAATTATATGAAAATCATGTCTAGATGCTGCTATTATTGTTGTTGTTAATAATAACGCGTTGGTGTTTTAGAAAACGGCTTCATAGAAAGCCCACAGCAGGCCCAACAGGAAGACCAGGATGAGGAAAGTGGTGAATAGACTCTTGGCTTCATTCATGTTGTTGCTGTCGTTGTGTTGGTTTTTGTTGTTGATTGATTTTTAAAGCTATATGATATGTGTGCGAAAAATAAGTATAAAAAAATTATGAAATTTGTGGGTCAAAAGCTGAGTTTTTGGATTGAAATTTAAATTTGTTTGCTTATGCTTAAAAACTGCTTAACACTAGATACGTTTTTTTGGAAATTAAGATTTACAAAAAATAGCACTATTTTTATTTTATTTTTGTTTTGTTTTTTAATTTTTATGTCCTTAAAAATGAGACGTGTGTTTGTGTGTATGTATGTGTGTGTATATTAATTTTTTATATAATTTTTTTGGGTATTTAGCAATCACGCACCGCTAACGGTAAATAGCTTAATTGATCGGAGCACACCGTTCGTACCGAATGCCTCTGAAAAACTGGCAATCGCATCTGCAAGAATTCTCCACAATGACCGGCGCCGCTTAGCATGCCACACGGAATCGTAACGGTATTGAATCGAAAGTGTGCCGGCGGCAGCAAAAGGAATTACATATGCACACAGCACATACATATATATGTATGTATGTACGTATGTAGACTTGTACATTTGCCATAAACATAGAAATATTAAACATATGAATTCATGTTCGTATGTAAAAGCCTGCGAACTGGCGAACTGCGTGGATTTGGCCGAAAATATTTAAATATCTATCTAAATGTATGAATGTATGTCCAACCCATACAAACACACACACACACACACTGGCCACGATCATGGGATCATTGGCGAGCACTCGTTGCTTTCCAACAAATCCTCTGCTTTCGTCGCGGCCAAGTGCGTGTGTACGCCAAATATCGTTAGCAGCGGATGTGTAATGACCGAGCAGGCGTTTGCCGATTATTGACATGGAATTGCGGCGAATCGGTTTTGATTTTGTGTGGGCGCAAAAGATCTTCATACAAGTTGTTGGAAATAAAATTTTTACATTTTCAAAAGGAAAATGCCAATTTCATTTCATCCGCTGGCAGTGAAGCTATGAAAAAAAAAATAAACAAAGAAATTGTATGCTTTAGCAAAATTGCAAATAGACGAGCAAAATTTTTGTACAATGCAAGCTTACGAGGGTTGCTGTAAGGCATTTTTGGGATTTTAAGATCAAAGCCAGTTTGTTAGTTTGACTGTAGGCTTTTAAGGCGGAGTTTTAGTCTAGAAATAAAAAAATTATCCTTTTTTATTTTAAAAATTTAACTATTCGAGAATATGTCCATGAGAAGAATTTTCAAAATTCGAATTATTTTCGGAGATATAAGTCTTTTGCTGGCCCAGAAACTTTAAATGCGTTTTTCTTAAAAATGTCTTTATGAAAATTACACCCACGATTTCTCATGTTCTAATGGGGTGATAGTCCAGTAATAGACAAGTCTATAAAAAACACTCTCTCATTCTCGAATTAAAAATAATAGTAAAAACTTAAATTTGGGGATAGGGCTAGTACTATTCTATAAAGAATTAGAGAGTATTCTTCTAAAATTAGTTTTTTTCTTCAGGCAGTCACCATTTCGTGAAAGAAAAATTTAATCTTTCGTGGTTCCAGACATTGTGACATTATTCTAGATTAATAATTTGTTTTATTTCTTTTTGGTTTCAGTTTGCTAGGATTGTTAAGGGGTTACATGGATTTACAGGTTTCTAAAAATCGATTTTATTAAATTTACAATACCTCTGGAATATTGTCCTAAATTTTCAAGTGGATCCGAGTAATACTTTCGGATATTCAGCCTTAAGAACTTGTGCGCTCGATGCTAGCTGGGCTAACTGCCCCTATTAATTTCAACTATTTGAAAAAAAATTCTCTGAAACTTTAATTTTTTGGTAAAATTGTCTGCCAAAAACCCAATTTTCAGTTTTTTTCCTTCGTCCAAGTTCTAAGTTAAGGTTTTAACTAAAACACGTATTTTTCACTATAGATGATCCAGTAAGGAGTCATTCTGTCGACGCGGGCGCATCTTTTTTCTGAGTCACCGGAGAAATGGCGACACAATGGCCGAGTTTTATATATATATATAAAATATTTTTTCCCAAAATTTAGAATTTCTTTGTTAATAGTGCAGGTTTGTAACAGTAACAAATTCTAGTAAAATATTTAATTTTTTTCTGAGAAAAATATCCCTTGCAAATTCCTATCTATGTTCGGATAAATAACGAATTTTTTATGAAAAAGGGTGAGAATATAGATACAGTTTTTGAAATATGTAAACCAAAGTATATAGGATTATGATTCAAGATATAATATGTAGAATAGTTGAGAGTTGCTTGCTATACGTATATACAACAACTTCATTGGTACACACACTTTTTCTTCACGTAAGGAAATTACTCAAGAATATATCCAGAATCAAAGTTGAAGCCGATAAAATCAGGTCATTGAACGAGTCATGGTTATATGAAGACGAGTATAGGTTATTTTTTGTGTAATTTACTTAAACGGCTGTAGATTAATTTTAGTAGGAGTTTCTCGAAATAATTTTCTCCAAACACTGGATATTATTTTTGGTAGAAATTGATTCAAATAATTTCAAATTTCATTAGAAGTCTGCAGAATTTTTTTTTGTGACAATATATCAATCGATTTGCTTAGATTGTTGCTTAGATTGTGCCTTAGACTGTAGGTTATTTTAGTTTAGGATTCAAAATCGACGTTTTTTGACACAAAAGCATATGCATATCTATCAACCGACCCAGCTGCTTATGCCAAATAAATAATGGATATTGGAATAATGTTTCAAAATCCAAAACTTTTTTTAAGAAATAGACCAAAAAACTGCCAATTAAGAAATTTACTCAAATACTTGTCCGCACTGTCAAAAATGACTGCCATTATGCTAAAAGAAAGATGACAGTTGACAGCCGGCTGTCATCTCTAAAATGGAAAGCAAAGTTTCTATGTTAAAGGAATATAAATACTTAGAAAAGCAGCAACCCTCGTACATTTTTGTTGCAAAAATATATGTATATGCGTTCATGTGTGCAAAAATTTTACGAAACTCGCATCCATTGGTTGGATTAGACCACTGGAATTAGAACATACATAAACACAAATAAAAATAAATATATTTTACATACATTTCCTTGATGTATTTATTTATACGGTTCGAGCTTTCCTCATTTCTTGTGGCGACCCATATAATTATATTCGTACATATCATCACCGAACGTCTAATTTTGACGTGTGCTCACCATTATAATTTGTTTACAGCATAATGCGGCAATCATTTATATATTTACCGCTTTATTGCTTTATTTGTTTAACACAAAATATTTGAAAAATAATATAGTTTTCGACTCCCCGTAGAATTATAATAGAATTTTTTCGCTAAATTGTTTATAAGAAATTCAATTATCAATTTCACTTCCATTAGTGTTTATAAAGATTGACAAATTGATTTGTGAATATCTAATTGGCTATCTTTCGCATTAACAGCGGGTTGCCGAAAAGTTGAGATATAACAGAAGAAAAATTTAAGATATCTTGGGGTTCAGTTATTTTTTTTAATAAAAAAAATTAAGTATAACTGAAATTTTCCTTTTCATGCAAAGAAATGAATGAATGACGCGAATCGTGAATATGTATTAATCTGTATAAATGTACCTATAAATATATGTATATAATATGTATATTTTTTTTTATATAGTTATTTTTAGCTTAAACTCAAAATACCGTTTAAAAAACATACCTTTTCTAATGCTAGACACGCCATATCCTTATATTTTACGATCGCAAGTAAGACCCCTGTGATCGCTGTTGTTGTTTTGTTTGATTGATTTCCAGCTTAAAAGATGGCATACAACAGCCACAGAAGAATCAATAGCACAGCCAAAATGGCAAAGGTGGACATCAAGCTGCGGACTTCACTCATTTTTTAACTGCAAAGTAAGAAAAAAATTATGATAAGATTTTACCTAAGAAGTTTTATTTAAATAAATTGAAGGAACTCATCAGTCTATATCTATGACGATTGTTACTAAACAGTCGAATTTTTTCTGTATATAATTGAAAAAAAAAATATTTTTTTGCAAAAAATTATAAAAAAAAATCGATTGTTTTTTTGGAAAAAATATTTTTTATTCTCAAATTCTTTAAAATAGTAATATTATAATATTTATTATATTATTACTGCCAACAGACTGGTTCTGTAAGCAACTGGCAACGAAGTCAGCTCTTAGACTGAGGGAATCATCGCTATTTGTCACCAGTAACAAGGACCATTCCATGATATTCTATGTAAGTTCCCGTTTCTAAACAATATGACGGATTTTCGTAACCCTATAGAGTAAATTTCAATTCCGTCCGCTTTCCCTTCCAGAGCACGGTGGGAAAGCGGCGAGGTGGAGAAGGCCGCAGGGAAAAGCATCTATACGGATGAGTGCAAACTAGATATTCCAGTAAGAGTTGGTGTCTTTACAGATACCACCAAACTCGCCTTCCGTCTACCGGACCACTGCAGAGTCTTCCAAGCGGAGATCACAGCAACTAAAGAAAGCCTACTTGTTCCGAGGAAGTATACTCAGAGCAAGTCATATATTTATATATACAGATTGCTAGGCGGCTTTAAAATCACTAAAGGCTCTTATAGTTTCGACAAAGTTAGTGAAAGAATGCATTAATCTTTTAGTGAGTCTAACATTTTTTTTCAGGATAAACCAGCAATGTGTTTAGTGATGTCTTGGTAACTATAAAGCAAACAAACTAGCCAGAGCAGGCATTACTCTACAAATAGACTTCGGAAAAGAGGGTGTTTATATGCCTCTAGAAGAGGAGGATACTATAAAACATCTTCGAAGCAAACTCGAGGTTTCGTATAGGGAAAGAGATCGCAAATATCGGTCGAGGGTTTCTTGACGACTTTTCGAAGATTCACAGATTTTGTACTGATGAACGGTTCACAGAGGAGGCAATAGAGTGATCATAAAAACTTGATCCTTGAAATTAATTGTGGAAAGTTAATAGTTAGAACACATTTTTGTATTTATTATTGGAATTGAACAACTTTTTCACTTAAGGAGATATCTTAAAGAAATTTCTCCAGAGAGGTCGTTTAGATTGGATCATTATAACATATATACGTAGCTGCCATACAAACTGACGCAACAAAATCAAGTTCTTCTACAAAATATTTTGAATTTGTGAAGGGTATTATAGCTTCGTTTTTTTTTCTTGTTTTTCATTAGCAGTTTCATTCATAAATTTACTACGATTTTAATGCCAGTTGGAACTCTTTTTCTTTGTTCTCCTCGAATAATAAAAGCTTTAGATATCGCAAATCCTAGAACATATTTAAACAGATGAATTAGAGAGTAGAGGATTGTCTTGAGTTGAAGAGTATGGGACCGTCAAGGTATAAAAAAATAAATGGAGGGAGTGAAAGCTCCAAAGCGTGTTTGTTTCATAATTAAATTTACATACTTGCTGCCTGTTTTTAAGAAAAATAATTGAACCCGAAATAATGTGAAAGCAAAGCAACTCAAAATTCTATCAGCCAATTCTGGAAAGCGAATATTTTTAAACAACAAAAAAAAATTTGAGATCACTTTATCATAATTTTCAACTCACTTCAGCTTCAGTTAACATCAGTGAAATCCAATAAATAAAGAAATATTAGAAAAAAAGTTTTTTCGTTTCGTTTAGTGGCAGAAAATTAATAATGGAATTCTCCCAGAATTCAACAGAATTAACGCCGGCATAATTTAATACATATAATAAATAAAATACGAATAATAAAATTCCTCAGTAGCTATTACAACGAAACTATTTTAAATATTTGCAATTTAGAGACAAATTTATGAATCAGTCATCTTTGATGTGACCTTCAAGTTTTCCTTAATTTTCAGCAATAAAAAGTAGAAAGAATAAAGTAAATGAAAAAAATAAAAATTATGAAATTGTTTGAAGCTGCAAAATTATTTTAAAAAAATTTCTGTTTAATTTCTGTGGTATGCCTTATTCGCGCACCTAATTATAATTTTAGCTAATCAAAAGCTTTCATATGCTCCTTTTTTATTAGAAAGATAATCATAATTTATAAAAATATATAAAACTCGACATTTGGACTGATTTTATTGGAAGCGCGCCAAATATTTGCGCTGCTACTTTTTTGTTTATATAAAAAAAATGAAAATTGTATTACTTTCAGAAAATCAAAGTATTTAATTTTGGTCGACAGAGGCGCATTAAATGGCGGGCCAACCCACACGACACGCGCGCTGGCGAAAAGTGATGAGAAAAGAAGAAATTGTATAAAAAACCGTTAAAAACGCAAAATGTATCCAAGTACATGCAATAAAATTGGAAAATTTGCGAAAAAAATAAATTCGAAATGCCTTTGCGTTGAAGCGCTATAGGAGATGACGAAAAAGTTTTGGTTTGCTTTTTATTAAAAAAATCGAAATTTTTTTGCAAAAAAAAATATTTTCTTTACATCATAAAATATGCAAATTGATTATTAGCTAATGTAATAATGCAAATAATTTTTTTTATGTAAAAAAAATATTTTTGCAAAACAATTATTGAAAAAAACAAAATTTTCAAAAATAAAAATAAAAAAATTATTAAAAAATTTTCCAAAAAAAATTTCTTTAACATCAAAAAAAATGCAAATAAGTTTATTTTTTTTTTGATTGCAAAGGAAATATTTCTTACAAAAAAAATATTATAACCAAAAACTATTTTTTCAAAAACATTATAAAAAAAAAAAATTTTTTTCTAAAAATATTTAAAAAATAATAGGTTTCTTCAAAACAATATTTTTTGGATGTAAAATAAATATTTCTTGCAAAAAACTATTAAAAAAAATTATTTTTACAAAAAATTAGTTTAAAAAAATATTTAAAAGCAAATAATTTCTTTCAATAAAATATTTCGTTTACATCCAAAAAAATGTGCAAATAAAATTTTTGGATGTAAATAAAATAATTTTGCAGAAAAATTAAAAAAATATATAAGAAAATAATGACTTCGAAAAAAATTATTTAAAAAATAATAATTTTTATCAAAAAAATATTTCCTTTACATCCAAAAAAGTATACAAATAAACTTTTTTTGTACACAAATAAACTTTTTTTGTACACATAAATAAAAATTTGCATTTTTTTTGGAAAAAAATTTTTATACATACATACATAGTGTAAAAATTAAAAATGTACAAATAAAATTTTTGAATGTAAAGTATTTTTTGCAAACAGTTACAAAACAAAACATATGTTAAAAAAAAAATTATAAAAAAAATATGACTTCCAAAAAATTTATTTAAAAAAAATAATAATTTTTCTCAAAAAAATATTTCGTTTACATCCAAAAATAATCAAATACATTTTTTTTTGAAAAAAAAACCTTATATTTAAAAAGTATTTTTCATTGGCGCCGCCTTAAGTGAGACCATTTAAGTTATTTTCATCAGTTCTTATATAAAAAATATCGCCCATTAATAATATATAATAAATGCAACTACACAGATTATTTGTATTTTATTAAAAAAAATGCACCGTTAATTTTATTTTGTAAAAAAAAAAAATATAATCTCAAAATATACATACATACATACATATGTCTGCATATATATTTTTCAATTAATTTTATATTCTCTATATATTTTTTAATATTCTCACACACCTTTTCAGTAATTTACACTTGAATTGAAGAAAACTTTTGAAACTTTTTTTGTGATAATTTGCTCTGAGAGCTAACAACTGTTGGTTTGAAGACTTCGGGTCTAACTAAAAATCTTTTGCATCTATATGGTTCAATGCAGGGGTAAATATTTTCAACAACTTTAACATTCACTCAAGTGTTATACTCAAGCGCCACAAATACATACATACTTATAAATATATAAGTTTATATATACATATATATATATATACTAACATGTATGCACATAATAATACACATACTAAATTTAAGAAGCTGCTGCAAATTGCTTCTTTTTTTTAAAAAAAAAAAGGAAGAAAAAATACACCATTATATACGCGTATAAACATTTTCCTCACACTTTTGTATTTAGTCAAATCGATGTGTGTTAAAAATTGGCAAGTAAATAGACTAGAATATAAAATAGCATTAATTAACAATAGAAAAATGGAGAAACGAAACATTTGTTGCCAACAACATGTATGAGGTTTGTCCAAGCGACACTTTTGTGTCAAGCCAGCAGCCGAAGATTCATTGCATATAAGCAAGCAAGAAATATAAAGAAAAAACAATAAAAATCGACATAAATAGGCGTACATAGGCGTACATAGCGGCACACATACATACATATAGGAATATATACAAACATAAATATATTTTATACTTTAAAAAATGTATTTTAAAGCATATTTTCAAAGTCTCCGAAAGTAAATAATTTTTTTTCTTGAAAAAATAAAGAGTACCTAAGCAATATATTAAAATTGCACAAAAAAAGTGTCAAACTTTTTTAAAATTTTTTTCTAACCAAGCACACGTTTGTGTGCGACATTTTTTGGGCGCGTCCGGTGTCAGCCGCCACATTTGCGTTAATTTTTTTTAGTTTTTTTTATTTTTTAATTTTTTTTTCTTTTTCAGTTTTCAGTCTTCTATGCCTTAGCAGGTAATTTATCGATCGCAAGCGGCTGCGTGCCGCTGCCCGCGTTGCGCATAAATATGCCACACCGGTGGCCAACTCACCGTCAAGCACACACATGCACTCACACTTGCAGTTGGACAGGAATTGTCGCCGATTGGGTGGCGTGCCAGCGTTCACATCGATCTATTGTCGATTTCGCCAAATGTTTACCCAAGCATTTGACGCTCTAATAGAATTTTGAATATGCAGCCAGCACCGGCGGAAAGCAATTTATGCATTCGCAATGCGATTTTTAGCTTTTACAATTGCACACAAGACATATGAATACATGCATGTGTGAGAATTTAGAATATTTTGAAAAAACGGACCACATTATGGACTAGGACAAGACCACACCACGTTGTAACCAAAACTAGTGACCGATATGGTCTAAAAAATAAAAGCATATAGTTACATTAAAAATGCGATATCACAGGACATGGCCACCTTTGGTTCAACGCTGCATTAAATAGGATTACCACCTAGCCAACTACTTCGTTTAATCCAACAAATAATATATGTCTATTTATTCTAGATCATAAGTTATAATAGTATTATTGTACTATGTTTTTGGCATTTAATAGATAGTAAAGCACAGCGTTGGCTTCAGGAAATACTGACTCTCTGTATATGTAAATAAAGCAAGCACCGTGCCCTGCCAGTGCTTAGGAGATTTCGCGTCTCGATGTGAGGTAATTTCAAAGTCAGAAGGTGACTTCCGTGGAAGCTGGCTCTATATAAGAAAAGCAGGCACCGTGCCTGGCCAGTGCTTCAGCGTGGCTCATGGCGCGAAGTGATGTCGCTCTGATGAAGCTGGCTCTAAAAAAGAAAGGCAGGCACAGTGCCTGGCCAGTGCTTCGGCGTCGCTCATGGCGCGAAGTGATGTCGCTGTGATGAAGCTGGCTCTATAAAAGAAAAGCAGGCACCGTGCTCGGCCAGTGCTTCGGCGTCGCTCATGGCGCGAAGTGATGTCGCTGTGATGAAGCTGGCTCTATAAAAGAAAAGCAGGCACCGTGCTTGGCCAGTGCTTCCGCGTCGCTCATGGCGCGAAGTGATGTCGCTCTGATGAAGCTGGCTCTATAAAAGAAAAGCAGGCACCGTGCTTGGCCAGTGCTTCGGCGTCGCTCATGGCGCGAAGTGATGTCGCTCTGATGAAGCTGGCTCTATAAAAGAAAAGCAGGCACCGTGCTTGGCCAGTGCTTCGGCATCGCTCATGGCGCGAAGTGATGTCGCTGTGATGAAGCTGGCTCTATAAAAGAAAAGCAGGCACCGAGCTTGGCCAGTGCTTCGGCGTCGCTCATGGCGCGAAGTGATGTCGCTGTGATGAAGCTGGCTCTATAAAAGAAAAGCAGGCACCGTGCCTGGCCAGTGCTTCGGCGTCGCTCATGGCGCGAAGTGATGTCGCTCTGATGAAGCTGGCTCTATAAAGAAAAGCAGGCACCGTGCTTGGCCAGTGCTTCCGCGTCGCTCATGGCGCGAAGTGATGTCGCTCTGATGAAGCTGGCTCTATAAAAGAAAAGCAGGCACCGTGCTTGGCCAGTGCTTCGGCGTCGCTCATGGCGCGAAGTGATGTCGCTCTGATGAAGCTGGCTCTATAAAAGAAAAGCAGGCACCGTGCTTGGCCAGTGCTTCCGCGTCGCTCATGGCGCGAAGTGATGTCGCTCTGATGAAGCTGGCTCTATAAAGAAAAGCAGGCACCGTGCTTGGCCAGTGCTTCCGCGTCGCTCATGGCGCGAAGTGATGTCGCTCTGATGAAGCTGGCTCTATAAAGAAAAGCAGGCACCGTGCCTGGCCAGTGCTTCGGCGTCGCTCATGGCGCGAAGTGATGTCGCTCTGATGAAGCTGGCTCTATAAAGAAAAGCAGGCACCGTGCTTGGCCAGTGCTTCGGCGTCGCTCATGGCGCGAAGTGATGTCGCTCTGATGAAGCTGGCTCTATAAAGAAAAGCAGGCACCGTGCTTGGCCAGTGCTTCCGCGTCGCTCATGGCGCGAAGTGATGTCGCTCTGATGAAGCTGGCTCTATAAAAGAAAAGCAGGCACCGTGCTTGGCCAGTGCTTCCGCGTCGCTCATGGCGCGAAGTGATGTCGCTCTGATGAAGCTGGCTCTATAAAAGAAAAGCAGGCACCGTGCTTGGCCAGTGCTTCGGCGTCGCTCATGGCGCGAAGTGATGTCGCTCTGATGAAGCTGGCTCTATAAAAGAAAAGCAGGCACCGTGCTTGGCCAGTGCTTCGGCATCGCTCATGGCGCGAAGTGATGTCGCTGTGATGAAGCTGGCTCTATAAAAGAAAAGCAGGCACCGTGCCTGGCCAGTGCTTCGGCGTCGCTCATGGCGCGAAGTGATGTCGCTGTGATGAAGCTGGCTCTATAAAAGAAAAGCAGGCACCGTGCCTGGCCAGTGCTTCGGCGTCGCTCATGGCGCGAAGTGATGTCGCTGTGATGAAGCTGGCTCTATAAAAGAAAAGCAGGCACCGAGCTTGGCCAGTGCTTCGGCGTCGCTCATGGCGCGAAGTGATGTCGCTGTGATGAAGCTGGCTCTATAAAAGAAAAGCAGGTACCGTGCCTGGCCAGTGCTTCGGCGTCGCTCATGGCGCGAAGTGATGTCGCTCTGATGAAGCTGGCTCTATAAAAGAAAAGCAGGCACCGTGCTTGGCCAGTGCTTCGGCGTCGCTCATGGCGCGAAGTGATGTCGCTGTGATGAAACTCGCTCTATAAAAGAAAAGCAGGCACCGTGCTTGGCCAGTGCTTCGGCGTCGCTCATGGCGCGAAGTGATGTCGCTGTGATGAAGCTGGCTCTATAAAAGAAAAGCGGGCACCGTGCTTGGCCAGTGCTTCGGCGTCGCTCATGGCGCGAAGTGATGTCGCTCTGATGAAGCTGGCTCTATAAAAGAAAAGCAGGCACCGTGCTTGGCCAGTGCTTCGGCGTCGCTCATGGCGCGAAGTGATGTCGCTGTGATGAAGCTGGCTCTATAAAAGAAAAGCAGGCACCGTGCCTGGCCAGTGCTTCGGCGTCGCTCATGGCGCGAAGTGATGTCGCTCTGATAAAGCTGGCTCTATAAAAGAAAAGCAGGCACCGTGCCTGGCCAGTGCTTCGGCGTCGCTCATGGCGCGAAGTGATGTCGCTCTGATGAAGCTGGCTCTATAAAAGAAAAGCAGGCACCGTGCTTGGCCAGTGCTTCGGCGGCGCTCATGGCGCGAAGTGTTGTCGCTGTGATGAAGCTGGCTCTATAAAAGAAAAGCAGGCACCGTGCCTGGCCAGTGCTTCGGCGTCGCTCATGGCGCGAAGTGATGTCGCTGTGATGAAGCTGGCTCTATAAAAGAAAAGCAGGCACCGTGCTTGGCCAGTGCTTCGGCGTCGCTCATGGCGCGAAGTGATGTCGCTGTGATGAAGCTGGCTCTATAAAAGAAAAGCAGGCACCGTGCCTGGCCAGTGCTTCGGCGTCGCTCATGGCGCGAAGTGATGTCGCTCTGATGAAGCTGGCTCTTTAAAGAAAAGCAGGCACCGTGCTTGGCCAGTGCTTCGGCGTCGCTCATGGCGCGAAGTGATGTCGCTGTGATGAAGCTGGCTCTATAAAAGAAAAGCGGGCACCGTGCTTGGCCAGTGCTTCGGCGTCGCTCATGGCGCGAAGTGATGTCGCTCTGATGAAGCTGGCTCTATAAAAGAAAAGCAGGCACCGTGCTTGGCCAGTGCTTCGGCGTCGCTCATGGCGCGAAGTGATGTCGCTGTGATGAAGCTGGCTCTATAAAAGAAAAGCAGGCACCGTGCCTGGCCAGTGCTTCGGCGTCGCTCATGGCGCGAAGTGATGTCGCTCTGATGAAGCTGGCTCTATATAAGAAAAGCAGGCACCGTGCCTGGCCAGTGCTTAGACGTCGCTCATGGCGCGAAGTGATGTCGCTCTGATGAAGCTGGCTCTATATAAGAAAAGCAGGCACCGTGCCTGGCCAGTGCTTAGACGTCGCTCATGGCGCGAAGTGATGTCGCTCTGATGAAGCTGGCTCTATATAAGAAAAGCAGGCACCGTGCCTGGCCAGTGCTTAGACGTCGCTCATGGCGCGAAGTGATGTCGCTCTGATGAAGCTGGCTCTATAAAAGAAAAGCAGGCACCGTGCTTGGCCAGTGCTTCGGCGTCGCTCATGGCGCGAAGTGATGTCGCTCTGATGAAGCTGGCTCTATAAAAGAAAAGCAGGCACCGTGCTTGGCCAGTGCTTCGGCATCGCTCATGGCGCGAAGTGATGTCGCTGTGATGAAGCTGGCTCTATAAAAGAAAAGCAGGCACCGAGCTTGGCCAGTGCTTCGGCGTCGCTCATGGCGCGAAGTGATGTCGCTGTGATGAAGCTGGCTCTATAAAAGAAAAGCAGGCACCGTGCCTGGCCAGTGCTTCGGCGTCGCTCATGGCGCGAAGTGATGTCGCTCTGATGAAGCTGGCTCTATAAAAGAAAAGCAGGCACCGTGCTTGGCCAGTGCTTCCGCGTCGCTCATGGCGCGAAGTGATGTCGCTCTGATGAAGCTGGCTCAATAAAAGAAAAGCAGGCACCGTGCTTGGCCAGTGCTTCGGCGTCGCTCATGGCGCGAAGTGATGTCGCTGTGATGAAGCTGGCTCTATAAAAGAAAAGCGGGCACCGTGCTTGGCCAGTGCTTCGGCGTCGCTCATGGCGCGAAGTGATGTCGCTCTGATGAAGCTGGCTCTATAAAAGAAAAGCAGGCACCGTGCTTGGCCAGTGCTTCGGCGTCGCTCATGGCGCGAAGTGATGTCGCTCTGATAAAGCTGGCTCTATAAAAGAAAAGCAGGCACCGTGCCTGGCCAGTGCTTCGGCGTCGCTCATGGCGCGAAGTGATGTCGCTCTGATGAAGCTGGCTCTATAAAAGAAAAGCAGGCACCGTGCTTGGCCAGTGCTTCGGCGTCGCTCATGGCGCGAAGTGATGTCGCTCTGATGAAGCTGGCTCTATAAAAGAAAAGCAGGCACCGTGCCTGGCCAGTGCTTCGGCGTCGCTCATGGCGCGAAGTGATGTTGCTGTGATGAAGCTGGCTCTATATAAGAAAAGCAGGCACCGTGCCTCGCCAGTGTTGACATAGTCCAGTTCTGCATCACTTGCGGTTAGATATATAACCAGGTCCGCTACCATGCATAGTCCATTTGGACCACCTGGTCTTTAAATTTTTGCTGAGCAGAAACAGAAATAAATAAATTTATAGCACAACAAATGTGAATGCTATCTCCATAATTGAAACTACCGTTAGGTATTTATATATATTTCTATAGAGATTGTATGTATGTAAGTATATCATATAAGTCATATTATGAATTAAAAGTATTTGGTTAAAGAATTTAAAAATAATAAATTCGACTATTCAAATTTTCTAAATATTACTTTTAAAATCTTCGAGCATTGTTTGACATGTAATTATGCGAAAACTTCCCTTTATTTATATTATAACAAAACATTAAATATATATTTACATATACCTAGATCTGTAGCTACATATATACGAAGATTGTTTGCGCTCAAAACTTTGGCGCGAGCGAGTGAAACACATTTCGGTACATATTATATTATTTCTAAAAGCTATTAGGACTGTCCATAATCCTAAACAGCTGTCAGATAACACATTTCCAAAAGACAACACTACTAATACCGTATAATGATTAGCCTTAAGCTGAGTCTACCCTGGATATTAATAGATAGACGAATACGTCCACACACACATTTTGGTAGTACATATTGATCGTTTTTGCTGTCTTCATTTTATCAAATTTAATTAGGACAGGTTCTTTAAACTAAACTAAACCAAGAAAAAGTTATCAATCTTAAAGAAATAGTGATTTAAAATCGTCGAATAAGCAAAAAATCTCAACATTAGTTATAAAACGATGCAAAATATTGTGGTTAATGTTTTTGAAATGAAGAGACTGAAGGCCATTTCAGCTGAGGTTTATTGCACGTATATTGACTCAGGTGCCTATTGTAAAGGCATTAAAAATGATTTTTTTGTCAGTCCGGGTAAAATTTGATCAGTTCGTATATAATTTTCATGAATCTATGATTTCAAAGCTTTCATTCAAGCACCGTCTCGTAAATTACTTGCCTCTTAAAAGCTTTACTTTTCTTTACTGGTAGCGCGCCAGTGGTTTCTTCGCTTCGCTATCTGGCGCAAATTCGAGATACCAAGTGCAGCCAGGTCCTACTTCACCTGATCTCTGCAACGTAGTAGAGGTATTGAAGAATACCCTCTCTTTCCTCTGCTTCCACCGGCGGGTACTATCCCGCAAAACTTTTCTCTCGAACACTCCTAAGGCCGACTCATCGAATGATGTCATTGCCTCCGCACCATAGCAGGACGGGAATGATGAGGCTATTCCCACGGCATTCGAGTCTACGCAAACGGAGCAGACCTGGATTTTTGTCCGATCAAGGATTGTCAACTCGGCAAAATTGTGCCGCTAAGACAACAGCGGGAATTATGAGAGACATCTAGAGTTACTTTATTCGTTTCGTAATATCGCATATAAAAACATGATGCCGAACAATTCTCTCCCGAAGCTCTCAAGGGTCCTCTTAGTGGAAAAAATTAAAGCATGGTTAGGAATTTGAAAAGTGTTTTTCTCGTTTGGTTAGCATAATAGTTCATAAATAACAGACTTTGATATTAATTCTGAATAAGGTTAACAATTACACCCTAAAAATCATATTATTTGTATATCTACTGGCTTAAGTAAACACAAAAACAATTAAAACAATTACCTACAAATCTATATTTGTACAAGAATGAAGTCCATCATCATTTTATTCATTATTTTATTCATCATCTATACGTTTCTAAAGTAAACAAAACTCTTTAAATAAATATTTCAATTTAAAAAATCGCAATACAATTTGGAAGTCAGTCAAAAATAAAAACATATTTTTAAAAATTATTTTTATATAAAGCAATGACCCAAAAGACATGAAAACAAAATAAATTGATGGAATATACACTAAAGTTTCAAGATCTTAAATTGAACACATGCTATATACTTAGTATACTAAATGAATATATTCTCTGATATATATGTACATAAGTATGTATGTATGTACATACATAAGTATGTAGATCTAGTGACGCATAAGTGCTCGATTGCCCATATGTACGTACATATAATACATACATATATATTTCTTCCTAAGACCAATACAATTAGATATTCTGATTTTTGAGAAAAATATCGCGTAATGCACCCACCGCGTAGTGAATGCTTTATGCCAACTGTTTGTTCGAATCGCTATTCTCATAGGCTTAGTTTATTGTTGTTGGCAGATATCATTACTGAAGTAATTTCGGGGTGTGGTGCCGAATTCTCATAAAACCGTATAAAAATTCAGGTTCGTTCCGATTTCTTAGACTGTCATGTTCGCCTGAGAGTTCCAAAATTCTTCAGCAATGATCCAAAATTAATTTTGCCGATATTTTACTTTTCTTTGGATCCCTAATATGATCAATGGTGCTTGTTTTCCCATCCTTACTATTGTTATCTTTAGAGATAAAGCGTTTAAAAACCTACATTTGCCGCAGATCTCCAAGATTTACATTCCCAACGAACCATCCGAAAACTAGTATAACAATCTGTAGATATTTGTATGTGCATACATATGTATACTATGTATGTATGTATGTATGTGAATCCCTATAAGCAGCAAGATAAATACAACCAGCACTCTCAATTAGTGAAACATACATACGTCGAACAGCTGGCAGTTGTCATTAAATCAATTTGCATGGAAGTCAGGATGCCATAAATACATACCTACATATGTACATATGTATGTATGCTAACCATACTCGACTCTACAGCCTGAATGGATTTACCCCAGACAGCGTTTGGAAGACTGTTTGCTGATTTTTCACACATTTATATGATTGCGGAGGAGTCACGCACAACGCGTTCGCTTATCGTCTGATTTTGAGTAGTTCATAGTTGCTAAGAGTTACCCCTATAGTACTTACTATACATACATATATGAAAATATGTACATCCATACATACATATTTTTATGAGGACATTCTGAGATCTGCATATTCTCTGATTTATATATGTATGTACATATGTATGTATGTATATTTTCTCATTTTTCTATGAAAATATATATGTATGTGTGTATGAAAGCAAAACAAATTTTACGTCACACATCAAGCGTTCAAGCCAGAGAACTTAAAAGTATGAGTTCTCTGGCACAAGTACAAACACAAGCATAAAGGCATCTGCAAAAACAAAATGAAATACAATTGGTGTGTCAAGAAATTACTTTGCACATTTTTAGGTGCTCGCTGAGATTTACAGCCGACAGCTAAAAAACTTGCTTCTACGATTCTTCGAATTTGCTGCTGAATGTGTGCATTAGGGTTTGGTCGAGTTATCAAGTACCGAAAATCAACAAAAGTATTAGATAATTTTCAGGTATTAAAGGACTCTAAAATAATCTCGAATTAATATCAAATTTTTTCGACAATTTTTACTTTCATAAAACTATAATATGCTTGTCCAGGTATAAAATATGTACAACCTTCATAGGCAGTAATATGTACATATGCGGGCATGTCTGTGTATACGTAAGCACTATTTACAATCAAGATTATTCAGTCTTAAATGAATACAAAACAAAAACGATCAGCCAAAATCGTAGTTATGTATTTCTTCTCTCCCGATTGAGTATCTGTAGTCATATGGACTTAAATCTATTAAATCTGAATTAAGTACGAAACAAAGTTGTAACCTTTTTTTTTTGGAAATTTTTGATTTTTATTTAAACATATTTCACACAGCAGCGCACTGATTTTTGTTTAAATTTAACAAATCAATCTTACTAACGAATAGAACAGTGAGAACTTGAAATTGAAATTATGTGATACGATGGTCTTCATTTAAAACATAGAAATAATCTTATTCATATATAAATCTATAATTAACAGTGTTACTATTTCAATGCCGAATTACCATGAGAAAGATTTTTGCAGGAAAAGTCGTATATTTATACATTATATTTGTGTGTGTGTAATAATTTTTTATATATAGATGTTAATTCATCAACTAATACAATTAAGTTTATTCCTCATTGTCGGAATACCAAGAAAGACGTTCTTCGTAGAACTTTATTACCATTTGTGGAATCTTAATATTAGCAATAGCTGCTGGCACCATTTCAGCTTGATCTACACCCTTAAATTGAATAAGAAACGTCAAGCCGCCGCTGGAATCTGAGGCGCCGAGAATTTTTTCCGCTTCTAAACCTCTATCGAAACCAGTTCGTTCTGAGGTACGAGATGAGACATCGGACACTGACTCATTGTCCGTTTCTGATTTTAATGAGTCTCGGCGCTTCTTCTTGCTACCTGCAGGAGGCAGAGACAAATATTTAAAAATTCAATCCATAAATGGTATACAACAAGAGCTTACCGGACGTTTTCTCTTCAGACTTGCGCTTATTGCCGGCTGCACTTGTGCGACCACTGCTGCTGGCTTCCTTTTTACTGGATGATTCCTTTTTTTCTGATTGTTTGCTGGAAGCTGCAGGCTGTATAGTGAATGAATGTTAAATTACACATTTTAGTATGCTATATTTACATTGAATATACATATTTCTTTTTTAAAACGATCTAAACAAATACTAAACAGAAAGAACTAAAACAAAAACAAATTTACGTCAACACGGATGAGTAGGATCTTGGGGGAAAAAGGAGGCGAAAGAAACTTTTTGATTGATATGATTAGGAACGAGGTACTAGTTGTGTATATACAGACAGACGGGCATGGCTAAACCGTCTCAGCTCGTCAAGCTGATCATTCAAAAATATGTATATACTTGTAATTTTATAAGGTTTCCTTCCGTGTGCTACAAACACAATAATAAATTTGTATATTGACACTCCCGTTAAACCATAAACATTTTAAATTTAATTTTAGTTAAATTTTACTTCAACCGACTGCTTAAAATAAACTCGGATTAGTTACATATATAAAACTTTAAGCGGCAAATACATACACTTCCCGCCAAAATCAACATTAAACATCATCAAACAATACACATTAAAATGAAGTCATAAAAATCTTACCTCTTCTTTCGCGCGATCTGCTTCATACTGTTGTATTAAATCTTGGCAATCCAAATTTTCTACAGGTTCCCATGTATTTTCTTCCTCAGGATAACCTTTCCATTTAAGGAAATATTCAACCTACCATGTTTTCAAAGGGTTTTTAGTATTAATATATTTAATATATGTACATACATAAAAGTAAATAACGTATGTTGATGTGGGTATGATAAACTACTAACCTTTCCTTTACGCACGCGGCGCCCACAAATTTTTTCGACTGCATACTCCTCTTCTTCTGATGACTCGGCAGCAGCGTCTGTGGCAGGCGTTGATTCAGATTTCTTTGATTTCATATTTGACTGGTTAGATTTTGTACTTTTCAGAATAATGCCGATATAAATAAAAATATATTATTTTTCCTTCCGTTTTGTAAATAACCAGACAGCGAGTTCGAATACGTCGGATTTCAATTGTAAAAATGCATATTAGTATGAAATCGGTACAGCAACGCCGTTAAATGTATTCATTTCCACGCAATATATAAGAAATTATATCAATAGATTAGAAACACTCAAAATATTCAATTATAAACATGGTTTTACTCACAATTGTTATGTGGTTAAAATGTTTAAAATATTTTCACCTAAAATTAACTTTATCGGCAAACAAATATTTGCACACCAGCAAAAGTTGTAGTGTTTAGAAGAAGAAACGAATTCGGCGTGGAAAATGAAGCGCAAAAACGTTATGGAAGGCAACGCTCTAAAATCCAGGGTTGCATTGTAACTTATTCTCAGTGTTGGAAAAGTACAAATATTTGACGTAAATAACCGAAAGAATTTTTCATAAATATATTTAATTAAAAGGTTATAACCTTTTTTATTTAAAAAAATTAAATGAAATTCAAACAAAATAGTAATAAAATAAAAATATTATTTTTACTCAGTATTCATTTATGGAATAATTAGTGTCAATGACCGACGGAAATATATCGGTGTGGCTATTGAAGTCAGAAAAGATTTTCATATATTTACTTTAATTTTTTGAAATTGTTTATATTTAACAAACACTTTAATTTTCTTTAAAAATAAAATATCGGCCTCATAATACAAAAGATTACATTGGTAAAGAAATTAATTCATGTGGTATAAAAATGAATTATACGAAAATGAAATTGCAGCAGTGCAACCTACATTCAGGCGTAGCTCTTAATAATTTCGAGAGGGATCGATGCCGCAATATGAAGCTTTTAAGCCCGCCTTTGTGACAGTAATAATTGAAATAACGTAACATTTAATATAGAAACTGTTATATCGTATTGCAGAAAAAGCGAAGTATGTATCGAATGAGAGTAAATTACCATATCTCTTGGTCTCTGGGACATTAACATTCAACATTAAATTTAAATAAATGCCACTTTTCTGAAAATACGTAAAAAAATAATATACACATTTTGTATTAGACTTTTGCTTATAGTTTATTATATAATTAATTATCGTACTATCATCAAATTTATTATTTTTTATCAATGTGCTTTTCTTGTTGATTTTTTATATCCCCTTTCTAATATTTCATTTTCAATTTTTACATTTCCCTTTCATTAAATGAGTACGTTTGTTGAAAAATTCTTTACATACACAAGTTTAGCTAACATTTCTTCCATTCACTCTTTCCGGGTGCTATATGGTTATTTCCACCATCTGTTGCATACGATTACAGAATTTGTGAACTAAAGTTATGTGGTACTATAAAAAAGCATTTGTCGTATAAATTTCTCAATTGAAAATCGGGGAAGGATAATTGCTACGGAATTCTAGCATTTTTACAGTACTTATTGGATTTTCTGGTCTACTCATTGCTCTTATAGAGCATGTTGAAATTTACTGTACATATTGCCATTCTAATAAGCAGCAATTTTTTTTTAATTTCATACTTTTGTATTGTGTTGATTTTGTAGATTTATATTTTTCGTGAGTAGCATTACTGCACCGCAAACTCTATAAAGCGAAATATTGTTGTAGTTCCAGTAGTTAAGTCATCCTCAACATGAACACATTTGTTCCTAGAAGTCTGTGTACCGCTGCCGGAGGTTTTGACGCTTCGCCACAAAGTTCATCTAATTCAAAAATGATTGATTTAAATATAAAAATGTTTGCACTCAATTTCTTTTTTACAACTCACTAAACGCGTCTGGCGTCGTTCACGACATTGCTCATACTGATGCAGCAAATTGGGACATCGCAAACTGATGAACTCTTCCGTTTCCCAAAATAAGCCAGGTCGATCCACATAACGCAGCAGGAACTCCACCTAGTAAAATTTAGAAAATTATTACAATTTTAAATAACGTATTGCAAATTATTGTCACCTTTCCACATTTATTTTGTTTGCCTAAAATGCACGCAACACCATTTTCAGGGAACTCTTGTACACAAAATTCTTCCTCGTCATCTTCTGATGTTTCTACAACTTGTGGTAAATCTTCCTCTTCTAAGAGGCCGCTTTGAGTAGTGACATTACTTTTATCGAAGGAACCAGCAAATGTTAACGGATGTTCCTTTAAGTAATCCTGCGCATCCTCTATCGTTTTAGCTATACTGAAAGTACCTTCTTCTTCCAAATCATCTTCCTCATCTAATTCCATTTCATCTTCAGCTGAAGTACCTCGCTGACTACTACCTGACGAATCATCCCCTCCACCGGCACCTCCGCTGCTGCCAGAGCTGCTACTTCCAGCCTGACTTGCTTTCAGTTTTTTCTTCTTTTTCGGAATCACTCTGTTTCCACCATCATTTTCCTTAACATCTGGATGAAACCGCACTTTTTTTGAACGATGATCATTTTCATCTTGTGCACTGCCACCGGAAACTGACGCCGCAGCTGCTGCCGCCGCCGCCGCCGCGCTAGTACTAGGACCTAACGAATATAAAGCCGCCGTCGCTTCATCGACGGACGCCTGTTCACATTCGGGCGTAGACGAAGCTGATGAAGCCGAAGATGCGGACGAGGTGGAATTGGTGTCGTCTGCTAATGCTTTCTTATTCGCACATTCAGCTAGAGTTGTTTCCTTGAGGTTCTTGGAGATCTGCTTAACTTTTGTTTCAAAGGCATTACTATTGTTGCTGTTGCTGCTACAATTACTGCTGCTATTGGAGCTGTATTCACTAGGCGCTTCGGCAGCATCGTTTACTGTATTGTTGGAAATGGCTATTTTTTCATTGCTGATTACGGACGTATTACTTTCTGCCATATCCGAGTTTATATTAGCAATATTAACAGTTTCGTGCGCATCAAACACTTGTGCGGTGTTTGTATCACTTGTAATTTCAGCGATGTGAATTCTTTTATCAAATTTATCATCAATGAGGCTGCTATTCTCCTCGAGACTATCGCATACGCCATCGCCTGCACTTTTCTCAGTCTTGTTTTGGGAATTAATGGAAATTGCAGGTCGATTTTCAGCTTCTGTATCCGATTTTTGTTTATCATGTCTATCGCTAATGCCTTGCGCTGGCAGCGCCGTATTCGCTGTTGAACCCTCACCTTGTCCAACATCATCTACTACACATTTCTTCTGTAAAGACTTATCCAGCGAATCACTGCCAGCCGAATCGTCATTTTTGGCGTCCATTCTAATTGGCGCCGTTGCGACAAATCCAAACGCACTTGTTGTTACCAAGCCAAACGCCCCGCACCGCACCGTGTCTTGATGAACAATTCCTGTTCAAACCTGCCAAATACCGTATCGTATTGGGACTACGAACGAAGGTACTGACGTACGAAGCACCACAATGATGTAAATAAATTTTCGCCAATGCTTGTTTTTTTACGTTTCCAGAATATAAAACACGTCAGCGGTATTTTTCCTCTAAATTTTTGTGGACTTTTGTATGTAATTTACGTTTCTGGCCTAATTTTCCTTTGATTCATGCAGCAAGAGGTGAAACTTTGTTTAAAATGTTTTTGACGTTTATTCGTGATTTTTTTGACACCGCTTAACGAAGATGACACAAGGCATAAAAGACGAAGATAGTGGTAAAATGAAATTTAGAAATATTGCATATGTTGCTAGAAGTTGAAAATGTTGAAGGAAACTTAAAATGTTGCTAAGTGGAAGAGGCGTTGCATAATGGCTACTTAAAGGGGGTTCAAGAATTCTTTTGAAGTTTGCAAAACGCTAGAAATGATTTACGTAAATAATGCTTGTTGCGGAAAAATATGTTTGATATAAAGAAAATATTATAACAGTACACTTTTAGGTTCCACAACTTCCACATAAAGTTGTTCTTTTTGGTGGTAATTGTCATACGTTAATTTTTTTTTATTAATATTTTTTAATTAACCCGTTGGGAAATATTTTGTGTGTTTGCCTCAGAAAATTTTATATCTGTGCTTTCCCAGATAAAAGTAGTAATAATCTGAAAGTATTTAAAAATCTAAAAAGTAGTAGGAATTGACATATTTAAACCTATGTACTAAGGAAGTAATTTTATATAAATTAAATTATCGTATGCCCTGTGGGTCGATTGATAATCCCTAATAATGCTCCCACGACAGTCGGGTCTACGTAACCGGAACGGACCCGGATTTTTATCCAGGCAAGGACTGTCTACTCGGCATAATTCTATCGCTATAACAACATAAGCATTAATTTTTAGCAAGTTTCAAGATACCTATCGGTTCCCCAAATATAAAAATTAAACTCATTTTATTTGTTCTTTAATTTTTTATTTGTTTTATTAAAAAGTTAAGTGTAATTTAGTCAAAGAAAACAATTGGCTTATATAAAATACGCTTATTTCATTTTAGTACAAAAAAGAAACAATATGTTTTAATTGAATACAGAAAAACTAAAAATTTCAGATAGACTAGACGATTTACTTTTTGCTTGCTTAGCAGAATTTACATTAAAACAATCGTTATGCATTTAAATATATTAAAAATAAATTAAGAGAAAAAAATTAAAACTATTAAACAAGTCAACTCTGAGAATTTCAATGAATGCTTAGAAAACGTTCGCCGACGAAGTTTTCAACACAAAAAAAAAAAAAATAATAATTTACGACAAAAATAAATAATTTACACGTTATTTTATTCAATTTAGAAAAGAAATACTTTTTTGCGAGTTAAGCTTAACGCGTTTAATACGACTTTTTTTGGTTTTGTAGAAAGAAACGAAAGGCAATAAAGTTAGCAATAACGCAGTACACAAAATAAAATTATTTAAATAACATTTAAAAACGAAAAATACATAAGCTTGAAACTAAAAAAGGGAATATTGCAAAAACACATACATATGTATTTGTATATATATACATTCTACAAAAAACGCGCATGTGTAAAAATGAGGCACATTTAAGTGAATCGTTTGCTTAAAAATTGAGTTATACAAAACTGAAGGATAAATAGTTTTATGTTATTACAACATAAATAACAAGTTCGTTTCTTTTTATATTTCAAAAATGCATAAGATTTATACGTATTAAAGACTAATATTTTAGTTTATTTTTTTCTGTATTGAAGTTAAAGAGAATTTAACGGTGCAATGCGCATGGCGGTGGGCTGATTTGTAAGCGTGAAATATTTGTTGTTGTAAATGATGTAGCATAAAATTGAATTCATTGTGTATAATTTCAGAATTTATAAAATGTTGAATTTTAAATTTAAGTGTAGCCATATGGTTTATAAAAATATATTTTAATAATATTCATTTCGAAAATGCAAAGCTGTACAATAATTAAATTTGTTTTCAGTTTTTTGGGTTGTGATTTTTGGTAGTCCATGTATAAATATATAAAATATTTTAACTAACAGCTTTGCATTAAAAATAAATTTTTTTAAATATTTTATGACTAACTTGTATATATATATTTTGAAAATGAATGTGTGTAGATAAAAAACGATGTTTACGAATTCTCAACCCAGTTATGTAACGTGTTATAGAAAAAAATATAATTCATCAATAGCATTGCTACTTTCTGTATTAGCCAATTTTAAATGCCTGAAAAACTCTAATTTATGTTTTTCAAACGTTTGCGGTTTTCAGCTTGTTTACAACTAGATTGTTTGAATATTATTATTAAATTCTTGACTTCCCTCCAAGTTAATACAAACACCATAGCCCACCTGGTTTCAACATTCTGCGCACTGCACTGTTTGCATTTGCACAAAAATTGTTTCAAATGAGTTCATCTTCAGTAAAAAATCTAATAAAAACAAAGTGAGCACTACTATGTAATGTTTAAAATTTACGATTTCGACTTATAGGAATAAAATGTTTCATTTCGGTAATTTCCGCTAGTTGCTTGTAGATTATTGCCACTATTCCTAGAGATTTTTTTTTTAACTTTTACTATATCGCAATACATTTACAATGTTTTGCAATGCTCGTTTTTTCTTTAAACAAATTTTTTTTTACTTCATTATTTCGCGAAAAAATCCTAACGCTAATTTCAATACACGTCTCAAAGGTGTAAAAAACAAAAAACGAACAAAAAATTAAAATGATTCCGCACTAAAAAAAAAATTACTAATTTCACATAAAACGAGTACGTATGCTGTGTATGCGATCTCCGCTTTAAACGAAATGAGAATTAGGTAATGTGAAATCGTTTGCTTATTCGTTTTCCTGATTTTCCGTGTCACCGGTCGTTTCATCTAAGGCGCTAGCGATATTGCGCTTGCTCGCCGACTTAACCAATTCCAGATATTTTTCGCCATCGAAACGAGTGCTTTCATCCGTCAAATCCTGCAGAGTGTAAACAGAAAGAGAGAGAGAGAGGGGGAGAGAGAGAAAAATAATATAAAACAAATGAAAATAATTAAGAAATAGAAAAAAAAAAACAAATATATGTAAATTAAAGTAAAATAAAAAAATAAAAAATATTATTTTAAAATTAAATATATGCAAATCTACATTAAAAGTAATTGCAATGTGGGGCAAAATGCAAGTAGTTAATTACAAACATTTGGGCTTACCTTAAAGTTAAAGACAGTTAAATTTACTTATTGGCTTAAGCGTGACGATGAAGCGGGATAATGTTGGTGATGGCATATGCGGATTAAAACGATGAAAGTATGTGTGTGTGAATGTGTTATTTGCAAGGTATGCGTTGATTTCAACTGCTAAAAGCGCTATTTTTATAATATATGTTATTTTTTTATTTTTTCAAAACACCGTCAAATCTTGCTAATGGTTTGTGAGCGAAAATGTATAATGATTGAAAGTCGCAATGAAAGAGAACAAAAATAAGAAATAGAACAAACAAAAATAGGCGGGTACACATAAAAAAATGTTAATTAAACGTAACAAATAATAAATAAAATCATGTTAATATAATAAAAAATATGAAATGAAGTGTAAAGGTGCATAAGACGATAGAACGAAAGCAATTACTGATTTAAGCACATTTTATGGGCGTGAGTTGGTGTGTAAATGCAGGAGTAATGTGAAATGACTTCCAACACACCATGTTTATAGTCCATACCGTTAACACAGCTGTAGGCATGCGTTTAGTTTGTCCATGTTTAGGTGAAATAAAGCGTTATAAGCAAGATTTTTTTTAAATAAGTATAGTTATGATATTTAATCAATTAAATAAGCTTTATTATATTTCCAAATAAATCAAATACTGGTTTCAGGGATACCTAAGAAAAAGTGTGTTTATCAAAAAATACATTCTATGCATATCAAGTTTGTTATATGTAGGTATATGCATATATACTTACAATGCCAAAAATTATGACAAGTAATTTTCATTAAAAGAAATGCATGTATGTGTGTTTACAATTAAATAAAATTCTCATATATACTTAGTACATATTTATGCATATGTGAGTGCTGCTGCTTTCATGTTTTTTATAAATCTTACAACTACGTAAGTGAAGTTATGCACTTTTAAAGTGTATTAAATGAACCATTGCTTCGTTTTAATAAAATGGAAATGATATCAAGTGCTGGCAGGCGAAAGTAATAGCGGTTAAATGTATTTTTTAAATAATACACTCATATGTGTGTAAAAATATGGAATATTAGATTAGGTTAGGTTGGTCTGCCAAGTTATGGAACCAAGTATGCTTGGTGCTTTGCGATACCAGCAGTTCTGAATATGAAATAATCAAAAGTTTCAATTTTAAATATTACATACATACGTTTATATGTATTTATATACAGTTAATTAAACTTCTTTGATGTAAAAATGTATACATACTATTGTGAATCCTTCTGCCAGCGCTTGATTTCGTAGCTCTGTACCATAACCGTCTTAATATTAATTACTTGAATGCATAAAGTACTTAAAAACTATTCTGCAATTTTACCCTACACCAAGTAAAGACGCGTGCAATCGTACAATGACTAAAATCGTTGCGTGTATTTACAGTAAAATGACTTCATACTTTTAAAGAAAAACATTATTTCATTTTAATTGCAAATGTTTGTTAAAAAAAACTTAAAATTTCGTAAATACATTTCATTGTACGACAGCAATACTTATTTGCGTTAATTATGTGTATGTATGTGTGTATTTATGGTGATTGCTTTTACTCATTGCATATTTCCTTTACTAAAAAACTACAAAAATCTTTGGGTTTCTCGTGAAACATAGTGTTCACTAGGAGTTTTGCTAATTTTTCACGTTTTTTCGTTTTTGTTTTGGAAAAAAATAATTTTTTATTCACAATATTTTGCATGTTTTGTGTTTTTTTTTTTTTGGTTTAATAATAATCTGTTTCACAGCCAAAACACAGATTAGTTAAATGTATAGTACATTTATTTAATTTTTTGATTTTGTTTTAGAAACAAAACTGGTAATTATAGCATTTCACATGTCCAAAAAGCTTTGCTCTAAAACGTTAAAATTCGTATTTTGAATACAAATCTAAAATATGTAGTTCATTTCAAGTTTGTTGGTTAAATTTACTTTTTTTTTTTATATTATATACAAAATATATAAACACTTTTCATATAAATAATCATATTTTAAGGAACGAATATTTGGCAAATGGGTGCAGTTGGGTTTTTTATCTCAAATCTTTTATAAAAATATATTTCGTATTTGGTCATTAAGCGGTGAATATAAAAAATATTAATCATACGAAAATATGCCACATTTTCTGACATATTTTGACTTTTTCGCGTGTTTTTTATTGTTGCACTATGCATTGGAATAATTTACATTTAAGCTGTCAACTCGTTATTATGACTTTTAGCTGTCAACTCGTTATTATGAATTTTCCAAGAAAATAAAATATAATAAGTGAATATTTTTCGCGTAATTTAATTACCATAATTGCTTAAAGTATTACAACAATTCGTGTGCTTTTGCAACAACATACACACAACATTAGTAATCAGTTAATGCGAGTATTTGATTTCCAATCAAAAATTATAGCTGCTCAAAATTAATATTGAAGCATAAACGTGAAAAAACGTATGGGATTAAGTAGCAAATTTTTCAAAACGATACTACATTCTACATAGTATACTTGAAAATAGCGTTTGAAATGTGCATTTCTGAGATTTTCGTTAGGTACAACTCGTTTTTTCGCAGTTTAAGTATAAATAGTTTTTCGTGGTGAATTTCAGTACGATAAATTGTTGGTTTAAATGTGAAATCATTTGTTATAGATGCACAAATTATTATTGTTTTTTCTTGAATTGAAGTATTGAGTTAATTAGTGCATATTTCTTATGGTGCACATCTAACCTCAAAAACCATTCAAACTCAATTTCTTTGTGCAACGCGTTTCTCGAAATATTAGTCGCATGTGGAGTTTGAGCGATATTCACGTAAAAATTTTGGCCGTTCAACGGCACGTCTTTGGTTGGCCACAACATCAGCCGTTATTACTATCTCAGTCTGCATATATTTCGTTTCGCTAACAAACTCAACATCCGTATCGTTATCTTCATCGTCTATGATTTCAATAATATCATTATTGGTACCGGCGTCACGTCTAGTATTTCTAGCTTTGCTAGCTAATTTGGATTTGGTAAATTTGGTTCTATCACCCTCAGGCGGGTCAGTTGCGTCAGCTGTGACTTTGTTGTCATTCGCATTCGATTCCAGCGATTTGCTGACCGCTTCAGTTGGCTCTTGAATTACAGTACTCTCTACTATAGAGGAAATCAATTTGATTTGCTTATTCAATAACTTTTGCGGCTTGTTATCCATATTGGCATTTGAAAAGGCGCTGTTATTGGCGCTATTTCCGTTATTGAAGGACGCTGATAGACTATTAGTGGGAGTTGCTGCTTGGGTTGATGTTGCTGCACCTGTACTATTGTATGACATGTTGGCAAAGCTAAAATTTGCTGTATTGGGACCGTTACGGACAGACATAAACTTTTGTTGTTGCTGATAGTGAATTTGTTGATGTTGTTGATTACTGTTATTGGCATTTGTATCGGTGCGATGATGATTATACGTACGTTGGTATAAATTATTTGTATTGTTATAATGACGTTCTGTGTGGTATTGTTGTTGCAAATGCTGCTGTTGCTGTTGATGGAGCGCATCGTAGCCCTCCTCGTCAATACTAACTATTTGACGATTAAAAAACCCTTTACGTTTGATATGTAACGGTGTGTGCAGTTCAAACTGCTGACGGTTATGTATAAGTGGACAACTAGGGTGCATGTGCATAGCCTGTTGTGGTTGTTGTGTAACAACTGCAGGCTGTTGTGCCGGCTGCGCTGGTATTGTTGTATTCTTTGTGTTCATACTTAAACTACTAGTTATATTAGCACTAACAACACCGACACCAACAGAGCTGGCTACTGTGGCATTAGCATACGAACTATTAATATTATTATTACTAGCAATTATATTTGGCATAGTAGTACTGGGCGTAATTGCAATTGCAGTGGTAGCGGTAGTAGTAGTAGTAATAGTAGTAGGAGTAGAAATATTACTATTAGTAGTAGTTATGGAAGCAACACGGAATATCGGTGCTGTATTAGTAACGGTGCCTGTAGTGGCAGTGACTTGGGTTACCTTATTGCGTACGATGGCTGGAAACTTTTCGCAGATTTTTTGCCACTCCAATGGCAAGGCCCAGGAATGTGGGCTCTTCGAATAGTACAACAAATGCTCGTACTCGTGAACAATTCGTGCTGCAAAGCAAGCAATAAAAAGTTGCACATAATCAATAAAAATTACAATATAGTTTCTTGTGGCACCATGTGTGCAACTTACATGAATCGCTGCTGACAGTGCCAGCGGTGGCGTTTTCATTTTTACCACGTGCAGCTGTTGAGCTAGCTGCCGCTTCTGGTGTGGAGTCTTTTCGTGAGAAGTGACTTCTGCGTGAACGTGATAGACCATTGCTTTGGCCGGCAGCTGAAAAGAAAGCACCCAAATTAGCATATCTTACACAAAATAGTTAATTTTTAAGTAAGCTAATCAAACCATTTGTATCTGCAAATACTTCATCATCACCATCGTGTAGACTGCTGTTGACACCCTGTACGGCCATGTAATTCAAACCGATACCGCTATCCGCCAGCGGTGGTGCAGCGGCATGCAATGGTGTGCCCATCATGAATTGTGGCGCACTCATGGGCGTTGACGGTGTTGTTATTGGACTCACAATGCTGCCATCAAAAGCTGCGCCAGCCTCGACTGAAGCCAAGAATTCAGCGCTGCTAAAGTAATCGTCCAGCACTAATTTTGCAACCTAACGGAAAAATAATTATTTTTTACTTCGTCAGAAGTGCATAGTTTGGCTGCGTACTCACCCGTACGAGATCACAACAATCGCCGGTGATTTTGATGAGATGCTGTCCCACGTTCACCGTGTATTTGTATTCACCTAAAGAAGCATCATTGGTGGAAAATGAATGCAATAACATTTGCTGATTAGGGCGCAACACTTTACCAGCAGCTGCAGCTGCGGCAGCAGCCGTAGGTGTGGAAGTGCTACCAACGACGGCGCCCATCATATTCATGACCTGTTGCTGTTGTGCAGCAGCTGCTGCCGCAGACGCAGTCATGAAATTTTGCGCCGAATTGAAGCTCAGACGATTGGCCAGGCTGCTGTTGCCAGCACCGCCAACACCGGGGGTACGTGGCGTAACGGCCTCATCGGAATTGGAAGACGCTAATGAAGAACAGGAGCCACCGCCACCCGCATGACCGCTACCCATGGCGGGATCGAGACGTACAGGTGAAGCATTGCGACGAATAGTGTCTTCGATGAGTTGTTTGGCATAGCTGAGATGAGGGAAATTGGTAAATACATAAATATGTGTTAACAATATTTGGAAAAAGTAAAGTGAATTGATTTGGAAAATGTATTTGTAAGAACTTGCACTTTCACTACCGATTTTCAACACTTTTAAATAATAATTAGTTTGCGTTTTAAAATCATTGGAAGAACTGATGTAAACGGATTTTCGAATTCAAAAATAATTCTACATTTCATCACATTTATATAGAAGTTGTTGTTGGGGACACTTACTTTATTTTCTCCTCAGTCGGTCCGGTAATTTGCACCAAACGTTCCTTAGCGCCGGGATTTACTAAATTGGAAACAATTAAGAGTTATATAATAACTTGGAAAATAGCTGTCTTTCAAGATAAGTTGCTTTTCACATATTAAGGAAGCAACAACAAATATTTAAAAGTTTAGCCATATCAAAATTATGTGTATTATATTTAGTTGAGTATGAGGTGATATACTTAAGCCTAACATAATTTTTAAAAATGTTTGTATAAATGTATGTATGTACAATTAAAAGCATATTTTATTGACGCCAAGCATGCATGGAAAAATATTTTTCTGAAATAATTTTTTTTGCATGCTAAATAATCCAATTTCCTGTTATATAATTAGCTTAATATGCGTTGATGAAAAATTACAACGATGAGATGAAATTTGGTCGTGTTAATTAAACAATTTTTAAAAATATACATGTATTTAATGTACATTTTTGAGGTTATGAACAGCTCAACTTTTGTAATTTTAGTTACAATTGATTATTATGAATGCTTAAACGGAAAATCTTTTGCTGCCAACATATAATTGCTATATAAAAAGAATTATATAATCTCCGATTAATATTAATAAGCAACCGCAAACTATATAAACTCCGTTTAATAATAATAAGCAACCGCAAACAATGTTAATAGCGTACACAGTGCCATATCCCACAATTAAATGTGTGAAAATAATGTAATTATTTGCAGGAATGCGTGAAATACTGTAGATTTAAGCGTTTTTAACTGACATGTACATGTACATGCTTTCGTTTACCTCTTTGGAAGGAAATTATCGTTTCACTTAACTCCTCAATCATATGGACACGTCGGCCTTTAATGCCCATTACTTTTATGCGCACGCATTATCCAAAGAAATAGGCAAAATACAAATCGTTTGTAGTAATTAAATATGTGGTAGTTTATAGTAAAATTTTAAAATAACAACAGATATTTTAGTGCTTTTTTTTGTTTTTGTCAGAGTACTATACTTTTTTTTCTTATTCACATGTATTACATATTCCTATATACCTTTTCCCGAATCCGCATTACGTATGACCACTTCGTCTTTGCAATAGGTTTTGCCCGGTATTTTGGTTGGTTTCAGGAACTTGCCCGAATTTCGTATGACCTCGCCTGGTGCCAATAGGAGTTGCGTCTGCTGCGCCGAACCAACAGCGGCTATAGCTGCGGCCGCTGCGGCGCCAGCCCCACCAAATGTGGGGGAGGTGCTAAGGTACCCGCTTTGTGTTGGATCAATGTGTCCATCGGGTAGCTAAATAAAAACGAACAAAAATTATCAATAAATTGTTTGAAGCGAATAATTATCACTACAAATCACACTCACATCGATGTTGGTTACTTGTTTGGTTTTATAATACGAATTGAAGCCATTGTCCTCCCAGCCTTTGGCGCGTAACTCTATCAATTCGAGCAGATTCAGTCTCGTCATAATATTTAAGCGTTCGTCCTGCGAAGCATTGCGGAAAACGACAAATGCACGATCTAGTGTATCTTTCGAGACGGTCTCTAATTGTGGACCGTGTATGCGTAGATTTTGCACTAGCGCCGCCATTGGTTCCGTATTATTGATGCCCGATTGTAGAGTCAACGCGACATTCTCAATCAGCTGTATTAGCTCCTCGATGAGCATGTAATTGTTTTTCAGTGAAGAGCGTGATTGTGATTTTAGTGGGCGTGGCGCCTCAACATTTTTCACTGTACGTCCAATGTGTGCCATTGCTTCTATAAATTGTATTTATATTAAGGTTACACTTTAAATTAAATGTATTAAATCGTCTGCTGATTTCGTAATTTAATTTTACTTAATTTTTTTATTTTCTTTTGGTAGTTTTTTTAGTAGAAACGAAGCGTGGAACTATAGTTGGTTATTTTGTTGCTGTGTGTGTGTGTTTGAAGTAATTTTCTTGTACAAAAATGCTTCAAGTAAAATTGAAGGAATATCGAGATAATCTCAAACGTCTGTTCGCACCTCCCCCTGTAAAAAAAAAAAAATAATTAATTATTATATCAGAACATAATGTAAAATGCATAACAAACACCATGTAACCGTCAAATAGGTTTGTGCGGTTAATGTTTGACAAACTGAATTCGTATGTTTTAATTTTTTTAGTATTGATTAGCTGCCGCTGAAGCCCTACCACGATTACAACTGTGTCATCTATGTGTACTGCTTCTATTTCCATCTATACTACTATAGATTTGTAGTTATGCATGTACTTTACCATAAGAAAACTGAATAATTATGAAATGTTGTTGATTTTACCAACGTGCGTTGCTAAGCTATATTATATCTCGCTTTATATGATTATTTATTGGTAAATTGCTAATGTTCTTACTTTTGTAGCTTCTTTTAATAATTCGTGTTTTTTTTTTCAATATTATTTTGTGCTGTTGAAACGTTTGCTAATTATTTTTAAGTAAAATTATCGTTTCCTCATGTATGTATCATAAAAATTTATAGTTTGTTTGCATATTACGCCTATTTAGATTTAATGCGTCAACTTTTTATCTTTCACATCATTTTATGGAGTTACTTATTTACATACACACATTTGGATAATATTGTTGTTAATAATGCATTAAACCCAAAGTTTTTTGGGTAATTAAGCTGAAGGGCCAATATTAAATATAAGCCGCTGTAACAACAACATTCACTACATGTGTTTCAGTATCTATGTATAGGTTGCAATATAAACAAAAAACTGCAAAATTTATTTTTGTTTACTTTATAATCGAAAGAACCAACTATTTTAAAATATTATCAAACGCCAAGGTCATTTTATGTGTTGTTGTTGGTTTTTATTAACTACTACAAACTATAAGACGCGTCAACACTCTTATCTCTTAAGTTGTTGTTACAGCGGCTGACGTTATTACTGAGCTATGTACAAGGAGTGCTGCGGTCTAAGTATTTAAAACATTATTTGTAGTTCTCGAACAAAAAGCCGACAAGTTTAAGGCACTGAATTAGATTCGCATTTTTTGTAAGGGAATCGCTTTTTAAGTTTTTTGATATAAATTTTAATTAACAGTTAGACTACCCAAAATAATATTCAAAGGCAACTGAGTTTAACGTTATCTCTTCTTTAAAAATGTATAAGCACATTATAGTTACCATTTTTTCATTATTATATGTAGTATGTATGTACACATGTTCATATATATACATTTTTAAAGTATAATTTCATTTATTGCACAAAAAACTTATTTAGCGCGGTAAGAGCAAACGCAAGCCGCACTTAGCTTCATGAATATGGCAATTGGAATTATAATTTCAACAATGCGATGACACGCTTTGCATTTTAATTAAAATACTCGCCATTTATTTCTGAGTAGTTAGTTCAATTTTTTCAACAAAAATTCAATATTCAATAATTGCAAAGGTATTGTATCATATTATCAAATGGCAACTTATATTTTTTTCATATAGGGTCAAACAATTAGTAATAGTGAATGTAAACCTACAAATTTCAGCTAAATGAATCATCTAAAGACCTCATCAACAACACACATTAAACCTTCGTGTTGCTATCGACAAAAGTGCCAGCAGCCGCACTTTCGTTTCTTGTCCGTGAAGTTGGCAGCGTTCACACTAGACTCCCGCCCACTCTCAAATGCTCAATTATTGTTGTATTTTTTGCCATATCTACAATGCGTTGATTCATATTCATTAACAAATGCGATGATGAACTAAACATTTGGTTAACCATACAATTAAACCTGCAATGCTGCTGCATATGACAGTGAGAACTTGCAACATTTTCATTAGGCAGTTCCATCGTGCTCAAATGCTGCTACCCTATCCAGTACAAGTCAATTGGATCATTGTCGAGAATAGCAACAAAAATGTACATATTTACTCAGCACTACTGCGGACGACAGCAGAAGTGAAGAAACATAAATAAAGCAACACAAATTAGGTTCGCAGAGAAATATGCAGCGGCGTTGACTGATTTGAGCACAGGAGCCACAGTCTTATATGGCTTTATACAACGTTGTTTTAAATATTTTACTTTTTAAATGCCAATTAAGGAATGAGAAATTATTATTTTTTAACCAGTCGTATGAAAATTAAAACATCTTTTAGACTTGCAGTCTTAAGTTAGTGGATTTCAATTGCGTTTCCTCTATTTGGTTGCTGCGCCAACGTTGCCGTCGATGCCGCTGCTGCTGCTCTTTATAATAGAATCGTCGCACATTTTCACAGATTTTTAGAGTCGAGTTTAAACCGTAGACACATACGTTTTTGAAACGATTTTTCATAGATTGTTAACTTATTGTCACTTTTAGTATATTTTTTCAATTATGAACACATTTTACCGAAGACTTACCAGAAATTCTGCAAATTCACACAAGAGAAAAACTTTTTACTGTTCGTCGTAGTGGATGAAACATCCAATCAAAGCAAATGATGTAAAGTTAAGGTGCTGCCGTTTTTGTGGAACATAACTAATTGTGGGAACCGAATAGGATTGGAGTTGGATTGCTATTGGGAATTGTGAACTTTGTTTAATCATTATCGTGAATAGAATTCTTTTCTGACATTTTCCACTTTCTATAGTATAATTACAATAAAGTGGATATAAATTAACAATCCATATTGCAAACAAAACAGTAAAAATTATAATTCCAAAATATTTATTTATTTGGAAAAGTATACAATAAATATCCACGATGGCTTCAAGTGTTACTGAAAAGGATGAAGAAAATTTGAGGCAGCAATGTGAAAATGCTTCGTTAGAAGATAAATCAGAATCTAGGAAAGCTGTGTTACCACCAATTAAGCTGGGCATGTCTTTTAGTGATTGGAAGCAATTAAAAGAAGCAGAGGAGGAAAGTAAAAACAACTCATCAAGATCTGCAAAAGATAGAAAATTTGCCGTTCAACAGCGACAAAATCCACGCAATAAAAACTGGACTTCAGAAAGCCATATACAAAATCACCAGAGTCAAGAAAGAATTTTTTCTAGATCGCAAAATTATAATTTGCCCAATTTTAATGCATTAACACCGCAAAGAAACCAGTTTGAAAACAACAATCATGCACGCAATTTTCATCAAGATCCAATAATACCACCATTGGTGCCACCATTGTCTTTTGACGAGTTTCTTAATCAAGATGTACACTGGTCATCTGGACCTATAATGCAACCTTTGTTTCCTCCAATGCCACATATGCCCCGCTTGAACCAATACAATGACTACAACAAACAATCGGGAAAATCTAACAACGGATTCTTTTCACAAAATAATTTTTCTTCTCGAACAAAATCAAAATATGGCGACTCTGCTGTAAAAACAAACATTAAACCGGCATCAACCAAATCAAACCAAAATGAGCAACCAGTGATGAAAAATACAAAGTTGGAAGACGAAAGCTTTTCAAATGTGGGACAAGATAACAAAAGACAACCAATCCGACCGCAAATATATATTCAAAAGCCACATAATTCTACCAATAAGTATGACAAGTTTAAATCCACATGGATAATGAAGCCTCAAGCTCCACCAGCAATGATCGCTAATACACCGGAGGAACGCGAGCAAAAGACGCGTTTGTGGCGAGAATACCGCCAAGCCATGAAACCATTTAAGAATCGCGAGTTTAAAAATGCTAAAAGAGTAGTACAACGTCTGGGTAAAAAGACATTCGAAGAATTGGACGAAAAGGATCGCATTCGTTTAGAACGTGCAGTGGAGGCTGTAAACGCACATAAAGAAATGTTGAATGCTCGTATGGTGGAACGCTCAGCTCGGATAGAACGAGAAGTAAAAAAGCCGGACACAAATAATGGTTCAGTTGAAAATGTTTTCAATCTACCTGTAAATTGGCAATCCAATAATTCTTCGAATCAAAATATTCGTAACACACACGATCCCGTTTTCTCATCACGTCAAAATTTGTCGGATAGTTTTCAACCTGGCGGTGTGTTGCTACCGGGAGGTATTGTAACACTTCCCAGACCTTAAATTATATTATAAATATAATCATAAATTGAAAACTAGCAAATATTGGTATTACAATTTGTTATTACATTTAATAGTAAATTGGGAATTAACACACGGTTTAATGTTTTCTTTGGACTCAAAAAGTTAATTTGCTTATTTATTTTCATAATAGACACTCTTGTGTAAAAACAACATTTAATCTAGACCATTACGTTTTTGAAGCTGCCTTTTTTCTAAGATTTTGAACTATTGGTGTTTTCAGTTTCTCCAAGCAGTTCATTCCTTTTTTCCTTGCCTCGTAATATTGCAGCTTTGAATAGGTTGCAGTATAATTCTACTGCTGCTGGCGAATCATCGTTTCCTGGCACCGGATAAGTAATCAGATTGGGATTGCAATTAGTGTCCACAATACCGATAGTGGGTATGGCCATTTTCGCGGAATCTCGCACAGCTACATGCTGTGTCAATATATTGTTTTGTGTATTCAGAAAAATGCACAAATCAGGTAAACGCGTTACAGCACCGAATTGTACATTAGCATTAGTAAAAATACCTCCACGCCAAAAGCGTGTATGTGAGAATTCACCGGCCTCTATAGCTTTCTTCTCCACCAGATGAGCGTTGAGAGCATTCCGATTAAAGAATAGTATAATACCATCACGAAAAGCAATATGTGCAGCTATGTTTAAAGCATCACGAAGATGTGCAGCAGTTATATCTAAATCGAATATAAGGTGACCGAGACGACTGCCGTATATGTAGGGGCGCATACGATCATCTAATGACCCCTCCTTGTGGCCATAATGAACTCTAGCATTGAAGAGATCGCGAACAGTGAAAAGATTATGCACTTGAAAATAATCGGGGTGCTTCAATATTCGTTCCTCTATTACAGCAATATTTTCAGGCTCTGTTGCGGGAGTGTTTGTAGCGGTTTGTGTTTGTTGTAGTCGTTTGGGAATGGCGCAAACATTTCGATAAGTAAATATACGTGTGCCTGAAAGAATGATTGGTTTATAAATCGATTTCAAATATATTTTTATAAATATTACCTGATTTTAAAGAGTTTTGTAACATCTTAGAACCTTATGAATTTTAACCCAATTTAGCAATAATCACGCCGTACTGCTGATGATCAGCTGTTTGAGATGCCAGTAGAAAAGTTAAATCTATAAATTTATTGTAAATATTTTTTTATGCATAAACTATTTTGACAATAGCAACTAGCAATCAGCACAATAAACTTTGTCATAGCAAACTTAAAAGAAATTGTATATGAATTTTATTTTGCCAAATAAATAATTTGAAAAACATATGTTCAACCATTGTGACCGATCGCTGGCCGAAGAAGAAATATAAGTTAAACGATTTGGTTTTACAATTATGCAGCAAAACAAAGTCATCAATTTCTTAAAAATCAATTTATGAATATTATTTTGGACATATTATTATGTAAGGTTAAAGAAAAATATGTTGGTAATCATTGAAATAACGTTTTATTATTTGCAGAACAATTGATGGCGCGCATAAGGTTATAAAGAAATAAAACATGGACATAGAACCGCCCACAAATTACTCGGATTCAGCGTCGATGCAATCGAATTCTGAATACTCGGACGCTGAATGTGAACCCCATATAGAAGACAACGAATATTTCCAAGATACAGAACGCGAACACAACGAGGTTGGACATAGCATTATAAGTGAAATACGTGAAGGTTTGACACCAGGACAAGACACAATTAATGGTGTAAATGAAAGCACCAACAAAAACTCTGGTACAATTGACAATGTACATAAGTCGATATCGGCAGAATCGCTACCTATTAGTAATAGCACCAGCACAATATCTGGTGAAATCGTGAACTCATTAGGGGCTGTAAGTGTCGATGATGATGATGAAAACCAATTTGACTATATGCATGACAATGTGTGGCGTGAACAAAAAAAGCATATATTTATATTGAGCGAAGCTGGTAAGCCCATATATTCCTTGCACGGGAATGAAGACAAACTAGCAACTTTATTCGGTGTTATACAAGCGCTGGTTAGCTTTGTACAACATGGACAAGATGCTATAACGTCCATACACGCGCGAGGTATTAAATTTGTATTCTTAGTGCGAAATACGCTAATACTCGTTGCGGCGTCACGTTCAAACATGAGCGTGCCACAGTTGCAACTACAGCTGAGGTAAGTTGTACCAGTTGATCTGCATAAGGCGTTGAAAAATTAAATTTTTTAAAATTTTAGCGATGTATACAATCAAATATTATCCACATTAACGAACAAGCATGTCACACGCATATTTGAAAAACGTAAAAATTTTGATCTGCGGCGTTCACTAGCTGGTAGCGAAAGATTAATCTACCATTTGCTCTCAAATGACAGCAGTAATAAACGAGGTTAGTTTCATTTTTAAATAAATTTGTTTCATTTATTGCATCTTTTGCGTTTATTATATATTTTTTTTTTTTTTGTAGTGACCAACAATGTCTTCACCTTTTTAACAAACTCCATTCGTGTACTACCTCTTCCTACGACGGTACGTTCAAGCATCGTTAGCGGTATACAAAGCAATTGCTCAAAAATCAAGGACTTGGTATTTGCTGTGCTCATAGCTAATAATAAACTAATATCACTTGTGCGTATGAAAAAATATTCCATCCATCCTGCCGATTTGAGGTAAGAAATATACTTATAGATTTCCATATTTACTAATATTTATTTGATTTCTATGCACAGGCTAATCTTCAATCTTATCGAGTGCTCCGAATCCTTCAAAACCTCAGAAAATTGGACACCTATTTGTCTGCCGAAATTCGATATGAATGGTTATTTATATGCACATGTTTCCTATCTAACCGACGATTGCCAGGCGTGCCTTTTGTTGCTTTCAGTCGATCCCAATGTATTCTTTACGCTCTCCGATGCCAAGCGACGTATAACGGATAAATTACGTTCGACAAAGTGTCTGGACGCGATTAGTAAAGAAATTGAGAAACCTACTAATGGCGGTTTAAATTTTAACATTATTGGCATACCTGAACTGCGACATTTTCTCTACAAACCTAAAACGGCAGCGCAACTGCTCTGCTCCGAACTTGTACCACCATATACTACACTGAACGAATTTGAACGTTTAGAAGGCATATATTGTGATTTACTGCATCGCATACACAACAGCTCGCGACCGCTTAAACTAATTTACGAGGTGCGCGAACATGAAGTGGTCTTGGCCTGGGTTACAGCAGCATATGAATTGTATGCGGTATTCGAACCGTTAGTGGATAAGTGTGCAGTAATTAAAAATGTCGACAAGTTGATTAAGTGGATCGAAAAGGAATATGATGTATTTTTCATACGAAACCATCCGACCTTCTGAGGCTGGTGGTTGCTTGGCGAAATGTTAAGCGCTGAGTTGTAGTAGAAAATAGAGCACATCGTCAATGGTGCGAATTGGTTAGTTTTTTGTTTTTAATCAAAATTAATGGTGAATGCAGCTGTGCTCATTATGTAAATTTGTAAGTATTATTGACTTGCGATATACACTAAGTTTAAAGTACTAATAAAAAATATGTGGTTGAAATTTTTCTGACAATTTAAAATAAAGTGTAAATAGTTTTAAAATTTACCGTTACACACATACCTACAAATGCATAATCTTAGTTAATACTTAAATAGTTAATTGACGTTGATTATTAGTTATGTTATGAAAATACATGCCTACACACATATGTGTGGAACAAATAAAGCCCTGCTGCAATCATATGAATAAAGTTAGTCTAAGAAAGATTTTACGATGTTTTTAATAAATATAAAGCGCGCTATATCATATATTTCTTTATAAATTGCATACATTTATGTATAGATTTTTATTAATTTAATGTGAATGAAGCTCGAAATTATATTTGACCGGTTAGCTTATTTACTATGAAGAACTGTAGTTTGATTTTTGACAGCAATACTTTCAAAAAGTTTAATTGCTAGCAATATTTTGGAATTATTTTAATTTATCTTAAATTTTAGTTTTCAAATTAGTTTGTTTTTTAATTTTTTCCTTAATTTAAAATTTTTGTTTTTACTTTCTTTTTTAAATTGACTTTACATTAAAATTTTGTTTAAAATATGTTGTTTTTATAATTCTATAAACTTTTTTTTATAATTCCTTTTAATGTTCTGCTTTTTATTTTTTACTTTAAATTGACTTAAAATTTTAATTTTTTTAATTAATTGTTGTTTATATGTACATATTTTTTTAATTTTTGTATATTAAAATTTTATAATTTTTCATAATTATTTTTAGTATTTTTTTTATTTTTTAATTTAAATTAACTTAAAATTTCAATATGTTTTTAATTAATTATTTTTTAAATATTTGTATATTAAAATTATTAAATTTTTTCCCTATATTTTTGTATAATTTTTCATATTTTTTATATTAACATTTTTTTTTTTAATATTTTTTGTTCAGTTTTTTTTTTAATGTCGTTTTTTTGGTAATTTTCGTTTAAAATTTTTTAAACTTTTTTTTTTTGAATATTTTTCAACTTTTTTGAATATTTCTTGTCATTAAAAAAATTTTTTTTTTTTTGATGTTCAGTCAATTTTAAAACATTCGTAATAATTTAGTCATTTAATTTTTTATATTATTATTTGGTTTTGTTATTATGTAATTTATAATTTGCTTTCATAGTTGCACCAATTTTTTTTATAATATTATAGAAAAATGTTTTTTTTTAATTTTTTTTTTCTAATCTTATTTTTGTATTAAATTTTTCACATTTCCTTTTTATATAAATTTTTTAAATTTTACTTTAAATTGACTTAAAATCTTAGTAATAAAAGATATTTTTTATTTATATTATTGTTTTATAAATTTGTAGTTGCACGAAATTTTTATATTTGTTTTTTTAATATTTGTTTTTATGATTTCTTTTATAACATTTTTCATATTTTTATGTTTTTTATGACTTATATTTTTTTTAAATTTTGTTTTATACATATTATTTTTATAATATTATTTAAATATTTTTTTAGTATCTTTTTTAATATTTTTAACATACTTTTGCTAAATTTTTTAAATAATTCATTTTTTCATATTTTTAACGTTCCATCAATTTCATTTATATTCTTTATTTCTATCCTATTATTACTTGCTTTTGTTATTATAGTGTTTATATTATATTATAATATTTTTTAATTTTTTAAAGATATTTTTAACATACTTTTGCCAATTTTTTTAAATAATTCAGTCTATTAAACTTTTTTATTTCTTTTTATTTTATTTTATTTTATTTTAATTTATTTTATTTTATTTTATTTTTTTCAATTTTTTTTTATTTATTTCCTAATTTTTTATATATTTTTTTTTTGTTAAAATATTTTTTATTCTTTTAGTTTTTTTATTTCTTATTTTTCCCCATTTTTTCATATTTTTTAACGTTCCATCAATTTTATTTCTATTCTTTATTTCTATTCTATTATTACTTCTTTTTTTATTATAGTACTTATATTATATTATAATATTTTTAATTAAGTTTTATTTAATATTTTGCATGTTTTATTAAAATATTTTTTTATAATTACCCTTTTTATTTTTTCTTTAATTTTATAGTTTTATTACTTGTATTTGTTGTTTTTTACATACATATTTGCTTTCGTAGTTGATTCAAAATTAAACAGCTTTCTTTCCTTCTGTTGTTAGACTATCTAATGGACAAGTCCAAGATTAACAAGTCACTCTAAATTTTCGAATTAGGATTTAAGCAAGAAAAATAGTGTTATTGGCTGAATATAAGTTCACGCAAAATTGTGTAAAATAACCGCTAACAACAATCAAGTTATGAATGCAAGTTTAAGGTAAGACATGCATAATCATATTTTTTGATTATTTAAAGAATGTTTAAACGAAACTAGCCTTTTAAGTACTAAACAAATCGTTTGCATGCTGCATTGCCGCCATTATTGCAAATGTGGCATGCAACAAGAGCTTTTCACCAGCCTTTCAAAACTAGCAGCTGCCATCAAAACCTCCCCTTTTTACTTGCTCCGACTTACGCTCTTTGCGTTTTGAGGCGCATTTTGAGTGTTTCGAAATTGGAAAAGCTCAAATACTCGTCGCTTTGTCTCCCACAGCCATTTTCGTGCCGACTCAGTTGAGTAAAGGATATACGCGCGTGCGGTTGTTGCTGCCCTTAATAGACGCTGCAGCGCTCTAATTAAAACCATAAGTCAAAACTGTCAAAAAAAAGTGTGATTTTTTTGTAAATTGCCATTTTATAAAATCTACAGCAATTGTGCTGCTGCAAAAATATTACATACATATTGACTAAAAATGTTTGGTGCTGCGTTGTGTGCGAAGCATGTGCGTGCGTACGTGTTAGTTGTGTGCATACTTATAGGCGTTGTATGAAATTCCTAAGCAACAATTAGACGAGTCGTACCAAAAAAAAAAAAAAGAAACAAAAAAAAAAAAATGAATTGTGAATTCAATATCTACGCGTAAAACTACGAATGCAGACATTTTGCAGCGAGTGCGCGATTTCGAAACGGCAGCGAAAAGCAAATGCAGAGAGCAAGTAAAAATTGTGCCATACAAAATTTAATTAAATGAAGTATTAAAAGGTGTAACGCAAAACAGCTTGCGAGCGTAAGTACGTACGTGCGTGTATGTGTGTGTGTCCGCCTAATAATTCTCTATATGCGCGCAGACATGCTGCGGCGAGTGCTGCTGCTGCTTTCAACCGCTTGGCACCTTAATCAAGTTAGTTAGTTGGCTGTGGCAGTCGTCGTGACTCGTACAATAGAGACGCTGCAGAAACTTAAGAAAGAAGCCAAATGTTGCGCGTCTAACTTCGACGCGTACCACACACGTCTTAACCACGTCCTGAAGCCGTGCCGTGTACACAATTCGAAGTTTATGCGCTCATCCTTGGCGTTCGTTCGAAATTGCGTGCTGTGCCGCGTGCCTTGTAAGTCCCGCGCTCGTTGTCGCTTCGTGCATGCCGTCCGGCAGCGACCTGTACACGTTTACCACCTCGACTGAGGACTTTCCGCTTCAACGCTGTTCTTGTCTATCGTTAATTCATTATTCGCGTTGTATGTGTTTGTGTGTGTGTGTGTGTGTATAGACGAAAGCATATAACACAGCGCGCGTGTGTCTTTCCAACTCCAGGCGAGCTTAAGCTTATGCTGTCTGTGTTGTGTTCGTACGCAAGTCCTTTTCACCACATTCGCGCTTCAACTCGCCATTCGCTAAAGCTTCAGACGGTCGTCTCTTATCGTTGGTTTTTTAGCTGCCAAAGTGAAGTTTGCTGACTGGCATTTTACCCACACACTCGCACAGCCCGCAAATACCAGTCTATAAAAATCTCCGTGTATACATACATACCTACAAACATATATAAGTGTATGTGCTTGTGGTTATGCGCGTAAAGCGCAAAGTCATACAACCGGATATAAGCGTGCGTATAACCGGCTTTATTGGCCTATCGGATGTGTGGACTTGAGGAAGTGTCGAAGATGCATAATCCCCTCTGTGTGTGAATCCCGTTTGCCAAGTGTGTTTTGTTAACCGTAGAGTGAGAAATATCGTAAATAATTAAATTTTCTGTGCGAATCCTAAAAGTATGCAATTGTTTTGCCATGAAAATCGCCGAATACATACAAAAAGTTAGACATTCACTGAAAATGTTTTCTACTTTAAAGTATTTAATTAGTGTGTGAAATTAAATTCGTTTTTTAAATCCATGCATACATACATATGTATATACTGATAATTAATAATCAACAATTGTATAAACATTTATATACAATCCAAACTATTAAGTTTCTTACTTCCATAAATGCACACAGAGCACGTGGCGCAGGTGTGAGCACGCATATGTTTGTCTGGTGATTTTGTGTGATCAAAAAACGAGAGGTAGGCTTTTTATACGAAAATATTCGAACATCGAATTTTTAAATTTTAAATTTTAACATTATTCCTGCGATTTTTGTGCCTTAAAACTTATAGAAGTCGCAACTCTTCGGGTATATATTGGGTAGTCGAAAAAGTCTTTTCGTATTTCTAATCAAACTTCAATTTATTTTTTTTATATTTATAATGAACTTTAATGAACCAAATATGTACCAATTTGGTCAAGCACTTTTTCAATTTTTCCGCTAACGACATTATTCCATCAGTGTAAAACTTTTCATTCGACAAGTAATTTTCATAGGCTTCTCTTGGAGTCAACTTTACTCCATTCAGGGAGTCCTGCATAGACCGAAACAAATGGTAGTTCGATGGCGCAAGGTCGGGGCTATATGGTGGATGCATCAAAACTTCCCAACTTTTGCCGAGTCATCAAAGATGTGTGTGGTCAAGCATTGTCCTGATGGAAGATTAAACCCTTTCTGTTGATCAGTTTTGCTCATCAGTTGTTGACAGTAAAAAGTAGTATCAATCGTTCGACTAGGCTGCAGCAGCTCATAGTGGATGTTTTTTTTTCCAATCCCATCGAACACTCAGCTTCTTTTGTAGTCTGCCTTTTTTAAATGGTTCAAAACCATTTGATGATTGATGTTAAGTTCTTTAGCGATGTCATGGCTATTTATGTGACGGTCCTTGTCAATCAGAATTTAATTTTTTTGGTTAAATGAAGCTTAAAATCTCACCTTTCCAACACTATATGGTATGACACAATGTGATTGGTAGTACTGGAGATATACGACTGCAACGACATCTATTGACAAAATACGAAAAGACTTTTTTGACTATCCGTGTCGACTATCGTGGCGAACTTAATATACCTTGATCAGGGTACGTTTTGTTTGCCAAAAATATGAGGTTTGTTCAATAAGTATTGCGAATTATGTATTTCTAAGAAAGTGTTTATTTATTCATGAAAATTTACTTCTTCCCCTTCAATGTAGTCGCCGTCCGATAAAACTCACTTATGTCAACACTCTTTCCGGTCCCCAAAACAGTCAAAATAGTATTTTTCCGGCATAGCCTTTAGACCTTTTTTGATCCAGTTAATATGTATCTCCTCAATCTAGACAAAGCGGCGTCCCAGTGAAGTATGGCGTGGTGCATTTGAGCGATTCTAGCATCAATCGAGACGCATTTGAGACACAATGGGGATGTTCGAGCAAGCAAATAACTGCAGCAATATTGCGACAGTGTTGTTTTTCTGCAGATACTCAGCTGATACTTATATTGCAACATTTTTCCGTCGAATATGATGCCTTGCGATACTGCCGCAGTGATTGAGACTCGAACATCCCCAATATCATAAATTATTCAAAATGGTTTAGGCTGAGCCAAATGACATGCTAACATTCAAATTTTAGACGTCGCCCTTTAACGCGTTCTCGGCCTACTTTGAACTCGTTTTACCACTTAGAAACGTTTTTTGTGCCATAATTTGATCGTCAAAAGGTCTTCCGCAACTTTTTAACGTGTCCGCACAGTAATATTCTTTTCGCAAAAAAAAAAATTGAATCGCGTTCCCTTAACTGAAATTGTTGCTCCGTTTCAGTCGATGGAAGAGTTTCGATTAGATCAGATTAGATAAGTAAATAAAATACACCGCAACCTAGGGTCTATTGTCCCTCTACTAAGTCACAATGTCTCAACTAGATCTAGCGAATTGATAAATTCTAATATGCTGATAGGTGCTATTGAGACGATGTGATCCCTTTATCCTGCGCCTACAAAATGGTGTGCAGTCGGTCAGCAGGTGTTTTTGTGGTTTAGACTCCAAGTCTCAGAACCTTCAAATCGTACAGGAAGCTAGGCCCAAAGGCTTACAAAGCCCAGTGTAGAAGTCGACAAGTAGCCTGAGTTTTTCCCTTGGAAGGTTGATTACATATTTAAATCTTTTAATGTTGTTGCAGAGTTGTGTGCCTGGTCCTTGCGACCCCTGCGCCAGAGAAGAGATAATACTAAATTTGCTGATGGAGCTGAAGGCCATCCCAAAAAGTGCTTATAATAAGTGTTTCGATAATTTACACAGTTCTTCCAACCTAGAAAAAATTGTACTTGCCTTCTTGATACTATTTGTACAAAACTTCGTAGTTTCGATAGTAAATAAAGACCATTTTAATATTTCTACCTTTTAGCTCAAGTTCACGCAGTACCAAATCTATGTATCTCTGAAGGTTAAGCATTCTACAAATTTCTAACGTCTTCTAAATTACAAGAAATCTTTATTATGTGCCTTAAGCTTGGTCTGATGCTATCTGTGAGCATATATTTGTGATCTCCCCCACTTACAGGCTTTTGATTGCAAGTTGCTGGGTGTTGATTTGTCTTTTCGTGCCGCTTTGTGGTGCTTTAATGTGCCACAAATAGTTGACGAGCTTTCCGTGTTGGTATTTATTGGAATTTTATGGTTATTTCCATTTTTCAATATGCTGCTTTATAACGCCGTTCAAATATACATACATAAACCCATCGAAAGTATTCGTGGATACCATATGTATGTATGTATTTATATATGTGTTTGCGAGCGTGTGCTTGGGAGCTTGAATGATAGCGTTGTTGTTGTTTAATGCGAAAATGAAGTGGGGATAAAGAAACGAACAGCAAAAGTTCAGCAAAGCAATTATTGTACTGAGTCATGATGGAATGATTTATGGTCGCATAGGCATTTTTATAGCTTTTCAACGTCCAGTAGAGCGGGTCAACATATGCGTGGGCGTAAAGTTTTAATTGAAATTACTAGGACAACTTACTAGATGTCATATATAGTTTATATATAAATATATGTAATAATACATATGTACATATGTGTTTTCGCTACAACCGGTCCTAATACTAAGTTCTAAAAGTAGTTTCCTAAAGGCGTATGAATAGAGAAGGGAGAAGATTTACAAGAGTGTACAACTGCTGGCGTACGCCGATGACATCGATTTCATTGGCCATAACAACCGCGCCGTTAGTTCTGATTTCTCCAGGTGGGACAAAGAAGCGAAGCAAATGGGCCTGGTAGTGAACGAGTGCAAGACGAAATGTCTCCCGTTATCAAACAAATTGATAGCCGCTTCCAATCTATGTTTAAGTAGTCTTTCATAGAGCTTTCCGGCTATGTCTAACATGGATAGTGGCAAACTGAGACCCCCTTTTCCCCTTGGTGATTAGTGCAAGTCGTTGTTACTTCTAAATTTCAGAAAATATTCCAGCTTCAAGGCGAGCATTGCATATGTTTAAGAGTACTGCGTTTTGTTCTGCGGCGACTGTTTTGAGTATTTCTGATGAGATTCCGTCCGATCCGAGCGATTTGTTAGTTTTGAGTTCGCTAGCGGCCAGTTGCAGTTTTTCAAGGGTGAAATGGGGGATTTCCGAAAGTCTTATAGTCTGTTCGTGCTCACTGACTTTTTTCGTGCGTGGGAAAGAGTTCATTAACGATGCCATCCATTCTGGCAGCGTTTAAGCCAGGTGGCTAGGTTCGAGCTCTGAGTTTCCTCATAACTATTTTGTACTCGAGTCCCCAGGTATTTTTTTAACATCCTCGCGTAGTCTCTTTCATTTTTCTTTTTTGCTTGCCTCGATGGCATGCTTAAGGGCCTCTTTCGCCGCTTAATATTGTTTGACTTCTTCGGGTGCTGCTCCTGTTCGTCTAGATCTCGTGTATGATCTGCGAAAACGAAAACATTTGCGTCTAAGTTGGAATGATATGGTGAACAGTAAACTGCTGTTGAATTTTTTCTTTATTAAGTCTTAGGTATTGATTTGTGCAGGCTCGCGTTATACCAAGCTTTGTGGCCTCTTTAATTTTCCTGGCAGTTTTCTGAGAGCTAATAAGCGTGGTCTGCTCGTCTATTTCCGAATAATTTTGCAGTGTTTAATTTAGAAACGTTCCATTTTCGTGTCCTGTATTTTTCTTTTTCCGTGTGGCGTTTTTTCCGTTGCCAACCATGAAGGATATATACTATCGCTGCAATTGTACTCTTCTAGGACTCTCCATCTCTCTATTGAGCCTGACATGCGTTCTGATGCTAACGTAATATCTGGTGTAGTTACCTCGTATCCCGATTTTCTGAAAGTGATTGCGTCCCAGTATTGAGAACTGTTAAACTAAGCCGCATAGCCATTTTTAGAATGTGCTATCCAAATCAGTTAATCCGTGTTTGGCATGCCCTCCTCTATAGTTTTCGAATTTAGGTCTCCGCTGTATCTTCTAGTTATATGTCAAGCTTTTCTTGAAATTTTTGTATGCTGTCACTTATCGTCCAGTAGCTGCTAATTATTGTGAAAAGGTCGTATCTGGTCCATACGAAACCGTTGCTGTTCCCTTTACTAGACAGAGTTACTTACATACTTCGCTCTCTTTTTCTCCGTCACCATTTGGGGGAGATTGGTCTGTAGAATATTATTTTATTGTGATAATTTGTATATACTATACTGTACATTTTGCGGAGCTCGGGATATGTTTGACCTCTGCCTAGAGGATTATAGTATATATCAGGTATACAATTTGAATGTGTCATTGAATGAGGCGTTCAAAATTTAAAATTGTAAATTTTTGTTTTATGATGAAGGTATTTATATGCATTCATGTATGTTTATAATACATATGTACGTGCAATATTTCTACACATAAATGAAAACTTGTTGCTACATGAATATGTATGAATCCGTATATATAATATATAAGTTATTCACCTTTTACCATGGCTATTTTGCACAGACTAAGTGATGTTTGTGGACGTCGTCGCTAAATATGCACATATTTCAAATTGATATATGAATGTATGTGTGTACTCGTACATGCAAATGAATCGTGCCATAAAATGAATATGGAAGTATCCATGCATTAAACAACACTTATTTTCAATCCTAGACAAATTTAAAAAGTCTCAAATTGACTTTCATTTCCAAAGACCCTTTAATGTTTATTAGTAAAATATCCTAAATAAGATTGTAAAAGTAAAGGGTGATTTTTTTGAGGTTAGGATTTTCATGCAGTAGTATTTGACAGATCACGTGGGATGTCAGACATGGTGTCAAAGAGAAAGATGCTCAGTATGCTTTGACATTTCATCATGAATAGACTTACTAACGAGCAACGCTTGCAAATCATTGAATTTTATTACCAAAATCAGTGTTCGGTTCGAAATGTGTTTCGCGTCCGTGTCCGATGAGCGATGAGGCTCATTTCTGGTTGAATGGCTACGTAAATAAGCAAAATTGCCGCATTTGGGGTGAAGAGCAACCAGAAGCCGTTCAAGAACTGCCCATGCATCCCGAAAAATGCACTGTTTGGTGTGGTTTGTACGCTGGTGGAATCATTGGACCGTATTTTTTCAAAGATGCTGTTGGACGCAACGTTACGGTGAATGGCGATCGCTATCGTTCGATGCTAACAAACTTTTTGTTGCCAAAAATGGAAGAACTGAACTTGGTTGACATGTGGTTTCAACAAGATGGCGCTACATGCCACACAGCTCGCGATTCTATGGCCATTTTGAGGGAAAACTTCGGACAACAATTCATCTCAAGAAATGGACCCGTAAGTTGGCCACCAAGATCATGCGATTTAACGCCTTTAGACTATTTTTTGTGGGGCTACGTCAAGTCTAAAGTCTACAGAAATAAGCCAGCAACTATTCCAGCTTTGGAAGACAACATTTCCGAAGAAATTCGGGCTATTCCGGCCGAAATGCTCGAAAAAGTTGCCCAAAATTGGACTTTCCGAATGGACCACCTAAGACGCAGCCGCGGTCAACATTTAAATGAAATTATCTTCAAAAAGTAAATGTCATGAACCAATCTAACGTTTCAAATAAAGAACCGATGAGATTTTGCAAATTTTATGCGTTTTTTTTTTTAAAAAAGTTATCAAGCTCTTAAAAAATCACCCTATACTAATAGCAGATATGTACTATTTCAACATGCTTTATTCCACGAAAAGTATGAAAACAGGACCAAATTTAGACATTTTCATGCCAAGGTTGGTTAGGAAGTCCTTCAAATCTTTTCTCTCTCTAGCGCATATATAACGATTTTATTAATTTTTCAACTATACGAGGTTTGACAATTAAGTAATGAGACTTTATTTTATTGCCACGCTTGTGGTAAACCTTTGACCTTGAAATTCCCTTTCTCTTTTCCCCCTCTCCATTGATATATGTACCATCGCTCTAGCTTGTTTAGTTCGCCTGCTGCGTCAAGTTTAGTAGACGTGTGTTTGCAGTGCTCGTCACGAAAATGGAAACACGAAATCAAGAGCAACGCGTCGCGATAAAATTTTGCGCCAGATTGGGCGAAACAGCTTCGAAAACGTACGCTAAAATTGTAAGAACGTATGGTGATAATGCTCTTAGTTGTGGCCAGGTGTTTCGATGGCACAAAGAATGACAATGGTTGTCTCCGCGCGCCCCTCGCCCGAAAAAAGCTAGCATGAGCAAGTCGAAGGTGAAAACGATGATTATTGCTTGATAGCCGTGGAATCGTCCAGAAAGAATTCGTTCCACCGGGGAAAACTGTGAATCAAGTCTACTATTGCCAAGTGCTTGAAAGATTGCGAAAACGAGTCAACAGGGTGCGCCCAGACATCGCTCGTAACTGGATCCTTCATCATGACAACGCGCCGTGCCACACCGCCCTCAGCGTGTCCCAGTATTTGGCCTCTAAAGGGATCGCTGTGTTGCAGCAGCCGCCTTATTCGCCCGACATGTCACCCTGTGAATTTTTTCTGTTTCTTAAAACAAAATCGGTGGTCAAAGGAACCTATTTTGAGTCGATTACGGACATCCAGGCGGCCGTGACGAGGGTACTCCCGGACATCTCAGTCGAAACGTTCCAGAAATGTTACGAAGCATGGAAAACGCGCTGGAATCGCTGTATAGCTGCCCAAAGCGACTACTTTGAAGGGGATGGCAGAGTTGTAGAATAATTTTCAAATAAACGGTTTTTATGGAATCAGTCTCATTACTTAATTGTCATACCTCGTATATATATAAGTATGTATATCAGTAAATTATGAGTCTGAAATTTTCAAGTGATACCTTTACTACACATCCAAATAAATAAACGTTAGACACTCACTAAGAAACATGTGTAGCAACATTCTCACGCGTTTAATCTCAGTTCTTCATGGTGCACTCGATTTTTTTTTTGCGAGTTTGCCTTACATGCGTAATTTTATTATTATTACAACGTGTTGGTCTCATATACTCACACATTGTGTTTGTGATTTTCCTTTGATACTCATATTTGCGAATATACTTAGTTCCGCCTTCTTCTAGTAGTCCACATTCCTGTGGAGCAGAAGCGTGACTGCCGCGTATCGTGTCGGATATAAAAACACACTTGTATATACACATTTACACAGATTACTGCCAACACACACACCAGTACAGACATACATATGTATATGTGCAAGGAAATTATTACAATATTTCCCGTGATTCAGTGCGTCTGGCAGAGCCTTCCTATTAACTTGGTCTCATATACATATGCACATTTGTATATAAATATATGTAAATGTCATGTCGACGCAGGTGAGATAGCCGTTTCATAATGGTAATATGCCCGAATCTAGGTTGTAACCCGTATTTGCGTATTTTATTTTATTATTTTTTTTTTTTGCTTGACTCCACTCATTTTTATGTGTGCTTGCGTGTGTCTTCTGCTAAGTGGTTGCCCATTCAAGTGTTTGATCAGTTTTATTGCAATCCTTTTACCAATATTATTGCTTAAAGTAATTTATACAGTTCTATCCTAAGAGTGTACGTGTTCGTACTTTATGTATGTGGTCCATATACGATTAGTGCTTTATTGCAAATTGGATTTCAAAATTTTATTTTATTTCCTCAGCTTTTTTGCTTATACTGAGACAAAAAGTACCCGCAAATTGTAAATAAAACGCAAAATATTTGATTATTCGTCAATCTTTATTTCGTCGTCTTCAAAGTTACTCCCCACCAGATGTAATACACTTATGCTAACGATTTTTTCAGTTCTCGAAACGCTTATCATAGGCCCTTTTTATGATGGCTCTTTTGCCCCTTCAGCGAATTTTTTTTTATCTCTTCGACTGAAAGCAGGCTTCACGGAGCGGCAATTTCAGTTCGGGGAACAAGAAAAATTCACACGGAGCCAAATCTGGTGAATACGGTGCTTGATCGATGGTATTCATTGCGTTTGTGGCTTTATATTCGGTTTCAATCGTGGCTCGATGCTACGATGCATTATTATCCTGCAATATCCATGAATTGTTCTTCCACAATTCCGGCCGTTTTCGGCGGATGTTCTCACGCAAATGCCTCAATACAGCCAAATAGCGCTTCTTATTGTCGGTATGTCCCTCCAGAATAAATCATGATGCACCAAACTCCGAATATCGAAAAAACCAACGAGCATCTCCTTGATTTTTGAGCAGCTTTGGTGTGTTTTTTTTTTTGGTTTCGACCCGTTTTTTGCCTCCATTCCGATAATTGTTGATTTGTTTGCATGTCAAACTCATAAACCCAAGTCTCATCGGCAATGCTCTCCATGAATGTGAGATCACACGATCAAAAATGTCCAAAAGATCTGTTTTTGAAAAATATTCAGCTTTATCAGGACAAGTCGAGCAAGAACGCGTTTCAAATCCAAAATATTCACCTAAATCATTCAAACGGACTCGCGAGAGTTTCGAGCTCTCTTGTTATCTCAGTAGCACTTGCCTGACAAATTTCAACCACCATATTCTTCACCTTTTTAATTTTTCATCAGTTGAAGAGGTTGAAGTTCGTCCTGAACGAGAGATGTCTTCAACGATCTCTCGACCATCTTAGAAGGCCTTGTAGCACTCGTAGGCTTGTGTTTTTGATAAAACTGAATCACCGTAAGTCTTTTCCAACATTCACAACGATTCTGCACCCGAAATTTAATTAGAAATATAAAAGTTGGGACAAACCCATTGTAATTTATTGTCATAATAATATTTTATGGTCATAATAATCGTGCTCCCTATTAGTCGATTTGTTGGAAAATTCGAACGTACATTTTCTTGAAATAATGTTAAAGTGCCGATGAGACAAAGAACCGCTCGAAGTAACGAAAAAATTGCTGCCGTTCAGGCAAGTGTTGCTGAAACCAGCAATTTGTCGGTGCCAAGACGTTCTCAAGAATTTGGACTGTCTCAAACCAGAATCTCTCGGATTTTGAGAGAGGATTTGGGTTTGTATCAATATAAAATTGTTCTCACTCAAGAACTGAAGACATTGGACCGTCGTAAATGTCGTGAGAACGTCTTGAAAACGATAACGATTTTTTTATGAACTTTCAACTTCTCCATTAAGGCTCACTTTCATCTGAGTGGTGCGGTAAATAAACAAAACTATCGATTCTGTTGCGAAGAAAATGTAGAAATAATTCATGAACATCCATTGCATTCACCTAAATTGAAAACTGAATCTTTTGCTGGATTTCAGCTGGATCTTTAATCCAGAACAGCTGATTGAAGTATTCTCAATTTAGAGGAGCAGAACCTCCATAATATCTGCAAACAAATTAAAAATATATATAAAACCTCTTATAAAACAGCAATGACATCAAGTAAAATGTGTCAATATTTGCATTTCCATTAAATTATTAATGGAATAACGCTAAATAAACAATACTCGTATAAACGCGTGCACAAACAGAATATACGCACATACATGAACTCATATATGGATGCAAGATGAAAATTAAATTCCGCAAAAAATCGATTTTCGAGTTAAATAGACAGCACAGCGTGGCCACATAACTTCAATTTCGCTCCTATAAACCGTTATGTACGCTGTGTACTCATATGGATCAGCGGGTGAGCTCATCTCAGCTGTCTGCTCAGTCAGTACGTCCGTTATGCGCACGCATCAGACGAAAAGCTTTATGGGTGTGTGTGTGAGGCGGAAAATTTCAATAGACGAAAATATTATCGACGAGAATTTCTCCACTGACGCTGTTGCTTCACTGGTGGCGCGCTGTGTGAGATACTTATTGTGGCACGCTCTTGCCCTGCCTTTGTTTAAGACTTAGACGGGGAGAAAAAATGTGTCAGCGCCTTTAGCTTATAGATTTTCTTAGAACTTTCTGTTTTCTTCAAACTTTTTGTTTTCCTTATTTTGTGCCGCCAAACCCCAACTACTAAATTTTCCATGTGAATGCGCATTAATGAGCTACAAATTGTGTGTGGCAGTCTGAGTGTGTTGGGGTGTGCGGGTTTGTGCGAGTGGACAAAAACCAGCGTGCGATTGTTTGAGCTCTCGGTATTAGTCTTCTTATTATTGTTGTTGCTTATTCAGTTAAATATTCTTTATTGACTTTGGTGGATAATTTGGGAGCTCCAATGTCGCCGCATTTCGCAGAGGCATTTTTAAGATGAGCATAGTATTATCGGCAATAGCAGTCGCCGCAGGACACCTAATCTTTTCTATTATCATTTGTTGAGTTTGAATGGAATTTACCGAAAATAGTATTAGCTATAGAAAAGTACATATGTGTGTGCAAACGTATACCGATATTATTATTTATATATACATATGTATGAGCATATTTTTCAAGTAATAAAAAATATATATATACTATATACTATAGCCTCTCTAGCCCCGCTCTAGACATTTCCTGCAGTCTTCTCGTTCTGTCAGCCCCATCCTGTGGGCATGTGTCGCCACCAGACAGTGTCCAGTTAGAATTCTCATCATGTTCCTACCAGCGGGTTTTGATTTTTTTCTACCATGTTTCTGTCGACATCGTCTTATAGACAATGCATCGGTTTCCCACGGTTGATCACGTTCTCGTTACCACATTTTCCACTGCCGCCATTCTTCCCAAGACTCTTCTGGCCAATAGAGTTACAAGGTTACTGCCTTGATTGCTGCTTGGCTGCCTACGTAGATGATGACTCTAGAATTGCCTGCAAGCTTGTCTTGTGCATAACACTGGACAGAATAATCCCCTACTAATCGTCCATTTTCGAGCCATCCGTAAAGATATTTAGAGTATTGCGCACAGAGAGTCCCCAGTTTCTGCCGAACATTTGCTTACACGCATATAGAACATCGCTAGCCTTCCTCACTCTTTCTTCTACGTTATGCTGTCCAAGACTACCCCAAGGTACTTTGTGCGGTCCTTGAGAGAAAGTTGTGTCCCATTTATCTTAGGGATCCTCCAAAGAGGAATTTTGTGCTTTCTTGTGAAAACAAGCAGATCAATTTTCTCCAGGCTCAACCCCAGACGCCCTTGTGATGCTACACTGTATTGGGAGTGGTGGTTATAATACTGCTAAAGGTCTGTATACACATATTCGTTATGAAAATGGCAATGCCTTCCGCATATGGCACTATCTTAGGGCCCTTGTCTTCCAAGTTCCTTGGCGGAGATAGCACTCCACCTTGCGAAGTGCCTCTACAGACTTCCTTGGTCACTTGATGAACACTTATTGACTGGATACTGTTCAGAATAGTTTCCGTAGAGACGTTGTTGAACCCTCCAAAAATGTTCAGGAATGCTCCAAGAGCATTTCTTATATTCAAGGGGTCTTTTTTTTTATTAAACAACAGTGTATGAAGTGGAGTCTCTACTGATCTGACCTTCGAATATGCGTGCTGCGCTTTGAACAAGCTTCTAAGAGGCGCTGCGGTCTTAATGTTCGTAAATGTGTAATGTCCATGATTTTTTCTAGCGTTTTCAGCAGGAAGGAAGTTAAGCTTATAGGCTTAAACTCATTTGAGTAGGTTGGGTTGTTCCTACCTGCCTTCGGTATGAAAACTACCCTAGCCTCTTTTTATAAGTGTGGCACATAGCCCCTAAAAGTCGCCTTTAGCCATGGCACGGATAGACAGAGCGCATTGCTGGAATGATTCCGTACCATACATACCATAAACTAAGGTTCGTTATTCTATAAAACTCCAGTTATCTTAATAGAATTGGTGGAAATATTTTCTTAAGTATATTCTAGTTAAGACAATAGTATATTAATTCGATAGGGTCCTTGTTTTGCCTCATACATATACATATGTGTCTAAAATGATGATTTCCGTTGATTTTTATGTCGTTGTTGTTATTTTTGTGGCAGAAAACATTGAAATAATTTCGAGGAATGGTCCCAAGTTGACATTCCGTGACCGGATAAAAATCCTGACCCGCTCCAGTTACTTCAAACCGACTGTCGTGGGTCTGATTTTCGTCTTTCTGTTTTTTTCTATTATGTTCGGTTCAATTTTCCCCTTCCTTGTCAGTTCATTTAGATGCTGGTAGATAGTTATACATAAGCACTGTGCTTTTTGCTTGACTTAGTAAGCACTAGATATCAATAGTTGACGGCGAAATCAATGAGTATTTAGAACATATAAAAACACCATTAAATTTGATGTCCGACAAGTTGGAGTCAACACAGTCTTACTCTGCACAGCTTGCGGCTTTGGCTATCATCGCCAACATCATCAACATTCACACCACCAACTGTCATCAACTAAAACGCAACAAAAAACATATTAACACCCGACAATGCTGTGAATTCAATTTTATTTTTTATTTCAATATTTGGGGTTTTTACTATTATTTTACTGCTATATTATACTATATTATCCGGTGGTGAGTGATTCACTGCGCGTAAGTACAAGAAAACGAAAAAGAAATGTCGAGGAAACATAAGAAATACAGCAACACTTGACGACGCCAACGCTTTTTAACCAAATCCCGATTGCAGCTGAAGTAGACACGTTCCAATGACTAGCATTACGAGCATTACACTGCTGCAATCCAGCAAGAAATGTCACAAATAATGTTAAGTACTTGAAACAATAAAAATAACAAATGAAAGAGGGAACATAAAACGAATTCACACATTATATAGGGTGTTTCTTTTAGATATGTGGGTTTCAAGAAGAAATAAAATGCATATGATAAAATGTTATGAATAAGAATTTAGTGTTATTATCAAGATAGGGTTTGCCGAAAGGTTTTAAAAATGATTTCAGGCAAGTGACTCTCACGGCTGGCTCGAATAAATTCCAATCGAGGGTAACAATTTTCGTCAAACAATTTTTTGCAGCTATTGGCGCTGTAAGTCAGTTATAATGCGCCTAATATTATTTTCAATGGCGTCAATCGTCTCGGGCTTATTCTGCGCTTCACTCAACTTCAAAAAAAATTGTCCAGCGTGTTTGGAGGCCACGCTATAGACCCATCACACGAGAACTCACTCACGCTCACTAAGAGCTTTCTTCAATAAATTGATTATTTCATTGACTGTGGCTTGTAACATCATCTTGTTGAAACCATAGGTCGTCCACATCAACATCCGCCTATTCAGACACGAAAGTCATTAATCATTGTTCTTTAGTTTTTTCAATTGATTGTAATATTATGACGGTTATATTTTTGACCAAACAGTGACTTTTGGAGAATGTTACAGCGTCTAAACAATGTCTTGTAGCTTATCATTACTCACAATGCGGAATTTTGTTTTATTAACGTACGAATTCAATCGAAAGAAAGCTTTATTGCTAAATAAAATTCTCTTGTGAAAATCGAAAAAAAAACATTTCGTTTTTAGGTCCATTCACCGAACGTGTGACGCGCTTTATGTTGATTCGGCTTCGATTATTGTCCGAGTTGGATTTTGTACGTTCGCATATTAAGGTCCTTCCGGAAAATCGTTCATAATGTGGATGGACACAGCTCCAATTGTTGCGTGCGGTAACGAATGAGAATAGATCGGGTCTACTTCTTACTCTACAAGCCACTTCGGTGCACACTGTGCTCTCTGAGGTCTGTCTTTCTGAGGATACGCATTATCTAAATGTAGAACCAAACTCCATCTATTATTCCTCTGCTGCGCGATTGTGTGGACTGATGTAGAGAAGACTAATTCCGAAAAAAATTTTGCTTCACTGACGTCTAAAAAAACACCCGTTAAGTACCAGCGTAGATGCTTAAGAATGTATTATTATTTTACTTCGTTCGCTTAAAATTTGTGGTACTGCCGGGCAGTACTTCGTAATGAATTAGCACCAGTGCAAATAAATCAAGCATTGTGTTATTCATACATTAACATTTCTTAACATAAATTATGTCAAAATAGTTTTAACAAAAAGGCAGAAGACGGTTTTTAATCCCTGGTAGAAGAATACCAAAAACGCCTAATAGTAAATTAGAATGATCCCAAGACCTAAAAATTTAAACTTATTTCCCTTGACAAATCTTCTTCGTGTTTATTGGCGCAATCAACGCTTGCAATTGTAGCCAGGTCCTTCTCCACCTGGTCTCTCCAACGGAGTGGAGGTTTTCCTCCTTGACGATGGGCTTTAATCTTTCACACTGTACTCTCGATAGAACCTTATATGCGATAGTTGGCGTAGACTCCCTTTTTGTGGATTTCAATATCAATTCTTTTGCGAAAGTACACAGGGAATGATGAGTGAAAACTGAGGCAGCAAGAGAAAATAATCAAGAAAGTAGTTCTGTTGAAAGTTGTTGGAGACCGCATCGGTCCATAGTTAATACTACCGAGGCACATTAATAAAATTTTTGTTTGAAAATTTAAGGTATGACTAAAAAGTTGTTGATTTCAAATATATAACATAACCTTTCCAAGAACAATAATAATATTTTTTTTTGTGGCTTTTTCTTGATGTTGACAATCAACCAGTTCGGAATAGCAATTTGGTAAACTAATTTTTTGAATGAAAAGTATTATAACCATATATTAGGAGTTTTTTTTTTTAATAATTTACCACTTCTTACGGATTTCTACAACCACATTTCCTACATAGCTGAGCCAAGGTTGGTTAGATAGGGAGCCTTAGGAGAGCCATTGCGAACAAGTTTGCTTAAAGGTCACATTAAAAATATGCACTAAAAACTTCACTAATTGCGATTTCATTGGTTGCTATCTAACCAATATATGAATCTACCTGTAAAACAAATACTGCCTTTCCCAGACATTTTCATTGAATTAAATTGTAGCATGCCATTGCGTATGAGTAACATTTCAAGTTGGTATAAAAGAGATAAATTTATTTTGGTCTTATAATGGGCGGGCAAATGCGAATAATTCACGCTTGAAAAGACAAAAATAAAGGCAGATTATACAGAAGGCAAGAAATACGATTTTCTCACATTTTCTTATGGGCAAATTTGTGCTCGATACAAAAATATATGAGAATATATATAAATATTTAAATATTTATGTATATGTAATCTTACGCAAATAATATATAACTTATTTTATCATCTATATTTTATATTTGCCTACATTCATAGCAATAATTCAACCGCCATATCATCATATCATAATAAGAAAGAATCCTTAACTCTCACGGGAAACCTTTCACATACATAAATTTTCTTTATTTGCTTGTGGCAGCTTCTTCGTGTAGACTTTCCTTTAGATTGTGTTTATAACCTGATGTTACGCTCTGTTGCCCTCTTCAAACTGTCAAAATTTTAATGAAACACATACAAACATGCGGTAAATGCACAGAATGTGAATTGTTGTTAGGTAATGTTGGGTAAAAGTATCAAATCTTTTGTGACTACCAAATAATTCATATTTGATTACTTCAGGCAGAAGGTTTCTTTGAAAACGAATCGATATTTTTGCGATTTTTATTTTTGACAATTTGTGTGAATTGAAGCAAATTAACCGTTATGGATGATTTAAATAGATGTTTATGGTTGTGTATAAAATATTGCTTTTACTGCATACCTGTGTGTATTGACAGCTGTAATTTGGATATATACTAAGTTACTATATATATGTATATACATAGGTATAGCATACACGAACGGGAAAGTGAAGAAAAAAAATCTTTTTGTGAATATATAAATTCCGATAATATAGAAATCGTTTATATATGACTAAACAGGATATAATATGAGGTTATATGGGTTTCCTCGGGTAAAAAAATAACATTTTTTCAAAAATTTTTTCTAATATAAAAAATTAAATATATTATATATATATATTTAATCTTTTAAATTAATATAAAAATTTAATAGTAATAATTTTATAGTTATAAACATACACTATTAACAAAGAAATTCTGAAATTGGACGAAGGAAAAAAACTGAAAATTGGATTTTTGGCAGACATTTTTACAAAAAATTAAAAGGTCAGTGAAAATTTCGTCACTTTTATTTTTTAAATAATTATAATCGAAAAAAATTCTTTATCCAAGGACTATATCTCAAAGGCCCGCGAAAAGGACAATATTCTAGAGATGTTGTAGAATTTAATACGACAATACAAAAATATCTTTTTTTAAAACCCGTGAACCGATTTAACCCCTTATAGTTGTTAAGAAGTTCGTAACTTTCAAAAGAAAACGTCGGAGACCGTATAAAATATATAACTAAATGATCAGCATGACGAGCTGAGTTGATATAGTCTTCTCTGGCTGTCGTTCCGTCTGTATAAGCGCGAACTAATCGCTCAGTTTCTGAGATATCAGTCTGAAATTTTGCATAAGACCTTTTCTCCCCAAGAAGCTGCTAATTTGTGAAAACCACCGATATCGGAACACTATAGCATATAGCTGCCATACAAACTGACAGCTAAAAAATAAGTTTTTGTATGGAAAACTATTTTATTTCACCCGATATCTTCATGAAATTTGACATGGATTATTTTCCAAGACAACAGTACAATTTCCGAACATATCGTTCAGATTGCACCACTATAGCATATAGCTGCCATACAAACTGAACGTTCAAAACCAAGTTTTTTATGAAAACCTTTATTTTTTGGGCAGGGTTATAGCCTCAGTGCAATTAAAGTTAACGTTTTTTCTTATTTGAATATTTTTTTCGTTGTTTGGAAGAGTTATTCAATGCTCTATTTAATGAAAACTTTCAATAATTTTCGCTATAGAAAGTTCCAAGTCGTCTCCAATTCAAGTCATCACACAATGAAACCATTGCAATCGAAATTGAGATCACTTTTCACAGTTCTATATACATAATTTTACTCCTCCACACAGCCTTCTACAGTGACTGCGACGGCGTTGTCGTCGTCTTAACCCATCTGCCTTTGGCATTTTAATGCGTTTTAAAACGCTTCATTTTCACATTTCTCAATTGGCGTACGCCCACTCACTTATATATTTGCCACTCTTGAGCGTTTACACAGTGCAACGCATTAAAGTGAAGCATGCCAAGTACTTTCTATATGTATGTATTTACTTTTGTTTTTGTTGTCATTTTATACATTCTTCATTGTCGCTTTTAACACATTTCTCTTGTGATACTTTGATTTCAATGTTGGCTTGTGGGTGACTGTGTGGCCGTCTGTATTTGATAGCTTCTCAATTTTCATTTTTATTTCGTACTTTTTGGCCTTCATTTTCGGTTTACATATCAAGCTCGTTCAGTGCTTGCAGCTACTTTGTGCTTGTGCTGAATCTGTCATGCAAGTGATATCATAAAACTCGTTTTGGCTACATATCTACATATATACTTTTATATATTTATAGTATGTGTGGTTGAAGAGTTGGTTGTGGGCTTGTGAAAAGTAGTGGTCTCGAAGAACAACAATAAATCTTTTCTTGGGACCACTTTGATATGTTCATATGCCATAAGATTTTCCATACATATGGATATACATATGTATATATATGTGGCTGAAACAAATAGGCCAATAATTTGGTATTTCTATATAAGAAAGTAATTATATTAGGGTGGTGTCAAATTATGTGAATACAATTTTTTCATAAGTTAAAATTCCCTAAATTAAATTGACGCTTCAGAGGAATGTGTGTTCTTATCACTGAGCAATGCTACTAAACTGTCTGGAAAAGTGTGAAATATTTTTTAAAGCTCACCCTAAAGTATCTGAGACGCCATTACAGACTGATAACGGTATTTTTAGTTGTTTGTCTGTCTGCAGAACTGTGAAATATTTTGTAAAGATCACCCTAACGTATCTGAAATACGATTACAGGCTGATAACTCTATCTTTAGTTCTGTCCGTTTGCAGAGCTATGAAATATTTTGTAAAAATCACCCTAATGTATCTGAAATGCGATTACAGACTGATAACGGTATTTTTAGTTGTTTGTCTGTCTGCAGAACTGTGAAATATTTTGTAAAGATCACCCTAATGTATCTGAGACGCGATTAAGGACTGATAACGGTGTTTTTAGTTGTATGTTGCCTACAGAACTGTGAAATATTTTGTAAAGACCACCCTAATGTATCTGAAACGCGATTACAGATTTATAACGGTGTTAACAGTTGTCTCAATGCTGCCGAAAGTGCAGCTTTGCTTTGACTACATGTTTTGTATGCGACTCTGAGATCCATATAAGACCACCCTGTAATAATGTTTTTTTAAATCGTATTTGAAGCTTTCAAATATTTTTTCTTTATCTATGTACTTCTACATCCGTTTTTACATAATTATACTACGCAAAAATCCAAGGTCGTTTATAGGTCACTTGTCAAATTTTCGAAAAGGCCACACTAATGTAGCTGAGAAGGTAAATAAATGTTGTAATTGTAATGAATATGAATAATTATATGTGGATCCGCATATGTGTGAAACTGCCCTTCGTTGGTACAATTTATGCTTCATTTTTACTTAATAATTAAAATTTACATAAGTTTTTATGGTTATTGAACAACCTGAAGGATCACCCTGTTCGTATAGAGTATATACATATATATAACTATAAACACTTGCATCTCGACTTTGGAGTATTCATTGGCAACGACAGCCGGAACTGTCATCACTCGAGCAAATGCCTTTCACTAAAGTAGCCGCAGTTCCGATGAAGACTGATGAAGAGGCTAAAAAGTAGGCGTCTACATTTGTGTATGCTTAGCAGCAGTGCACCCGCTGTCTAAGCTATTGTATGAGACGCCCATAAGTCGCCGCGCGCCGCCGCTGCTTGGCCAGCCGCTTGCCCTTCAAGCATTCAGCGCGCAAATTAAGTGAAGTATACTTTGTGAGCACTTTTCATTTCCGACCCGTTGGCTGCTTGACATTCAGCGCTTTGTTTGACTTTCCGCTTGCAATTCTTGCCATTTCCCATTTTCCACATTTCGCCGTTGCAAAAGCCGATTTCTAAATGTACATAGCATTGCGCGTTATGAAAACAATACGCATACACACGCAATCAAAATTATTCAAAATTAATTTCTTTTCATTCTGGCTATTTTATTACATTTCGTTGGCAGACAATTAGGGAAATTCATTTTTGATTGGCTCATCATAACCACCGCACCGCCTGGCTCCGTCCCAACCACGGATCGCGCGCACGCAATTTTGTGAAAAGTTTCGCTGATTGCTGCAAAGCACAAAGTTGCCACATATTTGCTTCGTCTTGAATTTGCAATTTTTGTAGTAATTTCGCTTTTTATATTTCCTTTTAACACAAAATCCATGCAGAGACTCACACAAAAGTGGCGCGGCCTTTGCGTCTCCAGCGCCTGTAGCTGAGTGCACGTAGCTTTTCGTTTTTTCCATTTTAAAGAAGCGTTTAGTTCAAAATTGCTTTAGAAAGCAGGGCAATTATATAGTCCTTCTCTATCGCCCGCATTCTCTTTCTTACTCTCGCTCTCTCTCTGGTCACTGCATTATTGTTTGCTAAAACGAAGGCAACAAAACTTGCGCAGCACTTTGTCCATGACCACTTTGTTTGGCGGCCACAAGTCAGTGGAAATCAGGTAGTTCGCTTTAAGTGGCACGTGGTGGGCAGCACTTGGGCTGGTTGGCTGTGTGCTTTGCAAGGAAGATGTTCGCATTCAACCAGTTCAACATTTATAAATAATAAGTGTGGTGGGAGGGAAGTTTAATTCACCGCTATAAGTTGCAAAGTGCGCTTGTATAAATATTTATATATATGCTCTGAAGCGTCTAAGCGATTTTAGTTGCATACACCGCAACACTTAATTTATAGTTTCCTTTCACAAATTATTTGCGATTTGAAATTATAACTGTATTTTGTTTTCTAGCACTTAAATTAACGAAAATACTGTCGTTTTGACTATTGCATCTAGCATTTCTTAATAGAAAAACCTCGACGTAGTACATTTGCAGGATAAGACAAATTTGTCCCTTGGTTATCTCCCTTTTTCTAAGAAAGTATCTACTTCTAAAATATCACTCTAGCTAAAGCTTAAGTATCTACAAATCGTTCATATTTGCTTCCAATGGAACGTCTCTTGAGACAGCTCTTCGAACTGTTTACGCCCAGAATGTTGATACTTTACTCTCAGAAATTTTTCAAATATGAAGTGAGGTAGCATAATCTAATTAGAGGCGGACATATGTATAAAAGTATTATGGTACCTATAGGTACGTAGATTGCCTTTTGTATATCTAGATTTGGCAACACTAGTGTTGTAATCTGGAAACTCACAATTTTATCGTAAAGTTTCACATGTTTGATGATGATTACAGTAACATAAAACATTTATCTTGGCGAAAAAAATGGAATTAAATTGCGAACATTTTCAAATGCATATTCAAAACGATTTGACATACGAGCGCTATTTGTGTTGCTTACAGTGACTTAAAATATTCATCTAGGACAAAAAAAAAAAATTATTAAATCACGAACATTTTTGCGTGGTTATTTTTTATAATTTTCAACGAGGATTAACTTAGCAACAGTGTATCGACGAACTTTATTAAATTTTTGACGATGAAACTCCATCAAGGACCACTGTTTTTCGATGGTATGGTGAATTCAATCGAGGTCGTAGATCACTCCAAGACGAATTTCCTGAATCGTCCAAAATCAGTTTTTGTGCCGGAAAATGCTGTGCGTAAACTGATATTACAAGATCATCATGTGGTCTATCGTGAGAATTATAGGCTATAGCGGCAAACGCATGCATTCAATATTGCATGAACCTTTAAGTGTAAAAAATATTGTTCTCGTTGGATCCCCACACATTTGTCAATTTCATAAAAGAAGGCTCTTGTCGATTGGTCGAGAGAAATGTTAAAAAAATACGTGGCAGGTGATGAATCGTGGATTTCCTCGTATGAACCCGAAAGTAAACAGCAGTCGACTGTTGTTGATGCTTCAAGATGAGCCGAATCCAACAAAAGTTTTTCGCCACGGCACTCCCAAGCAAATGGTTGCCGGTTTTTTTTGAAAAGGCTATACATATCATAACCTTACTACTGAAACAACACAGAGCAGTAAATTCTGAGTAGTACCCAACTATTTATAAGTGGTTTTTCAAGAAATCACAACAATTAACCGCCGAAGACGACTTCGGCCCTTCACCCTTCACCACGACAATGCCAGCTCTCACATATCGACTGAAGCAACTGCATTTTTGAGCACTCTAAACATCGATATGATGAGTCATCTTCGATATAGTTCTGACTTGACACCGAATGACTTCTTTTAATTCCCGTTCATAAAAAATACTCTAAGAGGTCAACGTTTTTCGGCACCAGAAGGGGCAGTTGATGAGTTCAAAAGAAGTTGAAGATACCTCAATCAGAGTGGCGAAAGTGCTTCAATAATTGGACAAAACGTATCCAAAAGTAAAAATGTAAGATCTATTGATCTGAAGAATATTTTGAAAACCAATAAAACAATTTTCGATGATTAAAATTTGTCTCTACAATTATATCGAATTAAATTCTCCTTCATGTTGAAGTACCCGTTTCTTGTTTTAACCAGCACAAAGTTGCTTCGATTAGTCTCATAGAACTGAATACGGACACCACTTTTTACGATCTTGATAAAATACATTCGTTGGTCTCTTCAAGTTCAACGAAGCCTGCTTTTGGGCGTTGCGTCCATTATGTATCGCTATCTTAAAGGCATATAATTGAGGGAAAATAATTTTTCTGTTCGTAGTATTTCCAAATCACATATAAAAGCTTTATCAAATCTTTAATAATAATATTTTAAAATTTAATACATATCCTTTTAGAGCTTCTCTGATTTGACAGTTAACCCACTGTACGTTCTCTACCTCTATAAAAACGTACTATCTATAATTCCTTCTATTTATCTAACATAGACAGATCAAATACTGCTAATGAATGAAGAATAAACATTTTCATATAATAAAAGCTTTCATTTACAAATGCCACTGCAAATATTTATTTGTCTGCAATTCTAAAAATATATACTTGTATACATTTACTTGAATATTTGCTCAATGCATTGAATGTTTACATGTACGTAGGCCTCCACAGCTTGTCCACTAGTTATCGGCTTTAGTTTGCCATGCTCGTACGAGATTTTACAAATCACTGAGCTTTATTGTCCGTGTGCTTTTATAATTTATACATTATTCAACACACAATCTCAGCAAAAGAAAAATGTTATAAATAATAAAAACAAAATTGCACATATTCACACGTAATTCTTTATTACACATTGAAATAATAAATACTTTTTAATGGACTTTGTGGACACAATGGTCTACGTATTTATAAAAACTTGCTTGTGGTGGAAATATGAATGGAAATTATTACAGAGATATAATTGTACTTGCAAAACAACAACGAGTGTTTACTTAAATATGTCATGACCAGATCTAAAGGTTTTATATATGCCTCTGCACCATATAGCAGGAAGGGAATAATGGGTTATTTATAGAGTTTAGTTTTTGTTCGTCGAGAGAGGACTTTAATTCTCAATTGTCTACTCAATACGAAGTAGCACCTGTTGGCAAGAGTTATTTTGCGTTGGATTTCCCGGCTGACATTGATGGTGTGGATACTCTAGGAGAGTTTTTTTACGTGGCGAGTCCCAAACCCAACGCACAACCCGGTGAAGGGCATGTTTTGTCTTCTCACTCTAGCTCTTTGGCTACTCAGGAAGTCGTGAGCTGCTTGAATCATATGTAAAAGAATCATTTCTGGCCACTCCCAAGTGAATGGCAATCAGAGAACTTTCCTCACTTGCGTGAACTTTTACACATGAACTTACAGTTTTTTATTTGAATAGCTGGTAGAGCAAGGCTTAATTGTAAAAAATTTTCCTAAATATTTTGGAATACTTATTGTTCGGTGCTCTATCGAAGATGAAAGATCGATCGAGAATTTGGGCATATTTTATTGTTCCTTCCATTTCGATTTGAAGGATGTAATTCATGTTCTTGCAGAACAAAATTTGCTTCCTCGCATTAACGACTGTGACTTGCTTATCAAACGTCAAAGAAATGATCCATTTTTTAGGCACATTGTTACTGCCGACGAAAAGTGCGTTGATTTGAAGAATTTAAAGTTCAAGTTATCGTGGTTTAAAATAGAGGAATCAGCTCAAATTATGTAGGGTACATCTACCATATTCTCTTGGCACCCTCGCACTATTTCTTGTTTCGGTCTCTGCAAATTTTTTCGGAATGACCTTCAGCGAATTTTGTTTTATCTCTTCGCTCGACAGAAAACGGGTTCCACGGAGCGGAAATTTCAATTTGGGGAACACGAAAGAATCACACGGAGTCAAATCTGTTGATTACAGTCTTTGATCGATTGCGTTTTTGGCTTTGTTTGAAAAAAATTCAACTTCATCAGGACGAGTTGAGCAAGAACGCATTTATACTCAAAATATTCATCAAAATCATTCGAACGGACTCGCGAGAGAAGTCGAGCTCTCTCGCCATCTCTCTAACTAAACGCTTGCCTGACGATTTTCATGGTCCTTCACTTTTTTAATATTTTCATTAGTTGAAGAGGTCGTTGAAGGTCGACCAGAACGAGGCATGTCTTCAACGATCTCTCGACCACCTTAGAAGTCTTTGTAGCACTCGTAGGATTGTGTTTTTGAATCACCGTAGGCCTCTTTCAAGATTTGAAATGATTCCTCAAACGGAATTTTTTCTGAGGTGTACTGACTTAAACAGCTGCTGTAAACAAACTGGTTGACAGATTGCGCTCATGTTTGGCATAGTAATTATGGACAGTCTTACAAACTTGGCAAAAAACACTTTTTGAAATTTCATTTATCCGGGAAATGTAAATACAATTTCCGTGTGCTTTTCTGTCCCAATATATGTATGTATGTGTCGCAAATAAACTCAGTAAATTAGACGTTTTCTTAAACTTATTGCCTCGCTTCGTTTTTTGTCGTTAGATAAAAGAATTCATGAGCGATATTATCAATCTTAAATCATTTTTAAAGTATTAATAATTGTACGCATCAAGCGCTTTATATGCCACAATTCAGTGAAAGTTTTTATTTTAATGTTAAATGCTCCATGTGGGGCTGGAAATATCAGTAAAAGTACAAATAGAAATTATTACAACTGCCGGATTATTTTTAGAAAATAGCCAGCTGTCTAGACTTGACAAGGCAATTGATATACTATATAAGTAAACAAGGTTAATTCCTGTAATTAAAGTAACACAATCGATTTCGTTGAATTATTGACGGAAGCTCAGCGCATGAACAAATGTGAACATTTAATATGCGAACGTCAATTCTGGCCTCATACGCTTGTGAACCAAATTGGCGAATAACAAAGAGGAAAATATTAGTATTTATTACCGCCCTGTGCACTATAGTTACCTATCGCTAGATCTTTATTACCAATTTGGGAATTTTGCATGGTGTTAATCAAAAAACCAATTGAGTGCAGTTAGAGTTGGTTGTCAATAATGAGATGGCTGAGATAAGGCAGTAGTGAGTAGGGCATGCTTTCAGTTCGTTTATGAGGTGATAAATGCTGTATAGTATATTTGTCTAATTTTAAAATTTGTTGAAGGAGAGTTTAATTATAATATATAATACTGGTAGTCGAAAAACCCTTTTCGTATTTTTAATCAAACTTCAATTTATTATTTTTAATATTTATAATGAACTTTAATGAGCCAAATATATACCATTTTGGTCGATCACTGTTTGCCATTTTTCGACTAGAGACATTATTCCATCAGTGTAAAACTTTTCTGGTTTCTCGGCGGAAACCTACGGCAAGTAATTTTCACAGGCTTCTCTTGAAGCCAACTTTACTCCATTAAAAGACGTCTGCATTGACCGAAACAAATGGTAGTCCGACGGTGCAAGGTCAGGGCTATATGATGTATGCATCAAATCTTCCCAGTTTTTGCCAAGTCATCAAAGATGTGTGTGGTGTAGCGTTGTCCTGATGGAAAACGAAGTCCTTTCTGTTGATCACTTCTGGCCTTCAATAATCAGTTCTTGACAGTAAAATGGGTAATCTATTGTTCAACCAGGCTGGAGCAACTCATAGTGGATGATTCCCTTCCAATCCCAACAAATACTCAGCATAACCTTTCGAGGCGTCAGTTCTGGTTTTGCAACCATTTGTTGAGCTTTACCACGCTTGGACCATGATCTTTTTCGCATATTATTGTCGTATTTGATCCACTTTTCGTCTCCTGTTATCATTCACTTTGGAAATGGTTCGATTTCATTTCGTTTCGGCAAAGAATCGCAGATGTTAATTCTGTCCATTAAATTTTTCACAGGCAATTTATGTAGTACCCAAACATCGCTTATCGCAGCTTATTTTTGTAGCCAGCCTTTTTTAAATGGTTCAAAACTGTTTGATGATGAATGTCAATCTTTTCCATGATTTCATCGACTTTTTCAAGGTCGACCAGAGCGAGGAGCATCTTTCACATCGAAATTTCCAAACCGAAGTGAGCGAACCTTTGTTGTGCTACGCGAACGGTGTATCAGTATCGTCTCCGTAAACTTCACAAATTTCATTGGTGGCTTGCGTGGCATTCTTTCCTTTTTTATACAAAAATTCCAAAATATAGCGAATTTCTTCATTATTTTCACTCATTTTTGAACAGCTGTAACTTTTTTCAACTTCCCTGACTAAAGCGCCTAAAAGTATATCATATGCATATAGAAAACTATGAACTGTTAGAAAACTTTGACATACTTAAATCCTCGGTAACAATGGCAAATAATTTCAGCGTTTGTTTTGTTAGTGACAAATTAATTGAAAACAAACAACATTAAATTATAGAAGTTCTGTAGTAGCATATACATATGGTCGAAAATGTGAAGCATACTTTTAAGAGCTTAAGATGGGTGGAGGAGAAAAGCATTGCTGGAAATACCAGATGTTGGACGAGCGGTAGAGGTTGAGACTAGGTTTAGAAAAGCAATAAAGCATATTTTTTGTAGTAATTATTTCGGATTTAAGCCATAGACCTTTAAGCTTAAGGCTTCAAACTTGATTTGCCCTAAAAATATTATTATATATGCGGAATTTACTCTAAACGAAATACCACTTCCACACCACCCTCAACGCAGAGTCATTGGCGAGAGTTTGCTGAAGTAATAAATGAGATAAACTTAAACTTTTTAAGGGTGTGAAATTACTGCGCGTTATATGGTAGCCTGACGCCTTCACGCAAAAAACAAAAAGGAAACTCTAAAAAGTATTAATGCAACTACCAAAATTTTCAACAACAGCAATTATAGCGTGAAAAGAGTCATGACGCCCGGTTAGCGTAAGCTTAAAGAGAAATTTTAGTTGGTAAACAAGACAAGCAAAGCAGATGGTAGTAATGTGCGGGACACTCTGTGGTTGTGGCACTTAAGAGAATTTATTTTGGTATTTTTTCGTTTTAACTTTGACGTTCGAGACCTTTTGAAGTAGACCAAGTGTTGTTAAAATATTTATGTCCATAAAGCTGAAATTTCAGCTTTGCACACTCAAAATGCGCTCATTTATTTTAACTGCCCAGAATGTGAGACATACATACATATGTTTTTAAGCAGGTGTAAGCGAAAGGCAACTGACCGCAAAGCTTCTAAAATATGGCGACGAAACCGTATATGCTCCTCATTTATTTATGTAATTATATACAAATGTTTGTATATAAATATGTATGTATATAAGTATGTTTATAATTTTTTTAGATCTTTTATTATTACTTTATGTAGGTATTTATGCAGCATCTTGAGAATGCGTAGTCTTTTAAGGAAGGTGGATACAACGTTCATTACTTTTTGCATACTTTTATGCGCTCACCTGACAGCCGAGTCTTCTTGTTGCTTTATAGCCGCTACAGTTACTGTAAGACATTTTATAGGCAGCTTACATACCGGATATTTGTGCGTTCATGCTATTAAAAAGTAATCAAAGCACAAATCGATTTTATAATTTTGTGTAAATAAATGAAGATAGTAGAAACAATTTGTGCAGAAGAAGTGATTTTTTACGTTTGTATTAAATCTATATTTATAGTAGGGGATGATTTATTACTAATATCTGACAGGTTTAAAAGTCCTTTAAAAAAATGGTTTATACGCCTAAAAGTATGCTATACTACTATTTTTTAATAGTTAAAATACTTTTTATTAATCAAAATTATTTTTAAATGACTAAAAATCGCTAACATAAAAATTTAACTACATACATAAGAATATAATCGTTTATTTTCGATTTTTTTTTAATTTTTTCCAGAGTTCAACGGAATTTTTTATCAGGACTATGAAAAAATAATCAAGGTTCCGTGTGTTAGAAAAAATAAGGTAAATCTACAATTTCCATACAAATTTACTTAAATTAAATTTATTTGTTGCCAATAACTTACATTTGAAAAAAATTGTTACCAAGGATCATATCACAAAATCTTAATATCAGAACCACTCTCGCTTCTGCGGTTTGGGCATAAGTTAATATCTTATCACTGTTTATCTATTTAGGAACGCATCTCATATATACCTCAAAGCCTGCTAAATAGAATAATTTTATTTCTCAGTGGTTTACAGTTAACGCAATAGCTTCTTTGGTATACGAGTACATTTGACAGATATTACGAATTTGAGTTTAGTCGTAACTTTCACTTATTTGTTCAACAAATAAAGGTTTTTCCTTGTTGTTATTTTTATAGCAACAAAAAGTAGTTCTCAAAAAATTGAGCCGATACGTCTAATCCCTTATAGTACTACGGCCTTCGTAGACATTTTATTTTGAGCGCAGTTTATTGTATATTTCTATAAATGAAAATCAAAGTTCGTTTAGAGAGGGTATATATAATTCCCATCTAATATTGCGAAGGTTGCTTTTTATATTTCAGGATTCGAGAACAAGAACAAATTTTAATCATCAAAAATCGTTTTATTGGTTTTAAAGTATTCTTCAGATCAATAGATCTTACACTTTTTCATGCGTTTGGAGCATTTTTGCCACTCTGATTGAGGTATCTCCAAATGTGTGAAAGCTCGTTTTATTGTGGCGAAGAGTGATTCATCTACATTGTTTGGTTTTCCTGATTTCTTGAGAGACAACTGGCATGTTTGTGTACCACTCAGAATTTAAAGTTTACAGTTTTTCCAAAAAAACAGGCGACCGTTTCGTGCGTGAACCGCTTTTGTTAAATTCGGCTGATCTGGCGGATACCATACATTCGACTGTTGTTTACTTTTGTGATCATATGCTTGATTCCACGATTCATTACCTATCAAGATGTCATAGACGTGTTTCGATTCGATTCGACTATTATTTATAGTTCTCTCAATTTCAGGATAGCTCGCTTAAGGCTCTCGCAGTAACAGTTTGCGCATTAACAGTTTATCTGAGCAACATTTGATTCTGGACGATTCATAAAATCCGTCTTGGAGTGATCTACAACCTCGATTGAATTCACCAATTCAGCAATAAACACTGATCCTTGATGGAGTTTCATCGTCAAAAACTGAATTAGGTTCATCTATGCACTTCTAATGAGTTAATCCACGTCGATTTATTTTTAAAAAATAATCGCGCAAAAATGTTGGCAATTTAATTCCTTTTTTTACCCTATATGAATATTTTAAGTTACTGTAAACAACACAAGTCCCGCTCGTATGTCAAAAAGCTCTGAGTAATCGCGTGAAAATGTTCACAATTTAATTTCATCCTTTGGCCTAAATGAATATTTTAGGTTACTGTGATCAACACAAATCCCGCTTGTATGTTAAAGAGCTCTGAGTATGTATAACACCAAAAATGTCTAATTTTGTTTGATAAAGTTGCAACGCGAAATATAAAAGCAATCTACGTAGGACTTAAAATTAATCGGATGACGGATGACGTTTTCTAAGAAAATAGATTTGGAACCAATATGCCTTAAATTTTACTATCGTAAACATGTTTATGTTTATCAAAAATGACAGAAAGTTATAATTTATGAAAAGTCATATATCACTTGCACACTTTTGTGCTAAGCCTCAACTTATTGTACATTCATAGTGATTTTTGACAAAAAGCAAAATCAGCAGGTATATAGTTTATTCTAAGATTATACTCAGTACCGTTTCCTTCAATTGTAGAAAAATCCAACACTATTTGCAGTTTCATTTGTAAAGAAAATTTGCATTTGATTTTTTAAATATTTCTTCTGAATTCCCAATATCGAGTCTAATATTTTCTTGTCTCACATTGGTTAATTACTCTGAGCTCAGAGTATCAGTCATACAAATATCAATCCTCTTAAATAACTATTTTACATATATCTTGTTTACGATGTGACAGTAGTTGTCTTTAACTTTTCTATAACTATCTAATTTTGCTTGTCTATTTAATGTATACTAGTAATTTGTTCGATTTGCCACTCTCTATGATTTAGTGCATACTGTTGACATCTCTCAGTTCTTCGTTACTCAGCTAATGAATGTTTTCCCGACCAATCCAACATAAAAATAATATAGAAAAGAGCATTAAGCTCCCTTTGCTACGAAAAGAAATAACCTTTTGTCAACAGAAGCATTCTTTACCTTTTATCTAATAAAATTCTGATTTTCATTTATCCTTCTCTGCAAATATAATAATCACATATTACAAGCGTACAAGCTATGAAACCGATTTGAATTATAATTTAAAACATGTGTATATAAAATATATGCTCAGATAGGCATACATACAAGTATGTATATAAAACCGTAAAACACAAATCGGAATATACTTCTACACACACACATACACACATGAGCATGTTAGCGCGTGTGCTAGAGATAGAGAGAAAAGGATATAACAGACAACTGTTGTAGGGCATCAACAAATTATTGAAATCAATTCATAGCTTAGCTGCAAAGCGACTTGTAAAGGCTACAATAAAAATAATAAAATAAATAACTCTATTATGGCACATGCACGATATTGTATAGCGGTCTTGTAAGCCCGTGAGAAAGTGTTTGTATGTGTGTGTGACTCTACAAAAGCGCAAACAATGCTCGAGGTAAAAAGTGAAACAACAAATTCAACAAAAAGCAGGCTACAAACGAAAAAGATAATGGGATATTGTGCGAACAACAGGAGCAAAAGAATCATGCGAGGTTCAAAACGGATCGCCCTGAGCATTTCGGATTGCTTTGCCTTATTTTTGTGTGCCATTTTCAGGTCAATAGAAAGCAACACATCCATGTTCATGCATTGTTATGTGTGGAGATTTTGTGCGCAGAAAAGGATAACTCGTAAATAGATAGGAGCAAGCAACAGGATATGTATAGGTAGGAGGTCGAAAGGGCGTTTTTAAATGGCAGCGAAAAGATATCGAGTGATAAGAGTATATATGGATGCATGCATACTTATATGTTTACATGTATGTATATAAGTATGTGTTTGCATTCCATATCTCTATATTTTCATATAGCCTTCATCAGTATGAATATTCATCAATGCTGCGCTTTGACACCGCTCTCGGGCCAACCATAGGTCAATTGCTAGAAAGCGGACAAACAATCAACATTATCGTTAGCACTGTGTCAACAAGAGTGCTAAGTTCCTATCTTTCGCTCTTTCGCTCTTTTGCTTTTTGCTTTCTCATTTTTGTTTGTTTTATAATTTCTTCTTTTGAATTCTGTGAATTTTGCTGCTAGTTTTGCCCGAAAGGGTGTAGCGAACCTTCGGAAAGTCTGACCGGAAAATGTAATTTTCAAAATTGTCGGCACAGGAACAAGCGGCCAAACAGCACAGTTTCGCTGGGCATGACCAGTCGCTGGGCATAAAATGTACCTTTCGGTCCCTTTTACTTGGTGTTCTTGTTTTCCTCCGAATTTTCTCGCTTCGCTTTGTGTTTGCTTTGTGTCTACTCGCTGCTTAATAAGCAGAAAAATAACAAGAAATATAAAGTAGGCACAGCATATGGACCCTTGTACCCTATTGTCGCGTCCTTTCGAATTAAATAAGCGAAATAATAATTGAAACGTAGTAATTCGTTTATTTTTTATTTGATTTGCGTTCAAAGACAAATAATGGCGTAATATTATTGTACACAATATTTATTATATTGGTTATTTGTTTGTTTTCCCTGATACTTCTGATATTTCAAGTGCAAACAGCAATTAACGCTTTTGTAAATTCACACACACGCGCGTACATACATATATCTTTTAAATTTGTAATTTGTGTATGAACACGTTTTCAGCAATATGATATGTATGTACATAAGCGAATAAAATTTTAATTTGTAGGAAATAATAAGTGTATAAGTGTCATTAAACTAAAGGCTGTCTCAAAATTAACACAAAATTTTAATTTTCCGCCAATTAAGTAGTAATTCTTCTTCTTTATTTGCGTAGACAACACTTACGCTATTATAGCCGAGTTTACAACAGCGCGCCAGTCGTTCTTCTTTTTTACAGTTCGGCACCAGAGATTCCAAGTGTAACCAGGTTCTTCTCCATCCAATCCTTCCAGCGGAGTGGAGGTCTTCATCTTCTTCTTGCTATCTGCTTCCTCCGGCTGGTACTGCGTTGAATACTCTCAGAGCTGGGGTGTTTTCATCTATTCAGACGACGTGAGCTAGGCAGCGGAGCCGCTGTCTCTTAATTCGCTCAACTAAACCTCATTATAACTACCTATCTCCATTTTTGTGGATTGGGCAGAGCACACTTAAATTCCGTCTGGCTTGCTTTTGTCCGATCATATTCTACAAAGAAGCTGATGCGTGTTCTTTATCAGTTCTTCGTCGCTGTATTTGAATAGGTCGACCGCCGCTATGTTGTTCTTCGTATGAGTAATTGCTATTCGAAATTCTTCATGGTCAGCCAATGAAACGTCCGCCACCGTCATCGATTGGGCAATCAGATTTACCATTTCCTGGTGTTATGCTTTCACTGCCATTCAGCAGTTTGGAGAATTGTTCCATAACCATAATAATTTCAGTCTGCTCTGGGTCACTAGATAATCTCTGAGGATTTTGCAAGAGTAGGTCTGTTAGTCGCTGTTTTTTTGTCTGCTAATACGTCTCACTTACCTCTTCAACTCACGGTAGTAGTATTTGTGACCTAAAGATAAATATTTTTGGTTTTCAAATCAATGACGAAGATTTCTTGCACTGTCCAACGCGCATTATTGGACGAAACCAATTTTTTTCGACCGGATAACTTTGAAATTATAAGTAAAATATAAATATTTTCGCTTTTCAAAGTTAGGATAGTTAGAAATATATTGTTTTTTCAATGATGTACGAGTTTAACTTTTTCTATCAATATTAAAAAGCTAAGAATATAAGTGGCAGCTAAGCAATAAGCACAATAGCTTGTATTTTTAGTGTTAATCTACTGCCCTCTAACCTGCTGGGTTAGCACAGTTAGCCATGCTTCGGCTAATGTCATAGCCCTTGAAAAAAGGATAACTTTCTTATACAGTTCCAAGTTCATTTCTGCGGGTGTTAACTTGGAGTTGAAATTCTTCTTGTGAGGTTGTATAACAAACAATAATTAAATAAGTAATAATAATTGAACTAACTCTTTACTTGGATATTTTGTATATGCCAAAAGTATTATACAGAATTCGTATTTATTAATAACACGTAAAGTCTAAATTGCATTTACACACCCCGAACGAACGAAAGGGGTGTGCTTTGCCTAACATAAATTTACATCAAAAACACGTTTACCATTTAGGCGCACTCGCAAATGACAAATTCGTGTTATGTCGTGACAGCACTCGTCAACACACCACAAACACACACACACGCAAATTGACTAAAACTATGGTTGTATGTGTGCTTACTGCTTGTGCGGCCTGCATGTGGTTGAGTACATGTGTAGCCTTATGTGCCTGACAGTCGGCGAGTAATTTGAATTATGTCGCACACGTCATGCTAAAATCAAGTTATACGTGGCGTATACGTAATAGTGAACGTTTTTTTTGTCTTTCAGTTGTTGTTTTTGTATGTTGCTGTAGCGTTTGCAGCCTGGCTCATATTGACATTTGTGTGTATGTGTGTATAAAATCGCTGTCATCAAAGATAAATGTCTGCAACAATGAACTTTTAAATTGACTTTTGTACAATTTATATTGTTGCACAATGACATCGAAGCATCAAAAGTTTATAGTTGGTTTATTGTTTGGCACTGTGTTGGTTTAATGGTCCTTCTGCATTGATGATTTGCACTTAAATTTTTTGTTTGGCGTTGACAGAGAACTGAATTATCTGCTATGTTGTGCAACTTTAAATTTCTTAAAAGTATGCATTCATATACATATGTACATGAGCAAATGAGCAAAAAATATTAAGACTTTGCTTATAATTTTAAAAACCTTAATATATTTTTTAAAAGTGATCGTCCTTGGAATCAATGCACTTGCTACCAATGTCTTTTTCAATCCTCGAAGCAGTTGTCGAAGTCAATTTCCGAATTAGCTTTCAAGCGCGAAGAGATTGAAGTTTAATTTAATGGCTTCAATTGACTCCGAAGCGATCGTTTGGGTTTTCTGAATAGCCTGGAGTCACACGGAGCAGAATGAAGCGAATATAGTGGTTGTGGGACAATAGTAGGCCGGAAGAAATTCGGAGTGTACCACATCTTGATAATCGAAGAAAACTGTCAATATAACCCTGATTTTTGACCAGTTTTGACGAGGTTTTTTCGGCTTCGGCTCACATTTTCCATGATATTTGGTCGTAAGCATAGATCCAAGGCACATCGCCAGTAGTACGTTTCATGACATTCTGGTAGTCGGAAAGCATTATTTCACTGGCGTTAACGCGACGCCCTTTTACGAAAAAATTGAGTGGTTTTGGAACCAAACGTGCTTTCACTTACAAAATGGTTTTCATTGGGTTTTCTTGTTTTTAGGAATTTTTCTAAACCCTAACCTAACCTAAGAAAATGATTGATTGCTAAGCAGAATTTGCTCATTTATTTCCTATTGGGCCATATAGCCGTATAATTATTTATTTGAAACGCTCAATGAGGCTATTTACTTCAATGTTTTTCTTTAACGAACAACTATTTCAAAATGTCGCTCATCTTAGAACATTCGTATAACCAAATTGTTTTAAATGTTGGACTAGAATGCGTAAATCATGCCTCGTAACTTGCGTAATGCAATTATTTCTTGGATCAAATGACACTGGTCTTTTTTGATAATTTATCAAATTGCTTGGAATACGTATACAAAGTAATAAGTAGAACAATTGATAAATTTTACATTACATAACAAAAATTTCATTCTGGAATTTCAGGATTCCGTTATTGGATATTGAAATTTCGGGATTCATAATATGCACCATTCTTAAATACAATTCACTTCGTCACAATTTTACATAACAAAACAAAACATTCATTCTGCAATTTCGGGATCCCGTTATTGGGTACCGAAATTTCGGGATTCATAATATACACCATTCTTAAATACCGTACACTTCATCACAATTTTACATAACAAAACAAAACATTCATTCTGCAATTTCGGGATTCCGATATCGGGTACCGAAATTCTTAAATACTGTTCATTTATCCACATTGATGCGCATTTTAGGCCGTAATCTCTCATGTCGCCTCCATTTTTTCGCATTCACATCAAAAAAAGTTCTTTAAAAATTGCAACCTCTCGCCTACTTGTTTACTTTTTGTTTGTGAAAAAATGACGAGTTTTTAGACTTGTTTGCAGTGTTAGCAAATATTATGTAGGGTGCGCAATTTTTCACCCCTATGCCCCTACGCCAATTTTGTTTGCATTGATGTGTAAGTATGAAAGTGCTGTCGCTTCTTGTTTTTGCTTCAATGCTTTCACTAGCTGTTTGGTTTTTTATTTCGAATTTGTCTCTCTCGCTGCAGTGGCGCTGGTGATTGCTCTTACTGTTGTCACGGTAACCAACACACACCCATATACGCACATTCAGTCATTTGCACTCCCTCGCCAACAAAAAGTGCTATGTGGTGGCATGGTGGCCTGACACTAGAAAACAAAAAAATTAAAATTACAGAAAGTGTGGAAAAAATGCGAAAACTCAAAGCAAGCGGCACAAGGCCGCACCAAATGTGTGGGCACCACTCTCATAGTTCTCCAACTATGTGTATAAGTACTTTGTGTACTAATTTTGTGCGCTTTTCGCACTGTTGGCACATTGATTTTGTTGCTGTTGTTATTGCTTTTGCTGTTTAGTTGCAAGTAATGCGCTGTCATTGCGTTGCTTCTTTCACTTTTTGCCTTTTTGTTTTTGTTTACGTCTGCCTGCCCCCTTAAGTGCAACTCAAGTGAAACCTTGTTGTTGTGGTTGCTGTTGCCATACCTGTCCCGTGTGTATTGGCGTGTGTTGCATGCTGGCGCTTGTTACAAATTTTGTTTGTCCTTCACACACAAGTTTATGTTCTTTTCGCGTTGCGCTTTTCAACTTAATTTTCATATATTTACCTCCACCTTGTGTGCGCACGCGAAGAAAAGACACGGAACTAAACGTCTGCATAACGGTAAGTTAATATTTTTTTATGTGGAGGCATATTTGGAAGCAGCCTGCTGCCTTCAAGTAGAAAAAGTAAACTAACTTTGTCAAGGGCAGCGCAAATAGTCTCCGGAAAACAACGGTTTGTTATTTTTGGTAATTATGACAGAGAGAAAGACTTCTTGTCTTGAGGCGATTTTGCATTATACCTGGCCAGGGAGACGAATTCGAGCGAATATACAACTTATCAGAGGCGTCTACAGTAGCAAAAAGAGAGGAAAGATCGATGGCAAACTTCATGCAAAGGCCGGGGGACTCACAGACTTATTCCGGAGATACATTTGTGGATAGATAGAAAACATGGGGACCTGGATTTTCACTTGAGCCAAATACTCAGTGGCCAAGGGTGCTTTAGAAGCCACTTAAACAAATATCGTCATGACTTTAGTCCATATTGTCCGACGTGTACCGAGTACATAGAAGAGTCTGACCACTTATTCTTTCATTGCCCTTGGTTTTCAAGTATAAGGGAAGAGCTGAAAACCACACTGGGAGGTAATCTCACGGTGAAAAATTTTACTGCACTTATGTGCGACTTCTCTGTAAAATGGAAAGGTGGTGGCGAAGCGGCAACTCTATGATAATAGAGGTGACTTAAATGTCTTTTTCTCTCCCATGAATTATAAATAGTCCAGTGGTGCCGTGGCAGAGACATGAGATGTGAGTAGGTTAGGTTTAGCGGATTAAAGTCCCGCACTGCTGCTTTCGATGCTTCCTTCTACTATAAAAAAAGGCTCTGAGATAGATTTTGGTATCGTAATGGAGTCTATATCGAACAAAAGCGCTCTTCATAAGTTCCCTATTCAAATATTTTTCTACTGCTAGTCTAAAAACTCTCACGTGTAGAGATGACGGGAAAAAATGTACGAAGAAGCAATTATAGTTTGATGTGCCTGCTGTTTCGGAGTAAAAAAATAAAACATGGGCCATATATTAGCAGAACCGAAAAAATTTTACAGTCCTATTAGTGAAAAACTTCACAGTGTCGTTTAAATCATCTGTACTCAGAAAAACTGTCGTTTAACTGAAATAGTTATTTAGCTATACAGCAAGTCTTACATATTAAGTTATGATATAGTCTAAAATTTGGCTTGCCAATTCGAGATCACGTATTTTACCTGCGCGCTAAAAGCTAGGCAACGTTTATTTACATGTCTCGGCAAACCCACCTTCAAAAATACGTTATTTACTTGGAATAACCACGGCAAAGTTGTGAAATTGGCAGTTAGTTCGCTTAACTTTCTAAAGCCGTTACAATAAAATCTAAATTGTTACCAAACTACTTTGTAATACATTTTCAAATACAATTTGTGAACTTGCACACATCAATAATCACGTGTTTTTCCAATGCGTGTAAATATATTTGTACATGGTTTGCAAGTATGTGCTTTATCGATTACCGTTTCCACTCCGACAGCTTGCTGCAAGCTATTTATGTATGTACATTTCGAGGCATATGTTTGTGGTCCCAAGTTCATCATTGGTGGTCGCATGTATTTCTACATGTGTATATGTGTTTATTTTGCAAGCACACATTGCGAAGGACGATTACATTGCCGCTCAATCACTGCTTCAGCACGATTATATACATATATTTGGTTCATTGATCCAGTGCCCAAAGCCTGTGAAAAAATGTTTTTGACTAAACGAAAAATAATAAAGTATGTTATGTGAGTAAAGCTATTTCTAGAGCGAGCACATTTGTTTCATATGTTACTTAAGATGATGGTTGGGTTTACATTTCGTGCTTGGCGTTAAGCAATTCGGCATTTTTTTTAATTAATCATATATGATATAAAATATATGTATTCTCTTGAATGTAGATCGAAAATTTTAAAATTATTTGACTTTAACTTTTTTACGCTTAGCATTTCCCGTCAATTATAATTATTCTTCGAAAATTTGTGGAAATTTATTAGCATTTTCTCTTTTCCTCATTCGCTTTGCTAAGAGGTTAACTTTAAAGTTTTAGAGACATTTTTTCTATGGTAGAAATTTTCCGCTCTTTAAATCATAGATAAGGGATCCTGAGAACTTGTGGTGAGCTAAGCCTAATTATCTAAAGTTATACTATATATTATATATATATATATGTTAAGCATTCGATAAAAATATTACTTACCTATACATACCTTAAAATATAATATTACTTACCTATGTAATGTCACGAAATCATCTCAAAACAAGTAAAGTTGGGCTAAGTTTGAGTGTAAGCGATCCTTTTCTACGCCAGCATCGTGTAAGGATAAAAGCTTGGGAAACACCTTCAGGTGTTAGGAAAACAAAATACTAAAATAGGGAAAATATCGCCGTGTTCGAAAATATTTATGTTAGGTAAGTGCGGTTAAGGGGGTATTCTAGTTTAGAAGCATGAATTTCAGGTAATTTTTAAAGTGTCGTAAAAAAAGGCGATTCATATTTTTACTATCCATTTTTTTATTAGTTATTTATTAATTTTTGAAGAGTACAAAAAAAAAATTAAAAACTAAAAAATTTCAAAAATTTCAAAAATTATGAGCTGACGAAGTGGGGGGTCTCTAAAAATTTCCACGTGACCATGCCCATGATTTCAACCCTCCTAGTTATCTGAAACCAAAAAAAAAAAGACTAATAATCTAGAATAATTTCGCAATGGTCGGAACTACGAAAAAGTGGGAAACATTTTTTTTTTTTCACAAAATGGCGACTGCCTGAAAAAAAAGTTTTTTTTTATCACTTTTTCTGACTATTTCGAATTTTTTAAAAATAATGAAAATAAAAATTTTGGGATGGGGATAGTTCCAACCATAGACAAGCCTATAAAGAAGACTCTATAAAAATTTCAAGTAAATCGGTCCAGTAGAACCTGAGAAATCGTGGGAATCGTTCCGAAAAAACTCAGTTTTGAGAAAAACGTGTTTAAAGTTTCGCGTTCCGGCCGAAACATTTTGGATGCCGGGTCAGAAAAATGCCTATATCTCCGAAAATAATTTGAATTTTGAAAAATCCTCTTGTACACATATTATTGAAGAGTTAAACTTTGAAAATATGAAAAAAATTAGATTTTTTTAAATTTCTAGACTAGAATACCCCCTTAAGGGAAATGTTGACCCCATTTAACGAATTTTTTACACAAGTAATAGTTCGATTTCGAAAATGTTTGTCTACAAGTTGAAATACATTGAGAACATTATTTATTCAAAGCTTTATTCCGATAACTTCATTGATATTTGATTTGTATACTATTAAGTGAAAGATCAGATGGAATTCAGAAGTTTTTTTTCTATGAATTAGACATGGTTGACACCCAATTTCGCCCATTTTCACAGTGTCTAATGGAATACTTGGGTAACGTTAAGGGATTACATGGGTTTCCTCGGGTAAAAAACAACATTTTTCTCATATAAAAAATGAAATAATTTAATAATTTTTTTTATTGCCACAAACATACACTACTAACAAAGAAATTCTGAAATTAAAAAAAAAAAATATTTGACACGGCCATTGCGACGTCATTTCCGGTGACCCCTTGGAAAAAAGATGCGCTTGCGTTGCCGGGATAACTCCTTACAGTACCATCTAGAGTAAAAAAGATACGTATTTTAGTTAAAACCTTAACTTGAAACTGAAAATTTGATTTCAGTGAAAATTTCGCTACATTTTTTTTCAAATAATTGTAATCGAAATAAAATCCTTCGTCCAAGTCTTTAAGAATTGTAATTCAAAGATCTGTGTAAAATTTCATAAAGATCGGTTGAGTAGTTCTCGAGAAATCTTGCCAACTGACTTCAAAAACACAGTTTCGAGAAAAACGCGTTTAAAGACGGCGCACTTAGCTTAGCTATTCTCGAGCCCACAAGTTTCCAAGGCTGTATCTGCGAAGTTATTACCCAGGTCAACTTGAAAACTTAGGACAATATTCTAGAGGTGTTATACAATTTAATAAAACAATAAAAAAAAGTCGAGTTTTTGAAATCCGTTAACACATGTAACACCTTAAGTGAAGGATCACATGGAACTTAGAAGTTTGTTTTATGTGATTTGACACCCGATTTCGTCCATTTTCACAGTGTCTAATAGGAATGCTTGGGTTAAAATAGTAGTTCCTTAGATATACGATTTCACTTAAAGGTGTGCTGTGCCACACACATTGATCAATTTTTACAACATCTCCTGTAAAGTCCTTCCTTACCATCATAGTTATGAAATTTAATGCACATTTAATCAGGGCGTTATCACACTGTTTTTTTTTTCAACACAACCGTAATATGGAGTTTTTGTTTGATTTTACCCGTTTTCGCAATTTTCGAAGAGGTGCTGAAATGACTTCTTCTCAGCAAGTTTGGTTGATAAAGTCTTAGCGGTATGGAAAATATGAACAATAAACCATTTTGATGGCGGGTTCTTTTGCCTTTTAAAAAAAATTTAACTCACAGTTGTCTCTGACTTTTGTGAATTAGATCTGAACCATATGTTCGAAGATTGTAGCGTTTTTTTTTTTTGAACAAAAGTTGATGCTAAATTTCGTCAAGATAGCTTACTAAAAAAAATTTCTATACAAGATGTATCAAATTTCCAAATTTAGTGAGGATATCTTGTCAAATAATAAGGTTTTCATACAAGAACTTAATTGTGATCCGTAAGTTTGCATGGCACATCTTCAATATAAGCGCTGCAATAACGATCTGATATCACCATTTCCGACAAATGAACAGCTTTTTGGGAGAAACGGAAGTGCGCGGAATTTCAGATCGGTATCTCAAAAACTGAGATGCTACTTCGCGTTTATAGTTCGGGTGTTACAAGCCTCGTGGCAAACTTAATAAACACTGTTCTTGGTAAATAAAATCCCTCATATATTTCAAGTTGCAATAGAACCTCGGAGATATTTTCTGTCTGAGAAAATCCGCCTTGACCACCAAACTCATGAATTCAAGCTGTGTTCATCTACCAGCAAATTGCTTTCGCATTAAAAAAAAAAAAGTTATAAAAATATACTTTGTCACTTTGTGAGTACGCCGTACGCCGTGCCCAAAAGCTCATCATTTTGCCAACTAATCTACCATGATTAATCGTTCTGAGTTGCATAATGAATGAAGTAAAATAGTTGCGAGCGTTGCAAATTTTCCACAAGCATATTTAACACACCATCCCTGCACCACCACTGCCTCTGCTGTCTCTACTGCCTCTACTTAGAGCCGCAATCTCATTATTACCAACGCTGTCATTATATAATACAGCACTTACTGGTTGACTAGTGAAACAACTTGAATGAGAAAAAAAAGAATTGAGTAAAAGAAATAAAGGAAAAACGCACGCTGTGCGATGGACAGCAACTAGCACACAATTGACAGAAGTTAGAAAATGGCGGATAGTGGATAGTGGACAGGTGACAGCTGCCAGCCATCGGCAGTACTGCCGCGACTTGCCAAAGGTGCAATGTGTCACCTCTAATCGAGTAATAAACGAGTTGATGCCACAGCAGTTGGAGGCCAACAACAATAGCTATACAATGTAAGCTTGCTCAGAAGCTCCTTTGCTTTGCTTTTTTTACTACTTCTGCCATCAATATACTTAGCTCCAGCAGTCAACGTGACCGCAATGCACCCAGTAAATATATGTATGTATGTAGTATACTACACACTCTCCTACGAATACACTGTCAGTTAAGCAGTAACTGCATTGGCGCCGTAATAGTGGAAGTGCACTTTAAAGCTCGACAAATGAGTGCGTGATAGCCATGGTGGTGTATTAAATTACTAAATTAAATTAATAAATGCGAGGAAAAGTGCAATCAGGTTTTGATCAACGTTGATATAATGTTATAGCCGAGCATGAAAGTAAAATTGTGTCTAATCAGAAAATATAGTTAATTAATTAATTGTCAAGTGAAAATGAAATGTGTTTGAAATTTTTAGCGAGTTTTCGTGACCTTTTAATAAAAAATAAATATATTTGAACTAAACAATAATTACTATTCTTAACTACCATTTTTTATAACTCCGCGCACAAATGTAGGCAACACTTTCACACTGTCTGTAAAAATCACCTGTCGAAAGCAAAATATGAAATAAATAAAAAAGTCCATACAACGGGGCATAGTTTTATATTTAAGTGTATATATGGCACCTTGTTCACAACCGGACCCAGACGCTTCGCTTCTTTATCTAGTCTGGAGAAAGAAGAACTAACGGCGCGGCTGTTGCGACCAATGGTATCAATATTGTCGGCGTACACCGGCAGATGAACACTCTTATAAAAGATTGTAACTTGTCATATTCGTCATATTATTTTCGCCAGTAATAGGTTAAAGAAGTCACATGTTAGGGAGTTCACTTGTCTGAAACCTCGCTTGGTATCAAACTGCTCGAAGAGGTCTTTACCGACCTTACGGAGTTTTTGGTATTGCTCAACGTCAGCTTACACGGGGGGGCTTTGCGGGAATACTAAGTTCAGATATAGTGGCATAGAGAAAGCTCTGTTTCGTGCTGTCGAGGACGGCTTTAAAATCGAAGAAGAGGTGGTGTGTATCGATCTTCCTTTCACGGTCCTTTCCAAGATTTGGTGCATGGAGAAAATATGGAAGATAGTAAAACTTTCCGGTCTAAAACCATACTGATAAGGTCCAATCAGTTTGTTGACGATAGGCTTCAGTCTTTCACAGACTACGTTCGATAAGACCTCATATGCGATATTACGGTAATTGGCACAGATTTTGCGGTCCCCCTTTTTGTGGATTGGGCAGACCATACTTAGGTCCTAATCATCGAGCATGTTTCCATCCATCCATGCATCCTGTCAGTTCCTTGCCGCCATATTTGAATAGCTCCGCCGGTAATCTGCTTTGTTGTTCTTCAGGCGGGTGATTGCAATTCGAACGTCATCATAGTCGAATAATGGAATATATATTTCATCGTCATCGATTGGGAAATCGGGTTCGCCATCTCTAGATGCTACACAAAATTATGGTTTTCACATAAATCCGTTGCGTAGCTGGATGTGGCTTATTTTGATTATCACCCGACAGCACAGTGTACTAGTGATGGCCTCACTGCGATCCGCCGCTGCTGCGCCTCCAACAAATTATTTAGCGATAAGGAAGTAATTCATATGTCATAAAAATTCGTCGGCTACTCTTAACTATTTAAAATGTGATTGCCCGCGCGTTGCATGCAGCTATACACAATGTGCTCATATTTCCGCTTTCAAATGAATTGCTTTTCCGCATCGCCTACCTCACAGCGCACACCGTGGACAGTTGTTTTGATCATAATTGAAAATTAGCTAGTCAACATGACAATTTGGCTCGCCCTGCTAATGCTTAATGCACGAGTAAACAAACATGCACATAAGTATGTAGCTATCTAGCTATGTACTTGCTTTCATTTCGAAATTTGATTGTAGTTTCGCTTCGAACATTTTTACTTTCTTCGAGCACAAGGTAACTAACCTATGCATCCTCATAGTTTGTTGACAAAGCCATTGTCTAGCATGCATATTCTGATGTCTTTGTACATGTGTAAGCACGAAATTACATTTTACATATACATGTAAGTATGTATGTGGTAAGCGTACAACTTGGCCGCAGTCCAAATCACAGACGAAAATAGCTAACGGCAAACATGTATTTATATAGTTTACTGGCACTGCGAAGAAAGTGGGTGGTAATGCATTCAAATTGTTGGCATATACATACACACTTATGTAGATAATAATGTATGTGCGTACATATGTAGATATTATGCATGTTTAGTAGGCACAAATTTATTTGTTAAACTTGTACAAAATTGTTTGGCATGAAAATGTAATTGAATTACAGTGGGATAATATGTTGAGCAGATAAAAAGATAAAAGTATAAGTGATTATAAGTAAGTTTGGACGAATGAACTGCTTGCGAAAGAAGGTCATACTTAGTTTTAGAATTGATTGCTTTTTGCTATTGAAATATGAGTTCGTCTAAGAAGCTGCTGTTAAAACTCATAGTATAAATTTAGAAGTTAGTAGTGAAGCATGAGTTTACGCTAAGTTAAAGCTTAAACATAATACATAATATACATCCCTACTTTTTTTAAAGAAAAAAACCCAGAATCTTAAAATTTAATAGAAACAATACCCTTCACAGGTGCGTTTCTTTTAGTAACTATGTGTTCAGTTTATATGGAAGCTATATGCTATAGTAATCCGATCTGAACAATTTCTACGGAGATTACATTGTTGCCTTAGAAAATAATCCATACCAAATTTCGTGAATATATCTTGTCAAACGCAAAAGTTTTCCATACAAGAACTTTTTTCCGATTGTTCAGTTTGTATGGCAGCTATATGCTATAGTTAACCGATCGGAACAATTTCTTCGGAGATTACATATTTGCTTTAGAAAATAATATGTACCAAATTTCGTGAATATATCTTATCAAATGCAAAAGTTTTCCATACAAGAACTTGATTCCGGTCGTTCAGTTTGTATGGCAGCTATATGTTATAGTGGTCCGATATCAGCAGTTCCGACAAATGAACAACTTCTTGAAGAGAAAATGACGTTTGCAAAATTTCAAAATGATATCTTAACAAGTAAGGAAGGGGTAAGTTCGGGTGTCACCGAACATTTTATACTCTCGCATGATAAAGTGATAATCGAGATTTCATTATCCGTCATTTACATATTTTTTTTATTTTGCTGTAAAATTAATTAGATTAGATCAATTTGTGTACTTTGAGTATTGAATTATATTTTCATTTATATGTATGTATTATACAGAGAAGGCATCAGATGAAATTCAAAATAGCGTTATATTGGAAGAAGGCGTGGTTGTGAACCGATCACTCATATTTCGTACATGTGATCAGGGTGTTAAGAAAATATTATATACGGAATTTCATTGAAATCGGTCGAGTAGTTCCTGAGATATGGTTCTTAGTCCATAAGTGGGCGACGCCACGCCCATTTTCAATTTTTGAAAAAAGCCTGGATGCAGCTTCCTTCTGCCATTTCTTCCGTAAAATTTTGTGTTTCTGACGTTTTTTGTTAGTCGGTTGACGCACTTTTAGTGATTTTCAACATAACCTTTGTATGGGAGGTGGGTGTGGTTATTATCCGATTTCTTCCATTTTTGAACTGTATATGTAAATGCCTGAATGAAACGTTTCTGTAGAGTTTGGTTGACATAGCTATAGTAGTTTCCGAGATATGTACAAAAAACTTTTTAGGGGGCGGGGCCACGCCCACTTTTCCAAAAAAATTACCTCAAAATATGCCCCTTCCTAATGCAATCCTTTGTACCAAATTTCACTTTAATATCTTTATTTATGGCTTAGTTATGACACTTTATAGGTTTTCGGTTTCCGCCATTTTGTGGACGTGGCAGTGGGCCGATTTTGCCCATCTTCGAACTTAACCTTCTTATGGAGCCAAGAAATACGTGTTCCAAGTTTCATCATGATATCTCAATTTTTACTCAAGTTACACCTTGCACGGACAGACAGACATCCGGATTTCAACTCTACTCGTCACCCTGATCACTTTGGTATATATAACCCTATATCTGACTCATTTAGTTTTAGGACTTACAAACAACCGTTATGTGAACAAAACTATAATACTCTCTTTAGCAACTTTGTTGCGAGAGTATAAAAACAGGGACTAGTTTTTATATATACAGACAGACGGACATGGCTAAAACTCAGCTCAACATACTGATCATTTATATATATACTTTATAGGGTCTCCGACGCTTCCTTCTGGGTGTTACAAACTTCTTAACAAACTTAATATACCCTGTTCAGGGTATAAATATTTATTATCATTCGAAAGAACATTTTTTGGAATTTATTTTTTGAAGATTATCGCTTTTAAGTATTGGCCGAGGCTACGTCTCAGATAGTCCATCCGTTGTGTCCAATTTTCGATGACTCGTTTGACCATTTCTACATGTAACTGTCGAATGACACCAGTAATTTTTTGCTCCAAGACTTGAATCGAAGCGGGATTATCCATATTGATTTTAAATTTTACATATCCCCACAGGAAAAAGTCCAAGAGTGTGTTATCATAAGATCATGAAGGCCCATCGACCGGCCCAAAACGTGAAATAATCGCTCACCGAAGTGTGCTCTCAATAAATACATCGATTTATGCGATGTGTGGGAAGTGGCGCCATCATGTTGAAACCAAATGTTACCGAGATCACGAGCTTCATTTTTAGACATCAAATGGCGGTTGTCATGGCGCGATAGCGGTCGCCATTGATGGTTACGTTCTCATCGGCATCATTATTGAAGAAATATGGACCGATGATTCCGCAGCCCACAAATCACATAAAACCGTTGGTTTTTTCTAGATGAAATGGCAGCTCTGGAATCTTTTCAGGTTGCTCTCCGTCCAATATGAGGCAATTTTGCTTATTTACATACCCATTAAGCCAGAAATGAGCCTCATCTCTGAACAAATTTTGGCTCGAAAGCGTCGGATCCCCTTGGATCTTTTCAAGAGCCCATAGAGCGAAGCGATGTCGATTAGAAGGGTCGAGCGCCTGCGGTCCTTACACAAGTTGTATTTTGTAGGCTTTTAAATTAAGAGTTCGGTGTAAAATGTGCTAAGTCGTATCATACGTCAGTCCGAGTAGCTATGAACGGCGCCGAATCGTCTCTCCACGGTCTTCAGTCGCCAATTTATAATCTCACAAATTATCTCCACCTCACGTACTGCCATTCTGAATGACGTGATTTAATTGTTTTAACTGGTTGTCTTAAGCATAGCAAGTATCATTTAAGAATCACCTTACACAACGGCCTCCCTCACACCACTTTCATATCTATAGCTTATAATTTGAGACCTACTATACGAGTATACCATACACTGAAAAGACTCAGCTACTTAACTCTCCGTACTCTATGCCGCCATAACTCAGCACACACATACTAATACAAATTAATCACACTTAGAAATAAATACAATTTAATTATTCTGACACGCGAGCGAATAATAAAATTTTAATTAAGCTGCACAAATTATGTGCAGAGATAATCATTCATTCCTTGCAAAAAGCAAGAAAGAAATCACCGACTTGGCAAACTTTAAAGATGGCGGCGTTCAGACAGTAGAAGACTGAGATTTTCTAGTGCACCCCTGAATTGTCTCCGAATGTGTGTATGTATGATGCTGCAGAGTCACAAAAATGTCAAAACAAGCAAAATTGAAGAGAAGGCTACATAACCTCAACTGACAATGAAGCTAGCGGCAAAGAGAGGGTTAAAGTGTTACAAAGATTGCAACAGTAAAAGGATAAACGTCGGAAGACATTTTCAAAGTTAAATTGTGGCACGTACTGTTATTGAACGATATGAGTGTATGAAGCTACATACAAATGAATACTGAAAAATGCATCGGAAATCGTAGAGTACTCGTATGAGAAGGCACAGAGGCAAAAAGGCAGGGGTTTTCTATAGGGACTGAACGCAATGGAAATAAAGTACTTAAGATATAGAAAAGTGAGACCTTGCAAAGATTGGAATAAATGCAGTATATCTAGGGTTGTGCGGGAAGTCTGAATATTAGAGCTTCTGGTGGATAGATATACAGATATATAATCTAAAAGCGAGACAACCGATTCGTAAACGTCCATAAGCTTTGTTGCTAAACAATAATCATTATTTAAAGTCTTTTGTGTAGTTATCTGGTCTCCGTTTTGACTAAGTTTATCAAATTGAAGTCTATTTTTCGTACCTATTGAGTTGTTGACTGCCGACCAAAAATTGCAGTAAATATTTCTTTACACGTACGATTTTTTGTGTTGTAGTCATGGGTTTTAGGGCTCAAAGCATCACCATTTACTAAAATGACAATAGATTCGTATTCAGAACACCTCAAAGAACCCATAGATCTGTAGGCACACCAGTCGCAAGTTTTTCCTTTAGATTTCTTCGGTAGTGTAATCTTTGTTTCCGACTGACTTGGCATTCCCTTGACTTACATAACTTCCACTATGCCTGTTAAAGTAGTTCCACGAAAAAATCACACAATCTTTCAAGAATAATAGGGCCACCACTGTTTGTATCGGCATGTTCGTATTGGAAAACCCTTCGAAAATGTAGGCGCTCGCTAGGCATTTCAAAGAAAACAGGCAGATAACACGAGGAAGCATAAAATGCAAAGATTTATGTGTTTGCAATGCGGCGGCAGTTATTCGTAGACATCTTACTCATGGCGGGTTTGAGGATGGCGCTGTTTCTTCGAAATCTTTTTCGCCCGTCTATGCGAAAATAGCGGAATTTCGCTACGAGCTGTGACATTTTCTGCTCGCCTAAGCGAAATAAAACTTGTGTCGTGGAAATTGGCATACAGACATGAGTTTCATTTACTCTCTTTGAGCTTGTTTTTGCGCTTACTCGGTTCGGCTGATGCGCACACATTTCAAATACACTGTTTTGACTTGGGCGCTCGCTTTGTTGTTGTGCAACAATTTCCGAAATGAAGCTAATGTGCGTTGCACAAGCGTGCAAGAATTCATGTAAAAATGTGTAGGTATATGTATGTATGTATATACATATATACAGTTGCTTTAAAACAGATATCAATTTTTTCGAGAAAAACAGAAAGTTTTTGTACTATGTGCTGTCCGTAAATGAACACATTTTTCATTCACATATTAAGTACATATATACATATGTATGTATGTATCCCTCTTAGTATTTACTTGGCATATACATACATATTTCCTCTTCTCTTTAAACGCTCGCTTTTGTGTTGCTCCCGCTTTTGCCTTATTTTTTGGCCATATTTCTCCCGGGGAATCACAAAAGGCAAGCAAAAAGTGCATTGAAGTCACTCGCAAGCGTGCATAGGTGCATTATATACTTGAAACAAAAACAAAACACTACGTAAAGCCTACACAAAAGCGTGAAAGCTTGGAAAGTAAAATAGGCAAACTGTTAGAAAAAAATGGAAAGCGCTGCGGGTTAGCAGCATGTTCTGCCGGAACCTTGATGAGTGTTTGCACTTCAAGTTTAGCTTTTATGCCGCATGTACGCTCAACGGCCTTCGGGTAAAATTACTTAATGGATTTGTGGCATATAATAGTGTGGCCCATAAATAAACACTTGACAGGTTTATTTCAGGCGTTACCAAGAATTTGTGGCGTGTGCCGTTATGTTTTCTTAGAAATGCAATTTTAAACATTCTTAACACCTTCGTAGGTTGTGTGTGTGTGTATTTTAAAATCACTTTTCTCAAAGTTGGTGCGAGCCTTACCTTCACTTGTTGCGAGTGTCTGTGGAAAAATTCAGAGTTTTATTTCATGTAAATATTTTTTTTTCAACTTGGACTTATATTTCTGTAAAGATAATTCGGGAAACGAAAGCTTATAAGTTTTTTTTCCATTCGATAAGAGGGTTGCCTTTTATGTTTCGTGGCTAAAGAACCAAATAAATATTACATTAGTCATCGATAATCGTTTTTTTATTTTTCAAAATATTCTCTATTAAGATCTACACCCTTCTGCCTGCGTTTGGACCAATTGGCGAAGGACTTTTGCTACTCTGATTGATGTACATGTGTTCTGAGAGCATCAACCACCGAGACCGATAACCGAGTTTATAACACCGCAGCACTCATTCTATTTTCGCTCTTACGCGCCAATTGGAAGATTCCAAATGTAGCCAGGTCCTTTTCCACCTGGTCTTTCCAACGGCGGGTACTGCGTGTGCTTGAGTGATTCGGACGACATGACCTAACCATCGTAGCCGCTGTCTCTTAAATCGATGAACTATGCCAATGTTTTCATACAGCTTCGATATCGACGAAGAGGTGATGTGTGTCGATCCTCTCTTCACGGGTATTTTCCAAAACCTAAAACTACGCTGATAAGGTCCATCCAGTTTATTGACGGTCCCCGCCGCTTTGTTGTTCTTCAGGCAGGTAGTTGCTATTCGAACTTCTTCATGGTCGGCCAATAGAACGTCCGCTCCACCGTCATCGATTGAGGAATCGGGTTCATATTTCCTGGTGTGTGCTTTAACTGCCGTTCAGTAGGCTGGAGAAGTGTTCTCTCCTAGATCACCTAGGACCTACTCCGGTCTTGAAACCGTTAGTCGCCGCATAATTTCGTAGAACTTTCGGCGACGTATAATATTTTCTAGTGAAGTTTTTTTTTTGTTGGCGCCATCGGGATCAGTTCTAACTTAATAACTAACTTAATTTTTTGTTTAAAAAAAAACTCCTCTTTTGTAGGCAGTCACACAAGATGTGTCAGTTATCGATTGACCAAGATATCTTCTAAATTACTTCAGGCACAGTATCAACTATCCGTTAGTATTTTATATTGGGTTTCGCCAAGCCTAACTCTTGATGACTCGAATAAGTACTCACTTAACTCGTCTCGTCACTTTACTCGTTAGTTCAAGGGGTAAGCAAATCGTTATTGCCAAATCCACTCAGAATTAATACACGCATACATACCCTCTACTCTGTGAAAGAATAGAGATACAAAAATTCTAACCACAAAGAGCGCGTTGTTTTGTCATCGTTTTTTGTGGTTCCACTCCAAAATTCAATTTGTGCCACTTACACACTCACACAGACACGGGTGCGTTAAGCCTTTTTTGTTGCATCACACACGCATCTTGAAATGTCAGCAACATATGTATGTACTCGGTAAAAATTGCAATCGGAGGAACAACAATAACAACAGCAATACTAACATTTAACCGCATAAAGAAAGTCATTCATGGTACAGGCAAAACCCGACAACGCACACACGAGGCAGATTAAGACATTTATATATTAGTACACACATACATGCATGTGTATATATATGAATGGAATACAATGGCAACCTACAAAGCGCATGACAACGGTGACAGTGAAAGTGAAAAGTAGGCCAAAGGCGATAAAGAAAATCTTACAAATTAAATGTGATAAAAAAAAACTGAAAATGGAAAGAAGCTGCAGCAGAAAGAGAAATCGCAGATCTAATTCAATTGCACGGTTGCATGTGTAGAGCTGCAAACTTTTGCCAATGCTTTAAAGAAGAAATGAAGGCTGCTGCACACACACATATGTACATATTTGAATGTGCTTGCACAAATACTTATATAAATTTATATCCCGCTGCGTTGGTATAAAATTCAATTAGTGGCAATTTAATAGCTTATAAAATAGCTGAGGGAAAAACAAAGTGCAGCTCGCAGCTGTCACTGCACAACCCTAATTATATAAGCCACAGTAGAGGCAAGTGAAGAAGGCTGCAGCTGCACATTAAATGCTTTTGGAATTTAAGAGAGTTGAAGGTGTCTAAAATACTTCGAGATGTCGGGTAAAACGCAGAGTTGATTTAGCCATATCTGTTTGTCCGTTTATACGTGAACTTGTCCTTCAGTTTTTGAGATAGCTATCTGAAAATTTGTATATCTCCAAGAAGACGCTAATTTGTGGTGTTTATGTACAAACTGAACTTTTGCCGAGATTGAGATATCTTTAAGAAATTTAGCATGGATATTGCCAAGTGGTGCAATCTTCGAAGAAATGGTTTAGATCGGATCAATAAGAATATAAGTAGCTCTTATATCAAGTCAAGTCCGTGTAATAATTATTTTGTATTTATGAAGGGTATTATAGTTTCGAGGCAACCAAGGTTAACGTTTTTTCTTAATTTTCACATAATTTACCAGTAATTAGTTTAAATAAATTAATCACATGGCAACGGCTCTTTGCTTTTATCTACATATATGGACATATATAAAATTTTATCTAATACCTTCTTCTTAAATCTTAATCATCTTAAAATATAAAATATTATATGTATTATCACGATCTACTGAAATGTTTTTTTTTTTCAAATATGTGGCAATTCTTCTCAAAAATAATTTCGCTGAATATTTCTTTTGAAACCTGCTAATGTTTCGCCTTTGAACAATATTTCATTTAATTTAATTTACCACTAATTAATGAAAATAATTTAATCATGTGGCAACGACTCGCAAAATATTTTCAATGTTGAGTTCGCTTAAACGTTTTTGGTGGTTACGTCTTTTGTAGCAAAAACTCATTTTTAACACCGACTTTATTTAACGTAAAAGTTTTAAAGAGGTGGCAACTCTTAAAAAAATTTAATAATCAGTTTTCCTAAGCTTTCTCCATTGCTGCAAAATATATTCTCCCAGTCTGTTAAAAGAATCCAAATATGTGGCAACTCTTTTCAAAAATAACTTCAATGAATAATTTTTAGTAACCTTAGAATTTAGTGTTTTCGCCATAGAAGAATTTTTCATTTAATTCATCAATAATTTTAAAAAATAATTGAATCATGTGGCAATTACACGCAAATTATTTTCAACGGTGGACCTGCTTAAACGTGTTTGGTTACATGCCCTTAAAGCAATAACTCTTTTTTTACTATCGACTTTATTTAATGTAAAAATTTTATGGAGGTGGCAACTCTTTAAAGCTTTTTTAATGATAAGTTTTCCTAAGCTTTCTACAGAATAGTATCCTTATTGTGTTCATTCGTTTCTTAAAAAAATATATTTATATATAATAAAATACATATTTTTCAAAAAGATAAATGGCAATCATCCATTTTTCTTTCATATTATACCCTGAACAGAGTATATTAAATTTGTCACGAAGTTTGTAACACCCAGAAAGAAGCGTCGGAGACCCTATAAAGTATATATATAAATGATCAGTATGTTAAGCAGAGTCGATTTAGCCATGGCTGTCCGTCTGTCTGTATATATACAAACTAATCCCTCAGTTTTTAAGACATCGTTTTGAAATTTTGGAAACGCCATTTTCTCTTCAAGAAACTGCTCATTTGTCGGAAATGCCGATATCGGACCACTATAACATATAGCTGCCATACAAACTGAATGATCGGAATCAAGTTCTTGTATGGAAAACTTTCACATTTGACAATGTATCTTCACAAAAATTGGCACAGGTTATTTTCTAAGATAATAATGTAATGTTCGAAGAAATTATTCAGATCGGTTAACTATGGCATATAGCTACCATTCAAACTGAATGATCGGAATCAAATGCTTGCTCATTTCATTTTGCTTCCTCTTTTGACGACATATCTTCACGAAATTTGACATGGATTACTGTTCAGGTCAGATTACTATAGCATATAGCTGCCATACAAACTGAACACATATTTACTGAAAGAAATGCACCTGTGAAGGGTATATTAACTTCGGTGCAGCCGAAGTTAACATTTTTTCTTGTTTGGATTATATTTTATTCCCTTGTTTCCCATTAAAATAGTGTTTACAAATAATTATTCAGATTTTAATAGGTCACTCGTACATATAGTACATATTCTTATGTAATTTATAGCATTAATTAAATTTAAACATTTATTAAGCACTTAAGTCTTACAGTCGCTTGTCAACAAAATGGAACAAGCCACATTTTTCTGTGGAAATTTCAAATATTTACTTGAGCATTGTTCAGGCAAATATGTAAATTGAGAATATTCACCAATACACACATATACGTACAAGTATAATTCTGATTCTATGTTGGTGCATGAGCTTGGGTATTATTGCAATATTTAACCAGTTTTTCGCTCAACAATTATGCGAATGCAACGTCGAGAGTACTCTCATACATATGTGAGTGCGCGTGTATTGTAAATATGTTGGAAAAAAAAATGTACAACAAAACAACCTCGCTCTGATTTTCATACCGTGCATAAAAGTTTCATTTATTCCATTTTGATTTTAATTTTTTATTTGCTCGCACTGAAGCGAAAATGCGTGTTTTGCTCATCACTTTTGGCCAACCACACATAACGACGCTGCAAATGAAATGGAAATGTTGTAATAATGCTCGTATTTGTCACATATTTTCTCGTTAAATGTGTGTGTGTAAGCTATTTTTTATATTAAAACTGGAGACAAGCAAAAAGTGTGTTAAATATATGAGCGTGCTGATTGCATGCAACAACAACACATATTAATGATTTGCATATCAGCGTAAAAATCGCGCGTCACGCCGTAGGAACACATATTTTTGTCACGGAAATAATGGCGACAGTGTTAAAAAATACAGACGACTTGGGAATTCGAGTCGTTGACAGTTATTTGTGGGATAGAAAATACAACGTAAAAGTGGGTGGGACTACATCGATAGTCTAATCATAAAATCACATTGTTGGAGTTGTCGGTAATAAAGTTGAAAGGTTAGTTTCCTTATCTGGAAGGTGGATGTGTTGATTTTGGTCGTTTTTGAACTGTTTTTAATACGCTGATAAACTTAATATACCCAAAAGGAAATCTATTTAGATATATATGGTATGTCAACGTGACCTTCACTCCCTCACATTTTGAGATATCGCTTTAAAATTTTGAACACGTTCTTTTCTCCTTAGAAGCTACTCATTTGTTGAAACCGTCGATATCGGACCACTATAACATATAGCTGTCATACAAACTGAACGATCGAAAGTAAGTTCTTGTATGGAAAACTTTTTTATTTTACAAGATATCTCCACGAAATTTAGCAAAAATTACTTTTCAAGACAGAGCTACAATGTCTGAATAAATTTTATAGATCGGACCACTATAACATATAGCTGTCATACAAACTGAACGATCAAAGTCAAGTTCTTGTATGAAACACTTTTTTAGTTGAAGATATTTGACTTCAATTATTTTCCAAGGCAGTGCTACAATGTCCGATTAAACTTTTTTAGATCGGACCACTATAGCATATAGCTGTCCTATAAACTGACCGATCGAGTAATTGCTTGTTTAGACAGAGTATTACAGAGACAGGCATAACAAAACCAATATGTCTTTTTCCTTAGCATTTTGTTACATGTAATTCAATTTTCTTTAAAAAACCTTTACGTAACCGAAACAATCATACTTCCATCAAGATATATCCGTTTTTATACAAAGAACCAGGAAACGCTGCTTGTGATACTATAATTGCACGAAAACATTTTAATGAAATAAAATATGTTATATATCTCCCTAAGTAAATAAATATACACGCGCTGCTTTAATGCAATTTCCGTTGAAATCCATTAAGAATGCAGAAAGTATTGTTATGGCATAATAAACGCATGTTGCGTATACGCCATGGAGCCACACAGTGTGGGGCAGAGCATTTATGCATGTTTTTATTTGTGCACATGCAACTCGTTATTTTCGTAACAAAATGGCTTTTTTAAACCAAAAATACGGTTGGACATACATATGTACATATGTATATACTTACATATGAAGTATATTTTAATTATATCTCGCTGCATGTCGGCTAACTAAGAGCCACGCCACAACGTTGATTATGCGTGAAAAATTAATTAAATCAGTGGTAGACTTTTTAAAAGGCGAACAGCGAACAGCGAAACGCGCAGCTGTGCTGTTGTGGTCCAACAGTGCAAAACCGAAAAGCGCAGCTGACTTTGCCCCGAGTGTAAATGCTTTGCTGCGACAGCCGCTAAGGTGTCATATACACACACATACACATACATATCCATTTACATACACCGCAAATATGCAAATAACGGTTTGCTGACGCTGCAGCCGGCTCTCACCTGTTTATATATACAGCCATGCGGTGGGAAATTCAGTGCTGGTATTTTATTTTGCATGGGTCTTTTTATGTATTCACTCGCTCGTTATAATTGTGACAATTTCTATGCAAAAGTTTCCACAATGATTTAATGCTGATTGTGAAATGTGGTGTGGTGTGGTGTGGCGGTGCTTGTGGTGGCATAAGTTCGGCATTAAGTAAAATAAAATTGACACTAATTGTTGGTAACTATGCTGGTGATGGCTACGGTGGTGACACAGCTTGCAGCGATTTCTAGCAGTGAGCTAGCTGGCAACCATTGAACTTTTTTTGCGCTCGCTTTATGCAGTTTTTTCGAGTTTTTTCGTTTTATCAACGAAAAGTTGAGTAAGTGCACTCTAAAACTTGACGGTTTTGGGTAATGGAAAGTTTAAAAATTACTTTTTTGGGACGAAAAAATCTAGCTGCATTATAATCATTAAAATTTACTATTTTAGTTTAAAGTTGAAGGTCAGAAAAGAGAGAATTCAATTAAAAAATATATAATTTACATTTTTATATATTTTCGAAGCATAATTTTCTTAAAATAAATCATAAAATATATATTAAATTAAATTTATTCGAGCCTATAAATTTCATTTTAATTATTCACTTGAAAATTTTCGCCTGTAATTTTATGAAAGAAAACCACTTTCCGTATATCGAACCTACTTACATAAAAAACGAACAAATTGTAACAAGGTTGCATCCAAGAAACCGTTCAAACCCTGCATTTTTACCGTTATTGCTTTCAAACACATAAACTCATACAGTACATGACAGTAATTACCCGCTGCACTACATCACTAATTGCACCTTGTCTACACCAAACGCCAACCGTACATTGTTGCCATGGCGCACTGTTTGCTACAAATTTTTCTGCTGTTTTACTTGTTTCCGCGTATTTCTGCAAGCATTTCCCGCTAATTCCTTCGCTGTTACATAGCATTTTACACGCTTACGCACCCACACCTCACCTTCGCTGTACTTTTTCTGTTTCGTTGCATTTCATATCTGACCAATTAATTAACTTGCAATTTACGCGATAATTGCCGGCATTAGCTGGTGATGTTGCCAATTAAACGCCAGTATACAACACACACCAAGCCAACTAGGCAGCCACATGGCAACGTTAATGTATGTATGTGTGCAAGCAATACTTTCATTTTAGGTACATATTTGTCGATATAGACCTAGTAGGCGCCACATGCGCCACCAACAAGAGCATTTTCTCAATAGAATTTTAATAAAGCGCTCAGTTGGTTGCCAGGCGCAACAAATGTTTCGTTTTGTTGACGTATTTGTAATGGCTTTCTCTTCTCTTTCTGCTTACAAAAGTCTGCTTTGATCACAAAACAAAGAATTTAGCGTTGAAAAGCTGAAAAATATTAAGGTATAGCTTGGTTGCATGAAGGAATGTTACTCATACGCCTTGCCTTACCGAATGTGAATTGCTTGGTGGTGTGAGCCAATGTTACTCATACGCCATGTCTTACCAAATGCGAATGTTTACGAAAACTTTGTATTAAATTAATCGCGTGTTCACTTTTAGCTTTATTTAAAAGTTTTCAATAATTGCTTGTACGGGAAATGTTTACTGGAAGTAAATTGAAATATAAATTATAACAATTTTCATATCAAATACAGATTTTCTATCGAATATGTTTTATAAACAAATAATTTTTCAGATAAAAAAAATAAGAATAATTTTATCTTCCGCCGCACCGAAAATATAATACTCTTCACAGGTGAAATCCTAATGTCATATAAGAATATAAAACGAGCTTTTTGTAGATTTTGATAGTTTAGTTTGTACGTCAACTATGTACATGCTATAGTGCTCCGATCTTTACAATATGTCGAAAGATTACAGCGTTGCTTTGTGCAATAATCCATGTCAAATTTCGTGAAGATATTTTGTGAAATAGAAAAGTTTTCCTTAGAATAAATTGGTTTTAATGGGACAGTTTGTATGACAGCTATACCCTATAATTGTCCGACAACAGCGATTTTGACATATGACCAGTCACTTGAATAGAGATGGACGTGTGCAAAATTTAAGAATGGCATTACAAAAATGGACATGACTGATTCGTCTCAGCTCGTCACCAGGGACACGCTTGCAGAAATCCAGACGCTGAACCCAATTTTCGACGGTTTCAAGCATCAGCCGATACTGCTGCCATTTCACGTTCGATATTCCTACGAAGTTCATTAATTCTTGCTAGCTTGTTGGCATAGACCACAGATTTTACGTAGTCCCACAGGAAATAGTGTAACGGAGCAAATCGCACGACCGAGGCGCCCAATTGACTGAGCCATTTCGTGAGATAACACGTTCACCATAAGCTGTGTGGCTTATGGCATCGTCCTATTGGAACCACATATTGTCCCAGACCATGTCATTCAATTTAGGTCAAAAATATTCGGTTAACCTTGAACGGCAGCGTTTCGCATTTACAGTAACGTGCCGGTTTTGATCATCACAGAAGAAGTACGGCCCAATGACACCACCGGGCCCTAACCACCAAACCGTAGTTTTTTCGGGATGCAATGATGACTGCCATTCAGCCAGAAATAAGCCTCGTCGCTGAAGATGATTTTTCGATGAAGTATCGGATCAGTTCCAAATTGCTGCCCGGCCTAATTTACGAATATACTACGATTCTGGTGGTCAAGCGACTTCAATTCTTGCGTCAATTTGATCTTGTAAGAATGTAGGCCAAGATCTTTTTGCAAAATTCGCTACAAAAACGTTACAGAAATGCCAAGACATGAGAACGACGTGTCAGAGACTGGTTTGGGTCTTAATGGCAGCAATATTCTCGTGTTCTTTTTTACGGTGCATGTGGGTTCAAATTTTTCCAACAGACGCTCAATTGTTGATCTGACAGGACGATTATGACGGCAATACGCAGCGTCCTTAAAATTGAGGTTACTGACTTCGAATTCGGTAGTAAATTTTAAAAATTTCAACTCGTTGTTGGATCATATGTCATTCCATGATGAAAACGCAAACCTTACTAAAAAGAAATGTCAAAAGAGCGGGGAAAAATATATTGTGGTTTGCAGTCCCTATCGGTCTGCTTTTGTAGTGCCTTTTTGAAAACCTTTATACCCTTATGAGGATGCAAGCATTCGCTTATAATATTTTATATTTTCGAAATGGTAAAAATTATAAAAATCTGCACCGTTTTTTAATCCCTCAATATGCCAATTACCTAACAAATACCTAAAGTTCAAAGCTCCGAGCATTAAAAATTTTACACATATGTTACCGCGGATAATAATGAAGCCGACGCGCTTATCGCGGTATCAAGTGAAATTTAATTTCATTAGCCGATATTGCAAATATTAAAACAACTACAATTAAGTTTTTACTAACTAGCATAATTATGAGCGCTAACAAGGAGCCGCAACACGCAGCGGTGTGGGGGCACGGCTAATGGCCGTAATGGCAGAAAATGACAGAAATTACAAATTTAATCGTGTGCAATGCAGCGACCAACTGAGCGCAAGAATAATAGCAAACAAATGCCAGCATACGCACACACGCAACTTATGTACATGTGTTGTAGGGAAAAGCGGCGGGAGCGTTGGTTATAGCTTAAAAAGCAATAAATGGCGTGAATTTCGTTAGATCCACGCGTATAGCTTTCATATATACACAAATGCATACAAAACTCCATTTATATATATATGTTTGACTGTGCACGCTGTTAATTGCTGTTGTTGCGTAATATCAAAACTGCAGCCAGCGTTCGTGGCTCGTGGCATGTGCCTCATACACCACTTTCTCTTCAGCACGGACTAAAATAATTGCAGCTGTTATAAATTCAACTGAGGTGCATTGTGAAGCGCTGAAAAGTATGCATGGCCCTCCTCTGGGGGACTCCAGGGTGGTAATAACTGTAACCAATTCAATAGTATTTTGTGGAACTGCGGCAGTCGCTGGTGGCAAAAGTTATTTTGTATAGTGTTGAAACATTTACAAACTCATTAAAAGTTTTATATATGAGAGCAACAGCAACAAAACACACATACGAATATAAACGGTTTTTTTTTTTTGGTTTTTTATTCACGGTATAAACTGTTTGCAAATCACAGAGCAATGTGCAAATGATTTGCCCCGTTTTCATACGCTTGCAACATGTTGCTACAGAGTATAATATTTTTGTTCACCTAACGGGGTTATATACTATATATATAAATGATTAGGATGTTGAGACAAATTGAAATTCGAGTGACTGCCTGTCTGTACGTCCGCCCGTCCGTCGGTGCAAGCTGTAACTTGAACATTTAGAAATCTTGATGAAGCATAGTATGCGCGTTTCTTGGCAAAAAGAAAAGTTCGAGTTCGTAGATGAGCGTTATCGGACCACTGCCACGCCCACAAATCTCCATTAACCGAAAACATATGAAGTACTATAAGGAAGCACTAAATTATAAACCTCTTACTTGACACAGGCGATCGCAACGGGCATCTTTGTTGAGAAAGTGGGCGTGGCCCCGCTCTCTAATAAGTTTAATGTACATTCTCCTAAAACATTAAATCTACAACAACCAAATTCGCATAGCTCAAATACTATAGGAACTGCTACCGTCAGTGTGAAAATGGAGGAAATGGGATGATAACCCAACTCACTCCCCACATAACGGTATTGTTAAAAAACTGTTAAAACCGCGATAAATCAATAACTAAATACCCGCGAAAGGGTATGAAAAGGCTTTGTAGGATCCGAGACATTATAGGATCCGACGACATTGTAGGATCCGACGGTAGGTGTGTTGCCCACTTTTATGTGAAAAAAACATATGGGACCCGTCGGACCGAGTTAAACCAAATTTGGTACGTGACATATTAAAGTGTGAAAATCGGCAAAATAGGACTATCAGCCACTCCTACTTCCCATATAACACAATTTTAAATTCCGTTTGAAACTTTCACTTTTCAGAACACAATTCAAGATTGAAATAATATATCAGATTATAACTTTCGACGAAAAGTGCATTTGAGATGTGCCACCTTATGTCGAAAAATTTCCCAAATCCATCCAAAACTGTTCAAGCTCCTAGATACTGAATAAGTAGACCCCGGTACCTATAGTTGACTTTTTACCAAAAATATCGGCCAATGTGTGAAATATGTAATTGAAATTTTGTAATTGATTCCTTTCGTTATAGTAAAATGTCTGTGGGGTACCAATGGGTTGGGTATTGGGTAAATATTTCGAACTTCCGGGTGACTTTATACCACACACATCAGCCAAGTGAGTTATCTTAATAAAATTGACAGAGCGTGTTTTTCGTCTAACGGTGCATATTTGTGCTTAGAGGGATAAAAATCGGGTATGAACTCGCACTAGACCACATATAAGTAACGGGCCTTATGTACCTAAAGGTAATCCCCTGCCTTCAATCCGTTCCGTTGCAAAAGTAAAAAATGTTCGGTTGTACCCGAACTTATCTCTTCCTTACTTGTTTTTTTTTAGTTTTTTTATGAGAGAGAGAGAGAGAGGCTATGTGTTGCGTTACAGACTTTGCTAAATACTTGCACTTCAATTTTCCAATTTTATGCGACAACGCTGGTACTTGGGGCACACAGCGACACTGCGATAGTTGGCGAAAAAAGTTCATACTCATTTACGTTCACTGAGTACAACTGTAACTGTAATTAGAAGTTCTTATTTCCATTCTGTTGAGCTTCAAACTGCAATAGTTGTTGATTAATAGCAACTTCAGCGTCGCTTTCATGCAAAACTACTAAATCCCGGATAGTTTGTGTACGTTTAAAACTCTGCTTTTAGTTTATTAGCAAGAAAAAGTGTTAACTCCGCTTGTATCGAAGCTATATTACCCTTCACAAATACAAAAGATTCCTTACAAGCATTTTATTCCGAGCGTTCAGTTTGTACGGCAGCTATGTGCAGGTCATATATCCTTTTAAGGCAGATATTGCGAATGTGACAGATGGGCAGCTTCTTGGGGACGACGTGCTCAAACAGGCAAGCATGTCTAAATCGACTCAGCTTGCCTTAAGGGTTCAGTAAGGTAATCTGGCCTCTTTTTTTTACTTTTTTTTCGTAGATTTTTTTATTCTACAATAGAACTTTTTTCACAAATCATGAGGTATATCGTGAAGTGTATAAACAATTTTTTTCCTACAGATGTCAGTGAAATGGCTGGGTGAATGAGATGCGTTTTTTCGCTGGCGGACACGATTTTTCATGTTTGGATCAGCTGAAACATAAAAACCCAATTTATTCTTAAAAAGTACGTGAATGGTTATCGTCCCTACTAGAATCATAAATTTTGTCATAACCTTGTCAATAAATTATAAAAAATTTTAGGACGATAGCCAGGCGTTTTGTGAACATTAAAAAAAAATTAAGCAAATCGGTTAAATAGTTCGACCGAAATCATGTCCGCCATTTTAAAAAAGTGTGTGTTTGAGAAAAACGCATTTAAAGTTTGAGGTGGGCACTCCGAGAGCTCCGAACGTCGAGCGGTATTATTATTTTTGGGTCTTTTTCGAAACCTTCCAATTGTAAAATGAGTTTTTACATTAATTCTATGGAACAGAAAATGTAAAAAAAAATATGAAAAAAGATTACCCTACTGACCCCTTAAGAACAGCTAGCCAAAATATTCTCCAAACATTGTTCCTTTATCTCATAAAAAAGTCCAGCATTGTTAAGCCACATCTCCATGAAGGCTTATTAACATCCAGAGGACTTACATATATGAGGATTATCAGCCCATTAACTTATATCGATTATGGCAACATAAATATGGATTTTCGAAGAAAAAAATTTTGAAAACGCGACTCTCAACCTTTAGGCTTAACAATGACGATTCTGAAAAGGTTGACTATGGTTATGAACTTTTTGGTACTTCTCCCCAACGATACGCGGTAGTCCCTCTTCATTACGAAGTAAGCTTTCACGTCTCCTACGCTCTTGTCAGTCTAGATGCAATATGAGCAGTTTCAGAACTAGGCTGGTATGTAGAAAGTCAATCACCTTTGAAAATGTAAAAGCTAAATTATCTAGATTGTGTTTTGGTTACCAAAACCTCAAAAGCTATATTATCCACGCTACAAAAGAAATGGTTAGCTACCAACCTAACTAAAAACTCCCTTGCTTATTTCATTCAGCTTCATTAGTGTGAAGTCAGTTTGTCATTTTAAAGTGTCACCTCAAATGCAACTCTGTAACTACTTACGCAACAAAATAGCCACTAAATGGTAACCTCATTAATATACGCCCCACCATAAACCTCGAATTCACCGTAGTCCAATGGGAATAAGGGAGATTTCAAAGTTGATATAGTAATCACATTATTGCACATAGCATGCAACAGTGTGGAACAAGCAAATCAAAGTCGTAACCAAAACAGATTCAGATTCAGCGACAAACTGGCTGCCTGTCAAGTGCGGGTTAACGATGTGGGCCGAGCACGACGGCAGACACGGCAGGAAGGGACATGAAAAATACCACTGCCATATAGTTAGACAGCGTAGAAAAAAGACACACAAATATAGGAGAAGAAACTTAGTTGTCTGAACGTGCACACGCGCACATACACATGTATAGACAGACAATCTGACAGCACCATAAATAGAATTGACGCACTCTTGGCTACAGCCACAGCGACAACAACAAATGTCGAAATTGGCGAGGAGAACATATAAAACCAAATGTTGACATGACCAGGCGCAGCTCGAAAAGAACAACAACAAAAATTGAAAAATAAATCTACTGGCGCTGTTTTGAAAATAACCGCAGGGCTTTGGAAGAGATAGATACACACATTTATGTGCATGTCTGTCATTTATGTGATAAAATTCAATGCAAGCGGCGGCCACCGAGTTCAATTGATGACTGCCAATACGGCAAGTATGTAACTCTGGCGGATGTCTATGTAATTTTGAAAATATAGATAAAGTTTTGCATTCGGGTGAAGTGGTGAAATGTCAAACTGTTTGTTTTTGTAATGCATATAGTTTGTAGCGAAAATAGTTTGAAAAGTGAAACACAGCTTAAAGGCAAAAAAATGAGAGTATTTTATGATACTAAAATGAAGAAGCATAAATTGTAGCAAAATGTTGATAAATGAGAAAGTGAACGCTTTGACTTTAAATACAAATTTTAATTTTGGAGAAATGCAGTTATTCTTAACCATAAAATCATATTCGAAAGCGAGATGATATCTGTTGTCGATTCTTATTAAATATAAGATAGTCGAAAAAGTCTTTTCGTATTTTTAATCAAACTTCAATTTACTTTTCTAGTTTCTCGGCGAAAAACTGCGACAAGTAATTTTCACAGGCTTCTCTTGAAGCCAACTTTACTCCATTAAGGGAGTTCTGCCCTGACCCAAACAAATCTTGCTTCAATTTCATCAGTTGCTGACAGTAAAAAGTAGAATCAATCGTTTAATCAGGCTGGTGCAGCTCATAGTGGATTATTACTTTCCAATCCCACCAAACACTCAGCACATCCTTTCGAGGCGTCAATCCTGGCTTTTTGACCATTTGTTGAGCTTCATCACGCTTACCCCATGAACGTTTTCGCACATTATTGTCGTATTTCATCCACTTTGCGCCTCCTGTTACCGCTCGCTTCAGAAATTGTTCGATTGCATTTCGTTTCCGCAAAGAATCGCAAATGTTAATTCGGTCCATTAAATTTTTCGCAGACAATTCATGTGGTACCCAAACATCGAGCTTCTTTTTGTAGCCAGACTTTTTTAAATGGTTTCAAACCGTTTGATGATAAATGAAGCTTATAATCTCACCTTTCCAACACTATGTGGTATGATACAATGTGTTTGGTAGCACTGGAGATATAAGACTGCAACGACATCTGGTTATATCGAGTTTATATTTTTTAAGTAAACTCTTAAAAAATATCTAAAAATTATCTGAGTTTTGTCAAATTTAACACTTCCAAATATTTCTTACACTTGCTGTCATTTCCCCAAGTTTTACTTTGTTCGCTTAAGATAACACACACAACGGTCGTTGACTAGCGTCTTGACAAGGACAACAGCAGGACTCGTAAAACTATTTTTATCTTTGCATAACAACATCAAAAAGAAGCAACAAGTTCCATTACGCACAAACACACATTTCTCTACAAATAAAAAATAAAATGTGCTATCAACAATAAAAACAACAGCTAAACTTTCAGCATGCCCCTTCTACTCATATACCAACCGCGCTTCAACCACCCTACTCATGACAACGAGCAAATTTTATTTTCAAAATGGAAATTAGCATTCGAATTTAATTTAAAGTTTCAACAAAGTGCCAACATAACTTTTTCAGGCGTAAATTTATTTTTCATTCACGGCGCTCGAGGGCATATTACAAATTCCGGTTGGTAATTAGCTTGACACTTAACGGTGTTGAGAGTGCTTATGGTATATGTGTGCCCAAAGGTGTGAAGTAATGTGATCAAATCCAATTTCTAATAGAGAAAATTTAATATTATATATATCCACTGCTGCTGTTTGCCTTCACAGTTGAATTGCAGTAGGCAATATATTTATATCCTGAATTGAGTATATTAAGTTAATGTTCGGTCGAAAAAGTCTTTTTGTATTTGTAATCGAACTTCAAATTATTTCTTTTGTGTGATCCAGCGTTGTCCTGACCGTAGACGAAGCTCTTTCTGTTGATCAGTGCTGACCGTTTTTTTGGATTACTTGCTGCAATCTCATCAGTTGTTGACAGTAAAGTATAGAATAAACCGCTCGACCAGGCTGGAGCAGCTCATAATGTATAATTCCTTTCCAATCCCACTAAACACTCAGCATAACCTTTCGAGGCGTCAATCCTGGCTTTACGACCATTTGTGGAGCTTCACCACGCTTGTACCATGATCTTTTTCCCACATTACGCACGGTCTTGATCAATCTTTTCTATAATTTTTCGTGTCTAAGTCCGAGCATGTTAATTGGATGATTTTTAACTCCAACAAGACTGCGCTACCTGCGATGCAGCCAACAAAGGAAACTTTTGGTGAATGTATTATCTCCCAGATCTGAGACGTGGCCTCCAAGATCGTGCTATTAACACTGCTGAACCCTTTATAGTCGGGTTATGTCAAGTCGTTTATCTAAGCATATAAGAACGAGACCATTGACGCTTGGAAAGTAATATTTGCCATGTTATTGCTGACATACTGCCCGAATTGTTGCAAAAAGCGGTCCAAAATGGACCTATCGGCTGAAGTCGGCGGTCACTTGCTTGAAATCATTTTTAAAATATAATCCTTTATCAATAATAAAGCAAAATTTTTGGTCATAGTTTGAGTTTTGTTTCTTCTTGAAAACCACATGTCCAAAGCACTCTTTAAAAGTAATATACCCTCTCTATTGTTGAGTAAAAACAAGAAGTATACTTAATGTGAGACTAAAAAGTATTGGTAGCCAGTTTTGTCTCCAAAACTAAATTGAAGTGGCTAACATAACCTTAAAGTTCTAAAAAACATTTTTAAATCCATAAAATAACACACTTTCTTATCTTTTTATTGCAGACACAACTCCAGTGACTGTGAAAACTCAATAACTTGCAACACAATTGAAACTATTTAAACGCTAGAATATTGTTACGGATATGGAAGTGCGGGGGAAATGTCAGTGGCAAGCCAACAAACAACCAAAACAGCAACAAAAACAAGAGCAAAATCAGCCACGAGAACTATTTGAAGTGCTGCAACAAACCCAACGGAAATGCCACCAAAACCAAAACGAAAGAACAAACCACCTACGATTACAGCAAATACAACACAAACAACACATAAATGAAAAACATGCAGTAATTACAACGCAGGAGCTGAAAACGGTGCAAAAAGCAAACGAAAACGTTGAACGACAGCAACAGCAACAGCGAAGCGCGTTACAGCAACATCCTAAATTGTTACCCATAAATCATCATCGATGGCCAATGCCTCCATTGCTGGCGCGCATAGCCACAACGCCACCAACACCAACGCCACACAGTGCAAGCACTACACCAAATCCTAATGTAGTCAACGAATTTGTGCGCTTCACTGCAGCTGCCATTCGCCGAAGCCTGTCGTACGCGACAGCGACATTAGCGTGCGCGGCAGTGACGAAAGCGAAAGCACTCACTGCAGTTGTTGCGGGTTGTTGTAGGAAACGATTTCCAATACTTTGGTTGTTGGCCTTACTCAGTGCGGCACAATTCTCACCAACAGCAACAACAACGGCAGCGGCAAGCAGAGCTGCGGTAACTAACGGCGTGTTCAGCCCAGCGCCAAAGCTACTGCCACACGGAATGCTGAGCACCGCCGCAACTGTCACCGCAGCCGCGCTGCTGAGCCAAGCATCCGCTGCACAAGCGGCCATTTTGACTGCCAACGTACCCACATTTGAGCCGAGACTAACGCGTTACAAATTCCCCACAGAAGTAGACGAAGGTGTGGGAACGGATGGCTACGCGGATGCGGATGCAGATACTTTGGTGCAGGTACAGGTAAAACGCATTAATCTGCTGGATAATGATGATGAGTCGGCAGCGGTGGCAGAAGCAGCACCACCTTCACAACCCGAGGAACTTGCTGAGGAGGAGCTTACGTCCGAGCAGGAAGAGCTATACGATGAGGACCAACAGCTTTCACAGCAAGCTGCCACTAGAAAGTTGAATAGCAATGAACAGCAGTTGCTTATGTTCTATCGACGTGTGCAACATGCGGCCGAGCGGCAGCAACAACAGCATGGCCACCAATACCCAACATCGCATCGTCATTACCAACGCGCGGGCGTAGAAGAACAACCGGCATCCTTTCTTGTTGAGTCAAAGTCGCATTACGCCGACATAACACCAACAGTTGGCAATGTGGTTCCGTTGCCCAGCGACGATGTGTTGGCTGTGCAGTCATCGCACAAACATGTCACCAAACGCAGTGCAACCACTAAGCTGGCACCGACGACTGCAACGCCAACCGCGCACACTGCAAGTACTACCACCGCTAACATCAGCAGCGTAGCAACTAACAACGCGACCGCAGCAGTAAACAATACCGAAGAGGAGAAATGTGAACCAAAGGTGTTGGATGAGGTGCCACCCGAACCGGTAAGTGCGATTTCATATTCCTCTGCTTTGTAGAATTTTATAGTAACTATAAAAGGATGAAAACATCCAAGTAAAAAACTAGGTTTGTCTTAAACCAAAATGCTTTCTAATTGATATATGTATATTAGCGAGTATAAATTTAAGCACTAGAGTTTGTCAATGGAGCTGTACTTCGGATTTTTTAAATATGTTGTAGTTTAAGGTCTAGTAGAAAGAAATCAATTTTTGGCATTAAATTGAAGGTTCCGGTTTAAGTCACATTTGGACCGTTTATTCAATAACTTGTTGCGAATTTAGAGGTAATTTAATAATACCAATCTCAATGAAATCCTCGTCCCTATTGGCAAAAAAATGGGGTAATCGTTTTTCACAAGCTTCACTTGAGGTAATTTTTCCATCAGCAAAATCATTCACCTTACCCTACCTTATCAGGTTGTAATCACTTCGTACCAGGTGCCTACTTTAACATTGATCCCATTCTAGCTGCCGGAACTTCTGGCGAGTCACTACCGATGTCTGAGGTCTGGCATTTTCGTGACGGAACATAATTCCCATCCTATTGTCCAAAACTGTCCGCTTCTGGGCGATTGCTTCATTCATACGGTTGGTTGTGAACAGTATCGACCCGTATTAAGAGTTTGATCCTCCTTAAGGCCGTAAAAGATAACTCCCTGCCTATCCCACCAAACAGATAGCAGACCCTTCCTGACTTGACCACGGTTTGCATCGGCAAATTTCGATTGGATCACGACCGGCATCACTTGCCGTTGTCGTATGTCATCCTTTTTTATCACCTGTAATCATGCGCTTCTTATTTTAATGATTCCAAACGATGTTTTTTTCAAGCACTATAAATATTAGGTCATTCACTAAGTAATTTCGTCTTTTAAGGGCAATTTGTACACGATTGTGGGTTCCATCCTATTCCAGCTGCAAAAGCTTTTGGTGAATCATCAAACTTGTATGAGGCTTCGCATTATTGTAGTAGAACACTACAACTTTTCTATTGATCAATTTTGGCCTGAGTACATCACTCAATTTGTCCAGCTAATCACAATACACTTCAGAATTAATCGTGGTTTTGTAGGGTAAAAGCTCAAAATAAACGATCCCTCTGAAATTCCATTAAGCAGAAAACAATTTATTTTTTTTTATTTTGTGACTATCGGTCTTAGAACTGGTATGAGCTTGTTCAAACTTTTTTGAGGATACTCCAGTGATCTCTTACGCATTTGCTCTGTAAGAATCTGAGAAACCCATCTCACACATCCATGTCTCATCTTCAGTTATAATGCTCTCAATGGATCTGGGATCGAAATTCAAAACACGAGTCGAGCAAGAACTCGTCTCATACCCAAAATATCCATCAAAATTATTCGAACCGGCACGCGATAGATGTCGAGCTCTCTTGTCATCCCTCCAACACTTGCTTGACGATTTTCAAGCACGTACCCTTCCCTTTTTTAATATTTTCATCAGTTGTAGAGGTAGACGGTTGTTCCAAATAAGGCATGTCTTAGACGATCTTTACAATGTACCGCTCGTAGACTTGTTGTTTTTGATAAAACTGAATCACTGTAAGCCTTTTCCAACATTCGCAACAATTCCGCGCACGAAATTTGGTTAGAAATACACAATTTGAGACAAATTCGTTGTTAGATATTTTTTATCAATTGTAAAAATTGCAACGCACTTCTGAAGTTTACCGACTTGAGTAGCTGCTGTAAACAAACTGGTTGACAGAATGCGTCATAGTAATTAAGGGACAGCGCAACTTAGCAATACACATTTTGTTGAAATATCATTTACCCGGGGAATAGAATTACAATTTTCGGGTGCTTTTTTGTCACAATACTATGCACATATAAAACCTTTGTTGAGAAAGAATTGTAAAATATGGCGTAATTTCTTTTTTCTGGTAGCCATCTGTGATGCTTGCAGAACAATACTGAGTAAAGAAACCACAAAACTATCAAGGAAAGTACCAAATATTATGTACCTTACTCCATTTAGCGATTCCGATCGCACTTACAGAACACGATATACA
>JBAWJQ010002049.1:0-68840 GCA_037783105.1 Bactrocera zonata | reverse complement strand
CATAAAATTCAAACAAAAGTGTCATTGACCGCATAAAATGAAAAGAACGAATAGAAGCAATATTATCTAATTTTTGCAGAAAAGAAGAATTTGGTCTATTACCGAAACTAATCGTTCCACCAATGTTACTTTCAAAAAAAAGCTACTCACGCCAATCCGAATTATTTACCATATATAATACATTTTTGGCGTGAAACCTTGATTTTTTTAGTATTTTCAAATAGTATGTGAAGTCCTCTTTTGATAGCTACTTTCCTAAATAGTCTTATTATTTACTTAAATGAAGAATAGAAAAGATTTTGCCCCAATTCGGCAAATGTTTTTCCATAAACCCAACAAGATTCAAAAGCGCCTCACCCTACTATCTTTATTTATAGTATACTTACAGTGGCTCACAGCTTATTTTATGCAGAGCTTTTTTTGAACTTTACAGAGTCCTAACACCAAAATTGAATGTTATATAAAATAAAATTAAATGCTATTTTATTCATATGTAAATTATTTATTTTTAAATAGGAATTCAATTTTTTTCAAAAATATATTTTTTAACTTAAAAGGTAAAAACAAAAAATACTGCTATATTTCAGGTCACAGCTTATTTTATGCAGATTGCATGTATCTTAAAAACTAACTATTTACATATATTTAAACATAAATTTAATATTTAGTGTGGTAGCCTTTGGCTTTAATCACATCATTCAGTCTTTTTGGCATCGAATCTACCAATTTTTGAGTGGTTTCTGGAGGAATTTTGTTCCACTCTTCTACAAGTGCTTTTTTCAACTGCTCCTTGCTAGATATTTGATGTTTTCTAATGTTATTATCCAAAAGCGCCCATAAATTCTCTATCACGTTCATATCAGGACTCTGTGCTGGCGGCGCCATTAAGTGTGGACAGTTCCAAATTAGCCAAGACTGCACAACTGCCGACTTGTGTTTGGGGTCATTATCCTGATAAAAACGGAAGTTATGTCGTATTCCCAATTTTTCGGCGCTTTGGAGCAAATTGTTTTTCAATATGTCCAGGTATACAGACTTATTCATCGTTTCTTCAATAAAAATCAAATTTCCAACGCCAGCTGCGGACATACAGGCCCAAACCATGACGCTTCCTCCACCATGCTTTACCGTAGCTTTAAGATTTTGCTTTTGGAGCTCGGTATTTGGTTTTCGCCAGACATAGCTCATTCCATCCGAACCAAAAATATTAAATTTTGACTCGTCTGCAAATATGACGCTATTCCAGAAGCCCGGGGTTTTGGTTACATGCTCCTTGGCGAAGGTGATTCAACTTAGCTGATTTTTTTTGCTTATAAATGGCTTCTTTCTAGCAACTCGACCATGCAAATCACGTTGACGCAGCACTCGACGGACAGTTTCAGCACAACACGTTTTACCCAAGTCATTCGCAAGTTCGCTGGTCAGCTTTGGTATCGATAATTTGGGATTTGCCTCTACTTTACGGACTATATAGCGCTCGTCGGTAGCATTAAAAATTTTGTTGGGAGCAGTTCTGCCTTTATTTTCGATCCTATTTTCATGAATGAACCGCTCAATAATTTTTTGTACAGTCGATGCATTTAAATTGACTACTTCAGCAATTTTTCGCTGCGACATTTCACGTTTAAAGTGATGAATTACAAGCTCGCGCTGCTCAATCCTTGTGCGACGACCCATTTCGTAAAAACACGATTATTGACACTCTCACGTGCGCGATAAGACTAATTATTAACTAATAACAATTCCAGGAACACTGTCGTGCACATAGAAATGCATAGAAGGACAAAAGAAAGAAGAGAAAAAGAAAAGAAATGCGTGCATAAAATAAGCTGTGAGCATAATTCTGTTACTTTGTTTGCTTTTTATCATCTGGCAGTGAGGGAGTTGAGTTTTTTTTCTTTCTTTTTTGTTTAACCCTTTTGCTACACATATGTTTTAAAATTTGCATTGAAAATTTTACCGTTTTCATTTTATTTTTTTTGTTACAGCACTTTAAACACATAAATTCATAGTGCATAAAATAAGCTGTGAGCCACTGTATGTATCAATATTTATCCAAGTTTTAAGTGTCTTTCAAAGGATTTGAATTGAACATCCCGACGACTCAAGTAACTTTTTCATTAAATTTTATCCATATTTCTAATTAAAAACCGAACTATTCACACATGTTCATTGCCTTACTTTCATATACGAGTATTCCTACACACTATACATACTTGTATACATACGTACGAGTATTTCATACATCCATCTTTCCCACAGTAGTCGCAGCAATCAGTGCCGATAAGAAGACAACACTCTTTCATTTGGAGAAATGCAAAATAGCCGCAAGACAACATACACCTACTTAACTGCACATATATGAACATACATATGTATGTACATAATCCGTATATAATCCGTATACATACATATGTATATTATATACATTTATATGTGCATATTTACGTCAGCTGATATAAGTATAATGACAAAATTAAAAAATGTAGCTATCGAAACCAATATTCGCTGGAAGAGTATGAAGATATAATAAATTAATGCGATTAGGTTAAGAGTCGTGTATATATGCACATACATATGTATGTATGTATGTACGTAGGTGTGTTTGCGTGTTCATTGCTAGAAAATCCTCATCGAAGCATTGCGTTACAATTTAAGACGCGATTAACTTATATAGGAGTCGTTAAGGAAAATGCGATATTTATTTTCTACCTTCCTAACTTTGAAATACACAGACTAGGTTTGAAATAGAAAGTTTGTTAATAAAAAAAAGCAAAGTTTTTTGACGAGGGTCCAGTGGGTTTGTACAATTTTTGTCGTTGTGGCTTTCAGTGCTTAGTCAGCTTATGATTTTGTGTAGACTGTCATATCTCATCTAATTATTCTTAATTCTCTACTCGAACGAGTCAAACAAATGAAATATTATTCGGTTTGATTCATGCTTAAGAGGAAAAAGCATTTAAGCAGAAGAAGCTTTGTCAAAAATTAAAAAAAAACAACGAGTGTACATTTAATAGAATACTACTTTTATAAATAAATCTTTTTTCATTGCTTCTGATCGTCTAACATTCATGCTGTGTCAAATGGTGGCAATAGGGGTCTCGTATGATTTAGTTCGTTGAATTATGTAATCCTTCTAAAATCAAAAAATTTAAGATATCACACCAAAATCAGCAAAATTTGCTTGAACTCATAGTCTTTCCGAGAACTTGAAGAAGTTCTTGTCAACTTTGGCAAAGATGCTAATGATATTCAATGTCATTAATGTCTGTTAAATATTTCCGAAATATACAAATTTAACGTGCACAAATATATTTTTTATAGAGCTATCCAATACACTTCTTTTTTTATATGACCCAACACCTTTATCTGATGTCGAGGGAGTCCCTGCCACGTTAGCAACAACTAAGTATCGCGTAGTTTATAAGATTCAACAAAAAGATTTTATTAAATTAATCTGGCAGTAAACTAAAAAAAATACAATAAAAATCTTAATGCATAACCGCATAAGATAACAGAAAGCGTAGACATTAATTCCATTTGTTTGAAGAGAAAGTGTGAAGAAGGAAGAAGACTTTCAGTATAGTTCACCTGAGTGCTTTACGGATAACATCGATTGTAACTCGGCATTTTAATTTCCATTCAATCCATTTTTAACCGCACGACGGAGCAATGAAACCTTTGCTGTAGGGGAATATAGCATTAGACGCGAAGGACAACTGAGGCCAAAAAAACTGAATAGGTGTTTAAATAGCTTACTTCACCTCCAATATATACTCGTAGATTCGTTTCTTTTAGCCATCTGAAAAGTTACTTAGTCATGTAAAATCTTGTAACAATTAAGGCGAAGGTAGAGTATACTTCTTATCATAACTAGAGAAGCCTGATGATTCTTAATATAATGAAGTTATTCACCCTTTCGGAAATGTGTATCTAGTTAACAAGATATTCGAACTCTCTCGAAAGTCGCATAGAGCTGTTCTTTCGAAATCTTTAACGTATGATTGGTAATAGGTGTCGATTTAACTGTATGTAATCCTTTCCCTCAACTAACATACTACGAAATTATAATCCCTGTTGAGTATGATACATATATGCACGAGGTTTGTACAAAAAGTATCTCGAATTTTTAATGGTTGGTGAATTTTTAACAGCTGTTTTGCTTGAACGCCTTTTGGTTCGACTTCGATTTTTGGTTGTTCCAAAAAATAGATCAAAGAATTTGTATGAAAAATAAAAATATGTCCACGGACGCATTCCTAATGTTGACTGTGGCACATGTTCAAGCTACCTTGTATAAAAGAAAAAACAAAAACGATTAACAAGTGAAGAAAATATTATTGGCTAATCATCAAATAAACCATTAGAGAAATTGCTGAGGACCTAACAATTCGATTGGCTCGAAGCATTCGATTTTAATCATTGATTTGTGCATGAGCCGCAAAGTTTGTACCAATGCTCAATAGATGTTGGACTCAGTTCGCGATGAGCCAGATCTCTTCCAGGGGATCACAACTGATGACGAATCATAGGTTTATGGTTGTGACGTGGAAATCATAGCTCAATCATCCCAATGGAAGCTGCTGAATGAGCCAAGACCGAAAAGAGCGTGCCTTCGGTCGGATATGAAGGTTTTCTTCGATTGTAGAGACGTCGTGCATCATGACTTCTTGCCAATTGGCCGTGAGGTCAATAAAGAATAATCCAGTAATTCCGATTTTGTAGAAGAGCAAAAATTGGCTTTTGCGCCAATGATAACGCGCCTGCTGACGCCTCGTTGCTTGTGCGCGAATATTTGATCAAAATCAACACATTAATGGTACCGCAGCCTCAGATCCTTCCTCCTCAGATTCGCTATACCTGGCCCCCAGTGGCTTTTTTGTTGCCAAAACTGAAGATGCACAAAATCACAAAAAAATGCTATTTTAAGTGCTTTGAGGATTGGAAAAAACACTGACAAAAGGCAACACTTTGAAGGGGACAAAATAGATATTCATGAATAAATACACACTTTCTTAAGAAATACAAAATTCGCCAAACTTTTGAAACAAACCTCGTATATATATGCGTTTGTATATTGAAGTCAATCCATATATTATTGTGCATTAAAATTAAGAGCGCTTTTGATCCGTGAATTTATGGCCAACCATTATTACGGCAAAGCTCTTCCAGATGCGCTTTGGTGCATATAACAAGCATGTAGCATTTTGTCATTGAGGGTATAATGAAATAGAATTGCGTGAAATTCTGTAACTCCTTTCTGTGCGTCGAACACCAGCTAAGCGCAATTTATTGTCTACGCAAAAATTATCAGCCGCTGGCATGCACTACCGATTGGCAAGTACTTATAGACAACCACTGGCAGCAACGCGACGTTGGAGCCTTAACAGCTGGTCGCTAACAACGACAAACGAGTGGAAATAACAGCAAAATGGCATATTTTATGCCGAAGCTATGACAACTGTTGCTATCATCACGAAAGGAACGCTTACAAGATGTTGCTACAGCACTATTCTTTGTGGTGCGTATGTTCGTATGTGCACTTACACACGGCTAAGTGGTAATCTGCTCACGCGCGCAACCGCACAGCGGCACATTTCCACCAGACGCAGCGTGTATTAAGCCGTATTTTTATTAATTTATTTGCATTTAATTTCATTTGTATTTTTGTGCGTCTATCTAGCTGTATGTCTGTCTGTATAAGTGTACATATGTATGTATGGGCTTGTGCGTGCATAGCTAGATTTCTCGCCAGTGAAAGAGTGTATTGACGCCTAGCGAAGCGTCCAAAACCGGCAACAACTGGCGTTGCGCACACGACAGCGCTGTCCGCCCAGTCGCCAACAGCCGAGTCAACGGCAGCGCTCGTGCATGCATGCTCCCCCTTGGCTGACCGTTTGCTTATAAGTGGCCGGCGCGCTGTTGAGAACGCTTCAGATAGACAGTACCTGTGCGCAGTGCTGGTCGTGGGTTAGTTAATGTGTTGCGTTAGTAAATAGTAGCAGGGCTCAAATAAACGCAGCATAAAAGGCGGTGCGCGCACGCGACTTATCACTGCTACAAACACACATGTATACATACGTATATACTTTTTTGTGAATTTTCGTATGTTTCCTAAATTGTGCCTATAAATAGTAATAAACGAAGACTTTCTGGTCAACATTTTGCTGTGTTTTCGTTCGAGTAAGTGTAAGCAAATGCAAAACCGGAAAATTTGTGATTTCTTCCTTAAATTTTGTGTTACAGTTGTAGACATTGAATAACAATTCAAATGTAATCGCCATAAATTTCATTAATTGGAATGTGAAAGTACGCGCCAAAAAGTGCAGTGAACACATTAAATATAAAACTTCAGAAAAAACGCAATCTTGAACTTCATTAACGAAAACAGGAAGTCCAAAATCGTATCAAAACAAAATATAAATTTACAAGTGCTAAAAAAATTAGCACACCAGTCACGGAAAAGTAATCAGACTGATTTTTATTGCGTTTAAATAATCAGGGAGTTGAAAATAATTTATTTACGTTCCGCTTTAATTAAATTGGAAATTATTCAAATTATTCTTTCATTTAAGCTGAAATTTTTTTCAATGAACTTACATGAAATATAAAATATATATTAAAAAATACACATTGTTTTCCCAGTACATTATTATTAATAATTTTCCATCTATTTTATGTATGGCGACTATAATGAGTATAGTTGCCTTAAATTTGTAGTATACTTGATAACCGCTTACCGGTCATAAAACATATGCCTTATTTACTTAAAATGCTGTAAAAAATTTGGAGAATTGTATAAATTTATTTTTTTTTTTGAAAACTGGCTTATGTTCAGATACTTATTTATTTATGATTTTTTTTTTACTTTTAACACCGTTGATTTTTCTTTAAAAAATTTGCAAAATTTTGTAATATATATATTTTTTTTTGAAAACTGGCTTATGTTGTGATTTCTTTTTTTTTTTTTGTGATGAATTCTTTCACTCTTAGGGTTAGGGTTAGGGGTAGTTAGAATTTTCAAAAAATTATTTTTGCATTTTCGTTTAGTGTAATATCTTAAAAATATTCCCTGAAAATTTCATTTTGATCCGATAATTAGTTTTTGAGTTATTCCAGAAATAAGAAAGAGAGCTCGGGCACTTCAAAGCGCTAGTGTGAAACTTTAAACGCGTTTTTCTCAAAATTATGTTTTTTGAATCGGGGACAACTCGAAAACCGTTCAGTAGATTTTAATGAAATTTATACAGCTTTTAGAATACATAATAAACTCGGGCCTGATTGAAGGATTTTTATTTCTTCGAAAATTTCGATTTTTTAAAACCAATTAACTGTTGATTTTTTCTCAAAAAATTAAAAAAAATATTTCCTGAGGCCGCCATTTTGTTAATTTTGAAGAAAAAATAAAATCCTTCGATCAGGCCCGGGATTATCTATTTATAAAACAATTTTTTTTGTCCGATTGTTTTTAGATGAATCTCCAAGGACTTATGCTTGTCACCGCAAGTACCTTTTTTTGGAATAGGTTCAACACAAACAACTATAACTTTGGAAATTATTATTTTTTTTTTTTGAAATTTTCATGACTTCAAGTCAACACATTCTATAATAATGCCATATTACTACTTTTGTAAAATATCATGATTTAGTAGCAAAAAAAAATAATGAAAACTCTCATATTTTCGTGCCTCTGACTACCCCTAACCCCTTAACACAATTGAGATATAAACTATCCGATCTTTTAAGTCGGATCAAAAGGAACACAATATGTATGTTAAATTTTACTAAAGTTGATTCAGAAGTTTAGATTTTAACCCCGGAGAAAACGTGACACGTAATTTTATATACATCTATAGATGTAGCTAAACATTTTAACCGATTTGGATCTATGGATAGTGCCACAATTCAACATTGTTCAACAACTGGTGGATCTTACAAGTTTTATGCCTACACTGAGCGGTTAATAATTTTTTTCTGTTGTTTTTTTTTTTTTTTTTTGCTTTCTACAAATGTGGATGTGGTTCATCTGACATCAAGAGCCATGTCTTTACTGTCAGTGAGTGGTTTACTGGGAGGAAGCAAGTAGAAGAAAACATTTGAACGGTCTCAAACCAACTGTTGTCCTCTATGAAGTTTTTCGGAAACCATCTTTGATATTTAAGATTCTGGCTTAAACCTATTGAAATTTATGGCACACTGACGAGAAATAAAGATGTTATAGTATTCAGTCTTGGATTATAGACTTCGATGAGTTAGATCTAAATATACGAAGAAGGATTGTGAGATATAGCCAGTAACTATTGGTTGAGCCACATAAAACAAACGGTTTTTAACGATGCAAAATATTTCCTTTGTACACCTCTATTTCTACGGTAATTTAGAGTCTAGTTTAACACTATCAGATTACAAAACCCGTGTGATTTAATTCTAATCAATATTGTCTGACTTAATTAAGCCCACACAATAGTAAAGGTCGCCTTAGAAACTGTCTGGTTTTCATAAATTCCTTTATTATATTTATAAAATTACAATATTTATTTTTAAAACACAGTTCAAACGGAGATAACCTTAAAGAGTGAACTCGCAATGAGTATTTTTTAAACGTTATCTTTAACTTTTATATAAAAATAATTTGTAATCGACTTAATCAAAATCATTAGCCAACTTTCACGTCTCTAATAACATATCCCCCCAATTAATTTACCCCTCACCACTCTCCTGCAATTTTCATAAATCGATATTAAATTGCCACATTTTTTTTTTCTAATTCACTCTGCTGCTCATATGCAAATTTCTGCAATGACATTGTTGCAGTACAACAGCAAATACAACTACGTACCTATCTGCGTATGACAATTTTGAACTCTCCGCTTAGATTCCGCTCTCAACCCACTTGCAATACATAGTTGCATTTTCGTTGCACATCAATTATGAGCAAGAAGTTGCTTGCAGTTACCGTTACCTAAGACAACCGTTGCCGGTAAATAGTAATACATGAATGTGTGAGTATTCACTCATATCCTCGCTTCTGCCGCACCCCACTCTTCCCATCAGCGTGCTCTTCGAGTGTTTAATTAGGTTGTGTGAGCGCAAATTTTAAATTCGATTTTGATTGTCTCCAATCAATTGCGGTCAAACGGCGCTGAGCGTCTATGGTAAATAAAAAAAAACAATGTTTGTATAAAAACAACAAATGGCAAACTATTTCAAGGCATTTACTCCTATACCCATAGTTAGTATCAGCAATAACAAATAGGCTGGAATAAGCTGGTTTTTGCGTTACTTTTGGTATGTTTTTTTCGAACATAGTCTCTTTGAGTTTGTTAGTTACACTTACAAAAGTTTACATTGAAGTTACCTTTGGCATATATTTGGTTGTCAAAAAAGTCTTGCGGTATTTTCGCTAGTTGACGCTGAAAGCGCGTTGTTCTAGTTTTATTCGTCGCATCGGGTCATGCTATACCTTTTTGGAAAGCTCATTTCACGCGCTAACACGTGATTGATTGCCGTTTCTTTTAAGTCGTTCCTGAGTTATAGCGTCGCAAACATAGAGCAAAATAAAGAGGAAATAGGGCATATTTTACAGTACTACTACGATAAAGGCAAAAATGCATCTCAAGCCGCCAATAAAATTTGTGCAGTTTATGGACCCGATACAGTTTCCATTTCCACCGCACAACGATGGTTTCAACGTTTTCGTTCTGGTGTAGAGGTGGTCGAAGATGCGCCACGCTCCGGAAGGTCTGTCGTCGAAAATTGCGATAAAATCGCTGAATTGGTCGAAAGAGACCGGCATAGTAGTCATCAAACCGTTATAAACCATTTGAAGAAGCTTGGAGTCACTAAGAAGCGCGATGTATGGGTGCCACACGAATTGATTCAATAAAAATACCGCAAGACTTTTTTGACAACCATTATATTGTTTTTTAACAATTTATTAATCAATATGAATTTTTTTCCAGTGTATACTGTTAATTCTAATGACTCATAATATTTGCTACTAAGCAATATATTTAGACACATACGTATATCTACCTTTACATACTTCTAACTACTTGTTGAGTATTCTTGAGTTGATTTAAGCATACCTATCTACACGATTCGCTAATATTCGCCAATGTAAGGGCTTATGAACGACCTTGAAATGTGAAAATGCTATTGGCTAGTAGGAAAATATGTTTACAGGGTTTCCACCATTTTTTGTTTTGATAAAATGTTGAATTTATCTATATAATTTCAAATAAAAACATTTTATTTCTGTTACAACTATCATCAGCCCGAATTCAAAATTCAAGGAGCTTGTCATAAACATTAATCAGCTGTTAGAAAGGTGGTTCAAAGCTTTTGCATTCTAAGTTTATCTGATAATATAAAATATATTTTTCGTTTGGGTTTAATAATATCGACTGATAGCTAATTCATTAATTTATAAAGCTTTTTAAGAGCTTTTTTTCTATTGACGAGATTTAAAAAAAAATTCTATAACTTTATTCAGACCCTTAATGATGACATTATTAATATATTACATATATACATTATTCGAAAAAGTATAAACTATGTAATAATACCGAAAGTTAGAAATTATAATCAAGCCTTGACTTTTTGTAATTTCATTGACGCTTGATGTAGTTTAAAGGGATACATGGGGTTCCTCAAGTAAAAAACAGTCTTTTCCAGCAAGTTTTTTTTTCATGTAAAAAATTAAATATTTTTTTAGATTTATTGTTACAAACATACACTATTAGCAAAAGAATTCTGGAATTTTTGTAAAACAAATATTTTAAACTCGGCCATTGCGACGCCATTTCCGGTGTCCCCTCGGAAAAAAGATGCGACTGTTGCATAACTCTTACAGGAACATCTAAAGTGAAAAATACGTGTTTTAGTTAAAACCTTAACTTATTAAGTGGACGAAGGAAAAAAACAAAATTTTATTTTTTGCAGACATTTGAAAAAAATTAAAATTTCAGTAAAAATTTCGCGACATTTATGTTTTTTCAAATAGCTGTAATCGAAAAAAATTCTTCGTATGTAAAATTTCATAAAGATCGGTTGAGTAGTTCTCGAGAAATCTTTCCAAACGAAATCAAAAACACAGTTTCGAGAAAAATGCGTTTAAAAGTGGCGCACTTAGCCTAGCTAGCCTCCAGCGCACAACTTCTGAAGGCTGTTTCTCCGAAACTTTTACTCGGATCAACTCCAAATTTAGGACAACATTCTAGAGATGATGTAGAATTCAATAACACAATAAATAAAAAAATGTTTAAAACCCGCAAACTCATGTAACCCCTCTGTCGAATTCCCTACATATATCTAGCCATCTCCGGTGATTTTAAAAGAACTTTTCATTTAGGCAAACAGTTTTTCGAAATTGAGGAAATCTAGTATCGCAACATAGATCAATTCCTTTATTACATATATATTGATTTTTTACTAAAATACTGGAAAGGAATATTTAAAGTTTACATTAAAAATTTGGGCATAAAAAGTCGTTTTACCTACTTTTAAAGCCACCGCCTTCTTGAACTTACGCACGGACCCGGAAAAGTCGTACATTTTTTTTTAACTCATTAAGAATAAGTTAAGAAGTTTTGAGCCAATGTGGCAAATGATGGCAAGCTTGCGATTCGAGTTGTTATGACCACAATATTTAGTAACTTAGAATCGTCAGCTTTGATTCAAAATAAAATATAGATAAATTAAGATAGATTTAAATTCAAAACAAGATACTTCAGCTTAAATCGGCTTAAATACTTCTAGCATATAATTATTGAGATTAATTCTCGGAAAGTGGTGAACTTTATGTGCACCTACTTATATACATACATACATACTTATGTGAGTCCCTGTTTGGAAATTATAGCCAGCACATGTTAACAACGACAAAGCGGCGAACTGGCTGCTAGTTGACGCAGTACAGACCAATTTACATATGTACATACATTAGGGTGATTCAAAAAAAAATTTTTTTTTTTTTCGATTGGTACTCGGAAAAATAGGTTCCTAGACACCTCTAAGAAAGCCTCTCCAAATATGAGTTTTTAATTGTAACGGGAAGGTCCTCCTACATACAGTTTTCTATTTTTTCTTATTATCAGATAGAAAAATTTATATCTCGCTTCCAACTACTTGAAAAAATATCTTATTCCTCAGATTTTGTAGGAAATTGAATGCTCTACTAAAAAGGTCTCCACGATTTTTTCGTAAACCAAACCGTTTAAAAGATATTAACGGTTGAAGTTTGATTATTTTTGGGAAAATTTTTTATTTCTTTTGGATTTTATTACTCAATGAAAAAAATCATTATGAATGATGAAACTCATAGGTTTTTGGATAGGCTTTCTTAGAGGTGTCTAGGAACTTATTTTTCCGAGTACCAATCGAAAAAAAAAATTTTAATCACCCTAATATGCATATACATATGTATGTAAATATGTTTATATTGAAATGTGTGCTTTTAAATAGAAAAAATAAATAATTTTATATGGTCTTGTTCTAAATCAGCTGCTCATTTCTATATTTGCATATCATGTTCACCCATAAAAACTAAAACACATACATATGAGTATGTCTAAACAGCGCTACATTTTGCAACAAGTTGCTAAATGAAACTAAACAGTTGAACGGAAGAGAACAGATGCAGCCAAAATAGAAAGCTACCGAATTAATTATGGTGTAGGTAACTTTTTTTTTTTTTTGTTAAATTTTGTTCTACACTTTGCTACATTTAGTTTCGAGCATTTGACTTTTTTCATATACCCGTTTACTGCATTTTCATTAGCGTTTTCGTGTTTTGTTTACCTGTATTGATTTAAACAATTTCTTGTTTAGCTTTGGAATAACAAAAACAAAGATTTGTATGCGCGACCAGTCGCCGCTATAATTTCATTGAACGCGGGCGAAAAAAGAAAAAAAAAAATTAAATAAAAAACTATCATCAAAGAAGCAAAAAATAAATTTAAAAAAATCTATTGAAAAATCCATTAAATCTCCATAAACAATTAGAACAGCTCTATTTAACCTAAAAATATGTGTGAGTATACAACGCATATGCGGTAAAATACACATACTTGAGACTGCGATTGGAAATTTCATTTAAAAATATACAGTTTTTTTTATTATTTTGTACAGACTATTTGATACAGACGTACATACTTGCATATGTATATAATTATGTGTGTTTATAAAAAATCCATTTAACCGAAAACGTTTAAAGTTTGTTAAACAGCTGACGCAGGAGCAAAGAGCGTAAACGGTTTCATTGGCCCAGACCTCGATGCGTGACTTACATTTTAATGAAATTCTCAAGTTGAAATAACTGACAAATCACTGCTCTAGCTGCCTTTAAAACTGTTCACTATTGTTTATATTTTTTATTTCACATTCAAGTCTGTTAATTCGTGTGACTTAAAATCCATTTTAATTTGTATATTCATAAAAGAAATTGGAACAGACATGTACCTGTACATTAGGGTGGCATATTTTTCTGTAAATCACTTGTGTCGAATCTGCTCTCACAATTTTCTATGAGAAACGCCATCGGCTTTTTGTAAAATTATGAAGATTTAGTTATATAAATTTTCGTTTTGATTTTTTTTAATTAATTTAGGTATCATTAAGTTTGGCCGGGTCAAATTTAATCTTGAGTGTTGATGTAATGTTACCATAGTTTAAGGGTCCACCTTAAAATCTATAGTATATACTATTGTGTCCAAAAAACATTTGAACAAGACATTTGACATTTGAATTTAAACTGTACGCGTCGAAGGATTCGGAGAATTATTTTTTTTTAGATTGGTAGTACTGTCAGTCACATTTATGTCAAATTTCATGTCAAAATATTCATTAGTGTTTGAGATTGTCGTTTTATGAGCTGCTAAAAGTGAGTTTTTCGTTTTTTGTGATGTCGAAATTTGTTGTTAAATTTTGTTTACGGCATCAAGTTTCTGCTGCGGATACGTTGAGGATGGTGCAGAAAGCCTTTGGTGATGAGGCTATGTCTAAAAAAAATTTTTACAAGTGGTGTAGTGAGTTCCAAGCCGGCCGTGAACGTGTCGAAGACGAAGAGCGTCCAGGGCGACCATCAACCTCAACCGACGAAGCTCACGTTCAACAAATCAAAGATTTGGTGTTGAAAAACCGTCGATTAACAATTAGAGACCTTGCTGATGAAACTATCAGTTATTATATCGAAAGGCTCAGGCAATACCATTTTGAAGGATGTTTTGGGTCTCAAGCGCGTCAAATCTTGACTGGTACCGAAAACATTGAATTTTTTGGAAAAAAGGCGTCGCGTTGAAGTGTGTGAAACGATGCTTTCCGACTACCAGGGTGTCATGAAACGCATTATAACTGGCGATGAGACTTGGATCTATGCTTACGACCCCGAAACAACCGATCAATCGAACGAATATCGTGCCAAAAGAGAGCCGAGACCAAAAAAATAGCGCCAAAGTCGTTCAAAAATCAAGGTCATGTTTACTGTGTTCTTCTATTATCGAGGTGTTGTGCATTATGAATTCCTTCCAAACGGTCAAACAGTCAACAAGGAATATTATTGGAACGTTCTGCGTCGTTTGCGTAACGCCATCCGCCTAAAAAGGCCGGAATTGTGGAAAGACAATTCTTGGTTTTTACACCACGATAATGCACCATCCCATACTGCCCTCTTAATTCGTGATCATTTCGCCAAAAACTCAACCCATATCGTTCCGCCGTGTCCGTGATCTGGCGCCGTGCGACTTCTGGCTGTTCACCAAGCTCAAAAGACCGCTCCGGGGACACCGTTTTTGTAAAGGGTGATTTTTTAAGAGCTTGATAACTTTTTAAAAAAAAAAAACGCATAAAATTTGCAAAATCTCATCGGTTCTTTATTTGAAACGTTAGATTGGTTCATGACATTTACTTTTTGAAGATAATTTCATTTAAATGTTGACCGCGGCTGCGTCTTAGGTGGTCCATTCGGAAAGTCCAATTTTGGGCAACTTTTTCGAGCATTTCGGCCGGAATAGCCCGAATTTCTTCGGAAATGTTGTCTTCCAAAGCTGGAATAGTTGCTGGCTTATTTCTGTAGACTTTAGACTTGACGTAGCCCCACAAAAAATAGTCTAAAGGCGTTAAATCGCATGATCTTGGTGGCCAACTTACGGGTCCATTTCTTGAGATGAATTGTTGTCCGAAGTTTTCCCTCAAAATGGCCATAGAATCGCGAGCTGTGTGGCATGTAGCGCCATCTTGTTGAAACCACATGTCAACCAAGTTCAGTTCTTCCATTTTTGGCAACAAAAAGTTTGTTAGCATCGAACGATAGCGATCGCCATTCACCGTAACGTTGCGTCCAACAGCATCTTTGAAAAATACGGTCCAATGATTCCACCAGCGTACAAACCACACCAAACAGTGCATTTTTCGGGATGCATGGGCAGTTCTTGAACGGCTTCTGGTTGCTCTTCACCCCAAATGCGGCAATTTTGCTTATTTACGTAGCCATTCAACCAGAAATGAGCCTCATCGCTCATCGGACACGGACGCGAAACACATTTCGAACCGAACACTGATTTTGGTAATAAAATTCAATGATTTGCAAGCGTTGCTCGTTAGTAAGTCTATTCATGATGAAATGTCAAAGCATACTGAGCATCTTTCTCTTTGACACCATGTCTGACATCCCACGTGATCTGTCAAATACTACTGCATGAAAATCCTAACCTCAAAAAAATCACCCTTTACGATAGAGGAGATTCAAGCCGCAGCGAAGACGGAACTGAAGGCCATCCCGGAAAGTGACTACAACCAGTGTTTCGAAGATTGGAAAAACCGTCGGCATTGCATTGGGAGGGGATAACTTTGAAGGGGATGAAATTTATTTGGAAGAATAAATAAAGAATTTTCAAAATAAATACAATGCCACCTTATTTTTTGGGCACAGTAGTATGTACATGTGCTCAATAAACATCATCTGACGTAATTTACATTTGTAAGCACCTATTTAGAAAACATCGAACAGAAAAAATTATAAAAACGTATCTAGAGCTCGAGAACATCATAGAGCTTCATGTTGACACCATTTACACCTACTCTACAAATCTTTGGAATATACCATGCCAATATACAAAAAGGGGTACTAAATGTATCAGTCTGCCACCAAAAAACTTTTTTTATCTCAGTAAGGCTTTATAATGACCTTTGGAGTTACATTATTAATAGAACCTAAGTTCCCCGCAGAATAACTCTTGCCTAACAGGTGCTACTGCGGACTAAGTAGGCGATTGAGAATCTCACGACGAACAAAAAGCAAGCTCTATAATCCACTCATTATTCCCGTCCTGCTATATAGTGCAAAGGCATGGACGATGACATCATCTGATAAATCGACGTTACGAGTTTTCGAAAGAAACGTTCTACGAAAGAACGTAGAAGCGCATATCGCGTTCAATGAAACGATGTACTTTATGAGATATACTTTACGACGACAATAACATAGGTCAGCGAATTAAACACAGCGTCTACGCTGGCTAGATCATTTCGGCCAAATGGTGGAAACGCTCTAGCTCTGAAAGCATTCGACGCAGTACCCATCGGGGGAAGCAGAGGAAGATAACGTCCTCCACTCCGTTGGAAAGACCAGATGGAGAGGGGCTTGGCTTCGCTTGGAATCTCCAATTGGCGCCACGTTGTGTTGAAGAGGCGACTAGCGCGCTGTCGTTAACTCGTCTATAATCGCGTAAGCTATGTCTACGCCAGTAAAGAAGAAGAAAAAGTTCCCCGGGCGATAGTCACGCGCTCATTACATCAGCTTGACGATTAATCGTGCATGAATCTTCGCATACCCATATATTCATTAACGATATGTACAGCAAGTTCAATTAATATTTTTAGATTATCTATCTCAATCAACTTCACTTTATGGTTATTAAATATAATTTTGTAGATTTTTAAATTTTTAATATCTACTTTTGGATGACCACTACTTTCGGCGTCTCCGGTGTTCACACGGATTGTACGGTATTAAACCAAACACTTACGTACGGTTGCTACTTTTGATGCAGGGCTCGAAGAATTCTCGTAAAACTAATTTTTGGTATCAACAGCGCATTTTCCATCAAATTTTTATGTACAGTTTGTCAAGTAATTGTTTGCAAAATGAAAAAAAAATGTATAAAAATTCATTTTTTAAATCATATTTCCTAAACTATGACACTTTACCCCATATGATTGGTGATTGTATGTGAGATACCTTAATGAAACCCATTAAACATTTTTTAGCATGTGGCATGATAATAGCAAATAGATAAAATTGGATTAATACTACTCCCATATACTACGTGTATTGATTTTCGTTTTCCTTACAAACCGAATTTGTCGGTTAGTGTATGAGTTATATGGGGTATATGTATACATACATATATTAAATAGCTGAGATTCCGATCATCTGCTTGACATTTTACGCTTTAAAGTATTTCCCTGGTCTAGATTCCTGCAAGTTGCAAGAGTATAAAATGTTCGGCTGCACCCGAACTCAGGCTTCCTTACTTGTTATATTTGGAATTCCTCTCTCTCAAACCCTTGAACGTTTCAATCAACTTAATCCAGTCTCATTTTTAACAGCAGCTTTACCCGCTGTGCGGTGTACATATGCAGGCAGGAAAGATATGCTCAGCTATCAACTCGAAATATAAATTTATTGCCACTATTAGTTATTATTAGTAGCTTTGCAATTCGCAAATTATTTTATATAATGCAAATTTGATTAGTTTTCTACGAAAAGTTCGATCAAATCAATTCTTTGTAGTTATTTACACTTTTTAGTGATTTTAGTTAATACGAAAATACATATATATGTGTGGTCCACCTACTAATATTGTGGATATAATTAATGGTTAAAGCTATTAAATGTATTATGAAAAAATATAAAAATAATAAGTAATTTAATATACATTTATATGTTTAATATATATGTATGTATGTATGAATAATAATTTCTTGTGAATAAAAATTACTTTGCGACAGTGACAGTGCTTATTCATTTTCAACTTTTGTTTAGGTTTTCTTTTAAAATATTCGATTTCTCCTTTCAATGTTAATTTTACAATTGATAATAAACAAAAATCTCTCTTGGCCATTTCGACTACTTCTAAGGCCTGCCATTAATTAAGACATGAAAATTCATGAGTTTTAAAATTTATTTGGCAATAAAGTTAGCAAGAAATAATTGAATTAACATTTGTGTGTTTGTATAGGTGTATGCAATGAAAATACGAGCTAAAAGCGATCCATATTCAAAAATCAAGAAATATATAGAATTACTAGCTGACCCCGCAGCCGTTTTCCTGCGTGAAGTTCTGTGTTTTGAAATGAAAAGAAAGTTAAATTTATCATTTCTTTTTTTTTTCAATGTAACGCAGCTTGATAAACAACATTTTTTGGTTTCTGTTCCGGTGCGTAAATGTACAAAGAAGATAGTTTTCCAAATTGTGAGCACGCCACGTATCTTTGGCCGTGTGAAAAACAAAGCATTTCCAAATTTATGCCATACACCTCTATCGACTATCCTTGTGTCCTGTTGATTGTAATCACAAATGCAATTTTCCCTAGAAACTGAATATGTGTGAACTGAAATGGCAAAACGTTGGAATTCAAAGAAATTTGCTGAATCAAGCGTTCTGCCCTTTGCATTCGATGGCTGCATCACAATTAGTCGGATTCCATTACACAGTTTCGGCGCTTGCAGATTGCGAAACATAATGATGACAGATCCAACTTTGAGACGCAAATAATGCGGTGGCATACCAAGCCTCTCCAAATAATTTAGAAATTTCACTGGATAATTCACGGCGTCGCCTTCATTGTCAAGACGATCGATCGATTTGTCTGAGCGCAAGTCTCCCGGAATTTGACTTTGAATCCTCCAGTTTAAGTCAACAACATTGGCATTTTTGGTAGCTAGCATTGCGCATGCACTTAAGGAATCGTAGTTACGATAATTTGACCAATGTCCGAACATTCGTGATGAGTTCATCTTTAGTGAATTTATAACCGGCGAATGGAATTGATATCGAGCCACCGGAAGTATCAACCGGAATTAACCCATTTCCAATTTTTTGTACTGTATTCCCTGGGTTGAAGGCCAAAGAGCGTATGACCATTCTCCAAATTAACTGCGAGACGCACAACAGTCGGAAAATCATGAATTGCAAAAGTAAATATCCTACAAAGCGCTTTAGTGCAGTTCACGTATCGACCGTATCGTTCAAGACCAATAACCGCCATGTGGCTTCCTTTGGTGATCTACTTACAAACGTATTTTATCGATTACACCAAACTGCAATACTCAAAATTGATATAATTTTTGAATGTGAATTAGACAATAATGGTGAATATAGTACGATCCATGTGTTGTCAACTTCGATATTCACTCTTCTAAATTGAATGCTGAATGTTCTGCCACTGTCGTCTGGACGCCGATAGAGTGGATATCCATCATTTCTAGTTTGTGTTCCGAAAAAAAGCACGTGGATACTGTTTTGTGCTTTTATTGTCCGACGTACAAAACGAAGTGGAATTGTGGTGTCCGCAAGGTCCATGAACCATATTGGTCACTTCGTATAATAATGGATCTCTCTCTGTATCAGGAATTTCCGCAGAAATGATTCCATCAATTTGATCTGGTGTTACCACCATCCACATCTAGCATCTAACAGCACCATATATACGTTGCTTCAAGATATAGTCCACCGAAGCTGTTGCTTGAAAAGTCGTGCTGTGACATCGTGACGATCGCTTGCTGATTGACCGCGATCCATAATACTGCACGTACTATGTCACCGCATCCTGGGAGTACTCGTTCATGTGTCTTGGTGGAACGCCGACCGATATTAGCGCGACCACTTCGTGGCATCGTTACAAATTTCAATCTGTAATTCACTTTGTGTGCAACACTCATAACGCTTTCACTGAATAATTTTAAAAAATGTTTGAAGCAAACGCCAAATTTGAACGATTCAAATATGTAATTGAAAAACAAAACAAAAAAATTAAAAAAAAAATTGTATGGAAAAAATTAACTTTTTGGAATTTGCCAATTTTCCGACTTTTCCTCAGGAAAAGCATACGGTTCTTTTATTTCCAAACCTTCCCCGATCCACACAGAACATTCTCTTAAAATTTCATCAAGATTGATTCAGTCCTTCCCTTAGCGTTACTAATAAACAAACATTCATTCGTTTGTATGGAAAAAATTAAAGGGCTGTTTTTAAGGGTCTCCCGGTAATTATTCGAATTTTTCTTCCCGTAAAAACCATCCTTGAGCCTCACCAAACATTTTAAAAAAAGAATTGGCAAAATAGGTTCAGGCGTTTCTGAGTTATGCGCTTACCAACACATTTTGCGATTCATTTTTATATATAAGATTGAGGTTTTGTTTGCTCGTAAAAATTGTGAAAACAATCTATTATAATTTGTTTATTTTTTATTAATAATAAACAAAGGAGTTTCTCATACATACATACTTATGCACATACTACTGTGCCCAAAAAATAAGGTGACATTGTATTTCTTTTGAAAATTCTTTATTTATTCTTCCAAATCAATTTCATCCCCTTCAAAGTAATCCCTTCCCGATGCAATGCACTTATGCCAACGGATTTTTCAATCTTCGAAACACTGGTTGTAGTCACTTTCCGGGATGGCCTTCAGTTCCGTCTTCGCTGCGGCTTGAATCTCCTCTATCGTATAAAAACGGTGTCCTCGGAGCGGTCTTTTGAGCTTGGTGAACAGCCAGAAGTCGCACGGCGCCAGATCAATTGAATACGGTGGTTGCGGAACGATATGGGTTGAGTTTTTGGCGAAATGATCACGAATTACGAGGGCAGGGACGAGTATGGGATGGTGCATTATCGTGGTGTAAAAAACAAGAACTGTATTTCCACAATCCCGGGCTTTTTAGGCGGATAGCGTTACGCAAACGACGCAGAACGTTCCAATAATATTCCTTGTTGACTATTTGACCAGTTGGAAGGAATTCATAATGCACAACACCACGATAATCGAAGAAAACAGTCAATATGACCTTGATTTTCGAGCGACTTTGGCGCGATTTTTTTGGTCTCGGCCCTCTTTTGGCACGATATTCGCTCGATTGATCGGTTGTTTCGGGATCGTAAGCATAGATCCAAGTCTCATCGCCAATTATAATGCGTTTCATGACACCCTGGTAGTCGGAAAGCATCGTTTCACACACTTCAACGCGACGCTTTTTTCCAAAAAATTCAATGTTTTCGGTACCAGTCAAGATTTGACGCGCTTTAGGCCCAAAACATCCTTCAAAATGGTATTGGCTGAGCCTTTCGATATGCCAACTTCATCAGCAAGGTCTCTAATTGTTAATCGACGGTTTTTCAACACCAAATCTTTGATTTGTTGAACGTGAGCTTCATCGCTTCATGAGGTTGATGGTCGCCCTGGACGCTCTTCGTTCACGGCCGGTTTGAAACTCACTATACCACTTGTAAAAAATTTTTTTTTGGTCATGGCCTCATCACCAAAGGCTTTCTGCACCATCCTCAACGTATCCGCAGCAGAAACTTGATTCCGTAAACAAAATTTAATAGAAATTTCTACAAATCCTTCGACGCGCGGAGTTTAAATTCAAATGTCACCTCATTTTTTTGGGCACAGTAGTATTTACAATTTTATCTCGCTCTCTTTTTCAATTTAAATTACCATGAACCAGATAAACTATGGCACTGACTATACAAAGACGCTAAGTATCTGGTTGCGAAAGCTGCCCTCAGACTCAGAGAATCTGGGTACTTACAAGTAGTCGACTGCGAGCCTGGACACTCTGGAACCATCGCAGACTTTGATTTCATTAACAAAAAAAAACTTGGAGTACCAGGTCTTTGAAACTAGTCCTGACTATATCTTTCTCTGTTTATGTGCCCTCGGGTAGGAGCTCCGTAGACATCTTGTGGTTCACTACTGGACTGTTGGACCTCAGACCAAATCAGCAAGTACTGGTCTGTGGTCTAGGGAACTCATCGCTATAAGAGTTCTAATTGGACACTATTCGATCTTGATTCAGACAGTAGGATTGAATATTTTATCGGCTGTCAACTGCATCAGCTGTTTGTGAAGAATATAAGATGGAATCATCTCAACACTTCCTACTTGAATATCCCGATATGCCCGATCAAATCAAAATCACCTCGGATCTCTTGCTTTTAGACATCCAGGTGAAATAGCGGAAATGAAAATAAAACACCTAAGCAGATTTGTGATAGGTTCAGCTGATAGCTGATATTCAACTGAAGGATCATCCGTCCCACCTAACATAACATTAGAAAACATTGAACATATTGCTGTCTTATTATCTATATCTTAGCAGTCAATTATTATTATCTTGCCTCCGAGGGTTTCAAAATTCACCACTGAAATTTTTTGAGTTTACGAAAAACTGCTAACAGTTGCAGTCAAATAATAAAAAATCAAAATAAATTCATTGCCTTTCAAAATAAATGTGTATAGATATATTTCGTAAAATTGTGAAAGAAATCTGTTTATTAAAAAAAATTATTTACCAATTTATATTCCAGCGCAGAGACAAATCAAGATGGCATCACAACTACGTTATGCTTGCGCGGCCTTGACCTTCATGGCCGTAGCCTCTCTCGTGCTTGCCTTTACCGATACAAACCCTGCGGAATTTGAAGCGGCGGCGCCGGCAGTGCAACAAGCTGCTAGCAGTTACAATTATTTTCGCCTGCCAAGATCCGTGAAACCACAAAAATACACGCTACACGTGATCACACATCTCGAGAATCCCGAAAACTTAACATTTGTCGGTGAGGTCGCCATGCATTTGATCGCATTGGAGAACACAAGCAACATCACGCTGCATGCGCTCAATCTCACCATAAATAGTAATGAAATTATTCTGCGCAATCTGATTGCCAAGGAGAGCGAACAGAAGAATTGTGTACGCTCCACAGAGGTGAACAGTTACCATGACTATTATATAATGCATTTGTGCGAACCTTTGCGCAGGGGAGAGGAATACATACTCACCATACCGTTCTCGGGTATATTAAATTTGAATTTGCGTGGCTACTATCGCAGTTCGTATGTGGATCGTGCGAGCAATCAGACAAAGTACGTAAGACTATCCACCAAGGTTTACCCACTCTAAACAACTTCAATGTAAATATTTTTGATGCTTTTAGATGGCTTGCGGTTACACAATTTGAACCGGCGTCGGCGCGTCTAGCATTCCCCTGCTTTGATGAGCCCGACTACAAAGCGAAATTCGTTGTTATACTCGGTCATCACAATAAGTACACGGCCTTGAGCAATATGCCTCTTAAAGAGACACGTCCTATGTAAGTTGTGTTGTTTGGTGTTTCAAGAATTATCCTTATTTTGTTTATTTTTACCACCCTCAGGGCGGATAAAAAGGATTGGATTTGGAGCGAATTCGAAGAGTCTGTGCCTATGTCGACATACCTGGTCGCCTACACCGTTAACGACTTCGCTTATGTCAATTCGGAAACCAGTTTGAAGAATAAGGTGCAATTCCGCACCTGGGCACGCCCGGATGCCATCGATCAATGCAATTATGCCGCCGACGTTGGACCGAAGGTGTTACAATACTATGAAGATATTTTCAATATCAAATTCCCACTGGATAAAATCGATGAGATCGCTATACCCGACTTTAGCGCCGGCGCCATGGAGAATTGGGGCCTGGTCACCTATCGCGAAACTGCATTGCTCTATGCGGAGAATGTGTCTTCTTTGGAAAATAAACAACGTGTCGCTTCAGTCATTGCGCATGAACTGGCGCATCAATGGTTTGGCAATTTGGTCACAATGAAATGGTGGCAGGATTTGTGGTTGAATGAAGGTTTCGCCACTTATGTAGCTAGTTTGGGTATTGAACACATCAATCCCGAATGGCGTGGTTTGGAAAAGGAGTCGGTCGACAATACTTTAGCTATATTCAAGCTTGACGCGCTCAAGAGCAGTCACCCAATTTCGCAGGAGATCACACATACCAACAAAATTGCCGAGATCTTTGACTCAATCTCCTACAAAAAAGGATCTACCGTTTTACGCATGATGCATCACTTCCTCGGCGATGAGGCATTCCGCTCCGGTCTACATTATTATCTTAAGAAACACGCTTACGGCAATGCTGAGCAAGATGATCTATGGTACGCACTCACCGAAGCAGCTCACAAATTCCGCACGCTACCCAAAGCTTTCGATATCAAAACCATTATGGATTCATGGACCTTGCAAACCGGCTATCCAATTATTACAATAACACGTGATTACGATCGTAAATTGGCCAAGGTCACACAGATTCGTTACCTACTCGATACATCCGCTTCACGTGAAGCCGAGCGTAGCTGCTGGTGGGTGCCTTTGAGTTTTACGACTCAAAACGAGATTGACTTTGACGCAACTACACCTAAAAACTGGCTGCAATGCAATGAAATGAATGAGCCGGTAACTCAGACTCTTAAGGATCTGCCTGAGGCAAACGAATGGATCATTTTCAATGTACAAATGTCCGGTTTGTATAAAGTAAAGTATGATGAACGCAATTGGAATATGTTAATCGACACTTTGACCAGCGATGATTACCGGAAGGTCCACGTGATCAATCGCGCGCACCTCATCGATGACGCTTTGACCCTAGCCTGGACCGGCGATCAGGACTATGACATCGCAATGCGTCTTATTGAGTATTTAGTACGTGAACGCGAGTATATTCCATGGAAAGCAGCTTTGGATAATCTGCGTGACGTGAACAGAATTTTGCGTCAGACTCCAGAGTACGAGTACTTTAAGGTAAGTGATTAGTGATACAAAATTTTATCTTTCCGAAGTGTAAAATTTTAACTGAAATTTTGGAATGCTGCCCTGAATAATTAAATCAAACTGAATATTGGAAATCCATGTCCCCAGCTTTTCTTCACTGTAAGTAGTAAGAAACACATACTACACAACTTACACCTCTGAAGAAAAATAGAAAGTGGCATCTCCACCACTCTTTGCTTGATTTTCAGCAACTATGTACTTAACAATGCTCGATATTTATATAAACTATTTTATTTTGAATCTCTTTTTAAATCGTTTCCAAACACATTTTAGAAATATATGCGCAAGATACTCTCCCCCATTTACCTGTACCTCGGCGGTTTGAATGTGACTGATGAAATTAAAGCGGCACCGCATACCATACTCCACAAAGAGCTCATTGCCAACTGGGCCTGTCGCTTCGAAGTCGAAGATTGTATACCAAGTGCACAGCAATATTTCAAGCAGTGGCGTGCCGTAGACAACCCCGACGAATACAACCCCGTACCGAAGGATTTGCGTTCAGTCATCTACTGCACATCTATACGTCATGGCAACGAAGATGATTGGCAATTCCTCTGGGCGCGCTATAAGAACTCGAACGTGGCAGCTGAGAAGCGTACTATAATCTCAGCTTTGGGTTGCTCACGCGAAGTTTGGATCTTGCAACGCTATTTGGAATGGGCATTCGACAGCGACAAACATATACGCCGACAGGATTCAACTTTCGCTTTCGGCGCTGTGGCACATGGAGAAGTTGGCTTCCACTTAGCACGCGATTATCTAATTACCAATATCGATTTCCTGCACGAATAGTAAATATTTGATTACAGTTATTATTTTGTGTTTTCCTATTTACCCACTTTCCTCCTTCTCGCATCATTGCAGCTTTGAACCGAATGGCTCTGAATTGCGTCGTCTCCTCTCGCCTATTGCAAGCCAAATGAGCAGTCAACGTGAGTATGAGAAGATGAGTGCGTTCTGTGAAGAGAACAAACAACTTTTGCGCAAGGTCGAACAGGGTGTCCAACAGGCTTTGGAGACGATCAAAATCAATGCACAGTGGAAGGAGCGTAATTACAATGAAATTTCACGTCGTCTGCGTAGCCGTCTAACTGTGGACGAGTTTTAAGAGATGCAATAACTCAAGCTCGTCTTAGAACGTAGTAATAAATATTATGTATTAGTTTTTATATGCTCCCCTGTGGAAGCTTTTACGGCATTATTATTTTTTAATATACACTGGATTCATATTTTTTATTTAAGAATATCACCAGCTCATGATGTTTGAAGACGACGTAATGTGTATGTGAACAAAATATTTAAGTGAACAGAATTTCATATATTTCCGAAAATAAAAATCAATAAATAGTAAAAAAAATCAAATATTCTTATTTTAAATATCGCACTAATTCGTAATGATCAGTTAAGTATGGTCCATAGCCACTCGTAATTTTTAAACAACAGAATGCCCTTCACATTTTATGACTAATGAGCTTGTCTCCTTGCTGCGGTAACACACATTTTGTTCTAAAAAGTATTTGACGCGGATGATACCATGCAATTCAGGCTCGCGCCCTTGGACCATAAATTTAAAATGTTTAAATCAATAGAGATCGTTACCCGGCCGTTTCTTACAATTTCTAATGCCGTCGTCACTAGTTATACCCTTTAATAAATGGCAGCGTTTCAGATATGGCTCGAAAAATGTAGATTTATATAGCTTTAAGTCCTGTTATCTGATTCGCTGATGCATGGACTACGTAAGGAGCAGGCTGGTTTCAGACCCCATTGCTCATGTGTTGATCACATCAATACTTTACGAGTGATTGTAGAGCAGTCGGTAGAGTGGCGAACTCCTCTCTATCTTTGCTTTATCGATTTTGAGAAAGCGTTCGACACTCTCAAACATGATGCGATTTGGAGAGCCCTAGTGTGCAAAGGAGTTCCGGAAAAATTAATTAACCTAATAAAACAGCTGTACTCAGGAGCTAGTTGTCGAGTAAGGTGTGGAAATATTTTAAGTAGCGGCATCCAAGTTAGGACTGGTGTCAGGCAGGGGTGCGTGCTATCACCCCTTTTATTCAATTTGGTATTGGATTTGGTGATGCGACAAGCGTGTGCGACCAATAGAGGAATATCTTGGGGTTTAAGCGGTAGCCTTGAAGATTTGGACTATGCGGATGATATATGTGTGTTGTCGCATAAATATTCGCACATTTCCGTGAAACTTGAAGCTATCAGTGATCTCGCCGCACAAACTGGACTTAAAATTAATATAGCGAAGACAAAATTCATGCGCATCAACACAACCGAAACGCCAAACCTACAGATTGCTGGAACATGCCTCGAAGAAGTTGACGAGTTTTGCTATTTAGGTAGTATCATATCTAAAAACGGAAGATCAGCAGCCGATATACGAAACCGTATATCCAAAGGTCGCGCTGCTTTCGGAATGTTGGATAAAGTCTGGAGATCCACACATATGTATATCCAGACGTACGAAGCTAAAAATATTCGAGTCAAGCGTGAAATCCGTTACATTATATGGCTGCGAGACGTGGAATATTGCAGCGAATGGTTTACAACTGCTGCAATCCTTTTTTAATCGATGTCTTCGAAAAATTTTGGGGATATTCTGGCCTAACGTTATTAGCAATGCTAACCTCTGGACCGTAACCAAACAGCTACCGGTCCACATCGAAATTCGACGTCGTAAATGGAAATGGATCGGCCACACTCTGCGTAAACCTCACGACGACATTAGCAGAACAGCGCTAGATTGGAATCCGCAAGGAAGCCGAAGGCGTGGAAGACCAGCCAACACCTGGAGACGGGAAGTCGAAGCAGAAGCACAAAGAAGTGGTTATTCTTGGAGCGAAATTAAATTTATAGCTGTAAATAAAATGAATTATAATTTGTTTATTGAGGCCCTATGTTCCACCTAGGAACTACGGGAAAATATATATATATATAAGTCCTGTGAGCTATTCTGAGAAAAATCTGAAAGGGTTTATTCAGTGAGTTAGATAAGTACGCTCCAATCGAACAGCAGTTTTACGGATATTTTGTAGGATCCTTCACATAGAGAGACAGTGGCTCATAGTTATCCCTATCAGTGGTACATAATATTTCGTTAACATGCAAGTAACCGAAATCTGCACCTATTTACCCAACTTTCAAATTCTATACGAGCTCGTTCCATAAGCTTTCTCAACGATCTTTTAGCTGGAAGAAAATAATACATATGTAAGTGCAGATACCGGTATACCGGCACCCTTTTCAATGGCGTATTTTTCCAGGTTAATTGCTACTTCTTACTACAGTTGGATCTACTTGACCGGAACTGGGTACGTATTCGGATTTAAATCCAGTCATCTACTACTAACTTATCGGCTAACCTCAAAATTAATTGAAAAATGTTTTCTATCACTACAACATAACCATTTCCGACTTGAAACCAATTTATATCGAACCTTAAATATTGTGTGATTACTTTAAGATACTTTAACCTTGTACTAGAGACCAGATACTTTTTATAACTGTTCGACTAAAAAATAAAAAAATAAAAAAAAAATAAAAAAAAATAAAAAAAAATAAAAAAATAAAAATAAAAAATTTTCTTTAAGTACCCTATTCCAACGTATGGCAAGTTAATTAAATTAATAATATCAAAAAAAAAAATACAAAATTGTAAAGAAGAAGACAACAAACACTAATAATAGCAAAAACAGTTCAAGCTACACAATCAGCTTTATCGCTTTGCCCTCTTGATTTCCCGGAAAATCGCTTTGACTTCACATCCCGACAACTTTGAACTATTTACATAAGAAGGCAAATGCAGTGGTTTATAGCTAGAAGTAGCGCCGCCTTAGAGTATCCACTCTGACATTAGCCTTAACCTTAGCTTCTGCTACATGGGTCTTAAATTCAGTCGAAGGTTGTGCAGTCTTTGCTGTAAGTAATTTAGGTTTGCAAATTTTTTTTATTTTGCCTCCACTGGATTCAAAATTGTTTTAGGGTTGTCATTAAAAATACCCAATTGATATTTTGTTAATAAGAATTACATTTTTATTTCAATTTTTTGCTCACTTACTCTCATCGACTTACTTTCAGTACAATGTTTCATTAGAATTAATAATCATAATCAGTTAATTACATACTTCCTTTTTGTTCCATAATAATTATATTATTATTTAATAATAATAATAATTGTTATCAATATTATATATGTATATATATATTTATGTATCTATAATGGTACCCACATAACTAGTTCTCATACATGTATATATGTATGTATATACAATATATGGATGTATGTTTGTTTGTGTATGCATATGTATGTATGTATTTACTGTGTGTTACTATTGACATTTTAACACTTTCTTTTGGATTCTATTTCACTCTTCGATAACGCTGAAGAATACACGTGTGTATGTTACATTTATTCCCCAGATTTCTTCGTTACTATTTTGCACTGTCACGCATATTTTTTTTTTACTCATAAAGCTTTAAGGCCTATCCAGTTTTGAATTACAGACCGTTATACTGTTTTGCTTATTTTTTAGGCATGTTTGTGTATTTCAGCCGAAGACATATGCATCTGTATTCTGCAAAAACTCAAATGCATGCCGCCAACAAGCGTTTGCGCCTGTATATATGCTAAATATTGCTTACAGCTTAAATGAAAGTGAATGCAGCTGCTCTTAGCGCTCAAATTAGGCAGACAATCAATCAAACGGTGCGCCACGCAACCAAACAAGCAATCAGCAAAAAATAATTACATATTTTTTAGCATAATTTAATATTTATAATTTAATTATTTAACTGTTATATGCTGCTTTCACTTATTGCATATTAAATAATATGCACGCATGTGTGTTTTTTGTTTATTGTACAATATACAATATAATGTAACATAATTGGTTGGTTGCTTCTTTATTTCCATTTGTTGTTGCTTTATTTTAGGCTTTAGTAATAAATCACTTCAACTTTATTTTTAAGATTATGCTATAATATTACTGTTATTTTTTATTTTTGAGATTTTTTATATTTATTTTTTATTATTTTTTTTATTTATTATATATTTTTTTATTTATTATTTATTAAAAAATAATAATTTTATTTATTTTTTACATATTTTTTAAGTGTTTTTTTACGTATTTCGTAATTTACATAAATTATTTTATTGGCAATTTTGGAAATTATTTTTTTTTTTGGTTTTGCCTTCAGCATTGACTTGGTCTAATAAATTTTCTTAAATATTTCATTTGCTTTCATTTGTAATGCTTTGCTTAATTACGATTTCTAATAACAGAGCTTAGCTTTTGTTTTTACTATTACTTAGTATCTCATATGTATGTATTACAATATTGTTTTATGTATGTATGTATGTATATGTAACAAGATTTTTTTGGGTTATGGAAGATAACTTAAAAAAGTGTGTGTTCTTATTCGATGTACTGCTTTTTATTTTGCATTTTGATAATTTTGCGAGTATGATTTTCAGCGAAATATTTCTATTTCATTTTATTTACTAGGCAATAACAGAGAAAAATATTTTTTTATTATTTACATAATAATGAATAAGAACGAAAAAGACTCGAAATGTAGAACCGTATATGCCCTCGTGGCCACGCAAACCTTACCAATCAAAATTTTCAAGTATTGTGAATATTTGACTACATTTTATAGCGGTAGTTTTTGCGGTATGGAAATTTTTGATTAAAAAATAAGTTAATGACATGTTATTAATCAAAAATATTAAAAATTAAAAACAAAACACATTCAGCTATCGATAAAACAATTGAGAGAGCTTTACAAAATGAGCTCGAAATGTAAGAGAAAGACATGCAATGAAAAAATTTTAATTAAAATTAATTTAATTTACCTAATTAGATAATATAATTTAATTTATGCTAACTTAAAACATAGAAAAAATTTAAGAAAATCCCGAACGAACGAAAAAGTCCGAAAAAAATCTGAAAAAAGTTAAGAATATAGTGGTAAGGTTTGCGTGGCCACGAGTATTTATGTATGTATGAATGTCATATTCAATTATATAAGGTTGTGTCGCTACGAAGCATACTTGCTCTTACGGAAAAGTATTTTAAACTAAACTGTCAAAGTCAGATTTTTACTTTTCTCATGAATTTTCTGTTTACATTTTGATGTGTGATTTGTGTTATTTAAAATCCATTGGTATTCAGTTATCACCCAAAAAACGCAAAAGAAATAAACAATACAAAAGGAAACGCCCGATTATGTAATATCCATAATGGATTCCAACATTTTGTCAAAGGTGATGTTTTCAGCCCATCGACACAGCCTTTTATAATAGAATCATTATGTATACAGTTTTATTTGAAGTTTTATCCGAAATTTTCGATGCAATAAAGCTTTGAAAGCTACAAAAATAAAATAAAATTTATAATTACCATTTTGGTAAAGAATTTTACTTTTTTTTTAGTAAGTTTTTAAAGAATTTTCATTCTAACCTAAAAAGCTAAATTTTTTTGAGCAGATATGGATTTACATCATTTCAAAACACTTATCCCAGCGCACAAGTAAACTGATATGCCGAGTGTACGCACTGCAAAAGCAAAGCAAATGTAATTTAAAATTATATTTCATAACAGCCTAAAAGTATGCAAATGAATTGCAAAAAAATTATTTCCATACAAATTTACATCTTTTAAGTTTAAATATAAAACAATAAGTTGTGAAATAAGCAAATGGATCTTCTAGAAACTTCTTCTAAAGTCTTTTCACTCAGTTCTCTGCTTTGCTTTTGTTGCCCTCAATATTTATTGCAATAATATGTACATATGCATGTATGAAAGTTTATTCATATTTATTTTTAATACGTTTTACATAACATAACATTCATATACATATGTTTGTAAATATTTATGTGTGTATGTAGTAGGTATTCGATAGAAGTTCAATTTCAATGTTTCATAATTTTTTTTAGTTGCTTTTTTATGTTTAGCTATTTTCGGTTGCAATGTGTTGTTGTTGTGTTTTTATAGGTTGTATTCAAATCTTTACTTTTTTACTATATTTTTCTAATTTTATTAGATTTAACTTTTACATGTAACTTTTTTAAATATATTTTTATGTAATATTTCATGGAAAACAAATATATATGGTAGTTATGGTTGCCTGTTAGTTTTACTTTACATATTTATGTCTGCATGTATGTATGTGCATGTGCATAGACTTTGTAAAGTTGTGGAGCTATTCACTTAATATCTATTTTAGGCCTTTCAATTTGCAAGTGTATTTATGGTTTGCTTATAACAATTATAGATTTTTTCAAACTTTTCTGTTTTTATAACCTTTTTTACGTTTATTTTATATGTATATTTACAATAATGCAGCATGTATATAAGCTTTGTGTATGTATAAATGCTTTTCAGCTGTAAAATTCTCTTTTTTAAACTGTAATGATTTTTATTCTTAAAAAATTGATTTCATAATTGTTTCGGATCAGCGCTTTAAATTCGTAGTATATTTAATAGAACGAAAAGTTTGCTTAGTTTAAATGTCATCAACAACATCGAAGCTAAAAAAACAATAATAATATAAACTGAAAAGTATTAACAAATAATATAAAAAATAATATAAAAAATAATATAAAAAATAAATATAAAAAATTAATATGAAAAATAAGTATAAAAAAAAGTAAATACAAAAAATTAATAGAAAAATGCGAATATAATAAAAAATTAAAATAAAAATAAATAAAAAAAAATAAAAATAAATTAAAAAATGTAGGAACAAAAAATATAAACGAACTAGAAAAAATTGAAAGCATATAACACGAAAGCAATTTTTATAAAATATCACGCATAATACAAATAATGGTTTGAAACAGTTTTAACTAGGTTTAGTTAAGAAAATTAGTATTGGAAAAAAATAAAATTATATGCATACATATATAGTTAAGAAAAATGCAAAAATAATTAAAATAAAAAAATAGAGCACACATCATAAAATTATATTTTTTTTTCAAAAAATATATGTTTTAATATTATTTGACTTTTAACCAAACAGAGATTTCACTTTATAAACAAATTAACGAAGAATGTAAATGTTTTCAATAAAATACTGAGTTTTTGCAAAGTTCCTAAAAGTTGGCATTTGGTACGTTTTCTTTTTTAGGTTATGGTGAATAAACGTTTGTTTTTCTTGAATTAAAATATTTTACATAATTATTTCATATTATATAGCTAAGTTACGTATATATTAATTAAATAAATATATATAATATGTAACTTGCATTCTTCAAAACAAAAAATAACGTTTTCATTAAATATTTTAGGCGTAATAAAAAAAGATATATTTTTGAGAAATGTAAATTTTTGCCAAACTTGTATTTTGTGTTTTAATTTTTCTGAAATTTTTTTATTTATGAAATTATTTTTATTTTTTTGTTTTTTTTTGTAAAATTATGTTTTTCAAGCAGTGTTTTGAAATTATGCGAATAGGTCATTATTTTTATAAATACAATTGTTTTTTAAACACTTCAAATTATATTCTCCGTATACGGGTTTTTTTATATGTATTTTTTTAAATTTTTTTTATTTATTTATCCGAAATTTCTAATCGTTTACTATGATATAATGCTCTAGATTATTCAATCATTCAAAAAATTTTATCAATAAGGTGAAACTCAAATGATCGTAATTATAAACAAATCAAAATTTTCATGTGTTTATTTATAATTATTTTTTTTATTAATTAACTCAATTAAATTTACAACATTGCCGGAAAACGAGTCAAACGGAATCATCAATGGATGCCAAGTGAAATTAGAAAACATAAATATTGCATTTGTAACTACATGACCAAAATTTAATACGTCATTACAAAAAAATATAAAGATATAAAAAATATAAAATTAAACAACATTTATACATTTTATTATTATTAATATATAAAAGTGTTAAATATACAAAATATATATAAGAGATATATAAAAAAAATTTACATATATTTGGGGGGAAAAATTAAGTAAAAAAAACTTTAAACTAGACTAAAAAAAAATTACAAAAAATATAATAAAATAAAAAGATATTTTAATAAAAAATAAAGAAAATATATTAAATTGGATAAATTTCGATTAAAATTATTGAAGCTACCCCTAAAGGTAGACTACGAAAAGAACTTCAGAATACTCCATCGATCAGTTAATAAAAATTAATTTTTAAACCCAACAAAGGCGATACTGATTTGTAGCCTCTTAACTATAGTGAACAAATTTAGAGAGTGACATCGGAATGAATTTAATAACTACAAAACAAACACATAAAAAAAATTCATAGAGAAAATAACAATAAACATAAAATTAATAAAAAAAAAAAAAAAAACAATAAAAAAAATAAAAACAACTGAGATGTAATAAAAAATAATAATATTAAATAATAATAATAAAAAATTAACAGTAATAAATAATAAAAAAAAACAATAAAGAGAAAATAAGGAAACGATAATTTTATTATTATAATATTAAGAACTAAATAATAAAGAAAATAAATTTAATAAGAAATATTTTTTGAAATGCTTATTTACTAGATTTGCGACAAAAAGCATTTTATTGTGACTTCACAGTTAGTAATTATTAACTTTGTTTAAATAATAAAATTTATATGTAAAATGTATGTACTTCTTTGTAAAATGAGAAAGCAGAAATTTAGAAAATTAGTATATATGTATGTATATGGAAAATCCTTTTTTCGTTTTAAGTTTAACAATAGACTTTTACAAATGTTCAAACTTCTTGTTAGTTAATAATGCTGTTTATTTATTCTTGTAATTTGCTTAATAATTAACATTTGTTTGTAATATTTTTTGTTGTTATTTTTGTCTCACTTATTTCTTAACAGCTCTCTATAACATAACTTATCGATTAGTTGTAGAATACAAACAAGCCTAAGGCTTTTTAAGTAGTATTTTTTTTTTTTTGCTTTTGTAAACATAGAAACTTAATTTTTAATGCGCCAATCGGGTTTATATTGATTAGTTTTTTTTTTAATTTTAATTTCTTGCATTGCCTTTAAGTTCGTATAAGAATATGTATAAATGGGAGGAATCAGTCAATTTGTTTTTGTTTTCTTGTTGCATTTATTTTAACAAAAAATGTTTTTTTTATAATAAAATAAAGTTTTTATTTTCATATGGAAATACTTTGTATAATTTAATTAAGCGATTTTGTGTAATTTTAACACTTTGTCGCTTTTTGTTTGCAAAGAATGAAAAGTAGTAAAATTTACAATTCTTCAACGCACTTAGTAGGCGCTGTAAGACTAGAACTGCAATAAAAGTAGGTTTAAAAAATCGTATGCATTCTGAAATACTGATGTGAGCGCGCTATGAAAAAAAAATAAACTAAATATGCGGTGAGCCTAATTGCAGGAAAAATAATAATATTAGTCAATCGGGTCTACAAAACCACAATGGACTCGATGGTTTACACGGCTATGGTCGGCAGCTCACCAGCCCGCCGCAAATCCATCTGGGCAACGTTTCATGTTGTCGCAACAATAACAACAATATCAAAAAAAAGACACAAATGAACAATTGTAATTTGTCAAGAAGATGCCCAGCGCCTAAATGCATGCAATTTTAATAACATTTACTAGTCCAGCTGTTGATAGGTTAGCCGATTTTCCAACATAAGCAAACCGAATTAATGCGTTGAACGAGTATTTATGTTATTTATCAATGAGTGTTTAAGTGAAAAATGATAGCGGAAAATATGCAAATACATTATATATGTTTAGCTATGCGAGCGAAGACTGGACGCTGCTGACACGTTCAGGTTAGCGCAACTTAAATGTAAAAGTAAACGCTGCAAACAGATTTGCCTGCTTGTCTGGCTGAAAATATGAAAATAAATCCAAAATCGCTTAGCTATTTACCTAGAGGAGAAGTGTATGTAATTAAAGACTATGGTTATAACAAAAATATATCACTTATCATTAGTATACCACGTACAATAATAATATTTAATTGCTTAGTGAAATTGTGAAATGCGAAAATGTTATTTAGTTAGCATAATTTGCGCATCCATCATAACAAACTGAATGCTTACTGCAATGTATGCGCGCCTGTCGGAGTGAGTGTGTGTGTGTTAGTATGTGTTTTTACTAAAATAACGTTGATAATAATAATACGGTATACAAATAAGCATAATTGCTGTAATAATTACAATTAAAATTAGCACAATCACAATGGGAAAAGATGCAGGCGTGAAGAATAAACGCTGATGTGTACTCGCCAACGATGACGCGGCCGTTGCCCAACCTTTTCGTTCACAACCAGCACAACAACGCATGTCCGCAATGCGGTCGCTGCATGCTGGCACGCGACGCCTCCTACGCTTCACCTCATAACGTTTCGCCGCTGCGCGTTTGTCATTCTCCCGCGCCATCGCAACCGCCAATTAAATTACCTGTTCGCAGTTGCAGCGCCGACGGGCACAACTATGCTGTCTGGATTTGCGCATATGCGCCGTCAATGCCACTGCATCCATTAGCTGGTCCAGCTGCTGTAGCTGCATTTGCTGTTGAGCCGACTCACTCAGCGTTACTCACATTTTATGCAGTGCTGCGGCTGTGGCGACTGGATGCTGCGTCAAATTCTCACTGGACCAGGCGGACTGCTGCGGCGCATTCGAGTTGGATTTAGCGCTAGACGGCGTCGATGTCTGCAAATCGAAGCGCGCATAGAAGAGCAGGTACGGCGTCACTGTGATTTTGCGCGCTGGAGACAGTAATTCCTCGAATTCACGTTGTGTCATCGCTTTAATTTTATCATCGTCGCACATGTACCAGATAGGTTCGCCATTGCTGCTACCCGCCGCCGACAGGCTGCCACAACTGGATGCATAACCGCCAAGAGTGCTGGCCTTGGTGCCACCGCGTCCAGTGCTGCCATAACCGGCTGGGTAGCTATTATAGCCGCTGGTTGTGCTGCTGGCGGCGCTACCAGTCGCGCTGCCGCTGCCATTGCCGCCGGCGCCGGTATTGCTGCTACCACTGATACTCATGGTGGAAGACGCGTGATTCGAGCCATTCTGCAGCGTTTCCTCGCTCAACTCATTGTTGCTAGCGCTCAGCTGTTGCTGCTGTTGTTGCAATTGCTGCTGCTGTTGCACGCTACAAATGCGCGTCGCGCAACACGTCAAACTATGACATGTCGTGTTCATACTCAGCTTGCCAATGCCATTCGTAATCGTTTTACTGGTGATGCCATTCAAATTTTTCATATTCTTACTCATATCACCGCTGCTCGACGCTTTGCTGCGACCGAACTTCATCTTCTTCATGAGACTGGAGCCCGACGAGGCGAGCACCGAAGCGGCTGCGCTCGCTGCCGAGGCGGCTTGTATGCCGGGACTGCTGCGTTCGTTAGGCGTCGAGCCGCCGCCTGATGCCGCCGAACCGCCCGCGCCAGCCAGCGGGTAGAGACTATTGTTCGATAAGCCGTTCGCCTGGGCGCCCATTTGCTGTGAGCTATTATTGGTATTGACGTTGCGCCGATCTTTCGGGCAATTCACATACTCATTGGCCCAGTCGAGTGAGCAAGTGTAGGCGATGTAATGACCTACAGACATGGTGGCGCCCACATGCGTTATCACACTGTACAATTTGTAGATGTGCAACTTGTTGGCATCGCTGAGTTTGCAGCATTTCGCGCAGAAGCATTGCAATGTGAAGGATGTGGGTATGTAACTGTTTATCTTCTCCATGCCGCCGGAGAAGCGGCTCAATTGTATGACCAGTAGACGCGGCAGCACTTCATACGAAATGGAGCGTATTGCTTCGGTGTAGCCGGTGCACTGTTCGCAACGATATTTATTCTCGCCACGGAAAAACTCACGGGTCACACAAGAATTCTGTATAAAAATTAGACATTAGAAATATTTCGAAATAAAAAACAAAAAACAACGCAGTTAAACACACCTGTATAAAAGAGCTGGGTTTGTCTGCGTAGTCGGTTAAATCGTAGCCGGAAATAGGCACCGGTACCGCGATATCAATCATACTCTCCTTCTGCTCCGTCACAGTTTCACAGCTCAAGCACTTCGTAGTAGAGATGGTAACACCCTCGAAGTCCTCGCTAAAGAAGTCCAAACCCAATTCGCGTATCTTCTCAGCCAAACGCTCTTTATCTTTCAACGCGCTCACCGGCGATGAGAGTTCACTGCTGGATTCAGTGCCCGTGGTGTAGATCGCGACACCTTTCACTACAGCGCTGGGACTGCTCGCCGATGTGGCGTTCGCGGCGGCCAGCGCGTTGGTGTTGGTTGAAGCCGCGCCGCTAAGATCCACTGAATTCAAGTAGAAGAGACTGTTTGCAGTTGCCTGCAAGCCCGCGCCGCTTTGCCCATCCTTGAGTGGAGATTGCAGACGTGTGTTCTTGGAGTTTTTCGATTCGTCTTTTCGCTTGGACTTGCGCGAGAAGAACGACGCTTTCGTTATGTTGCTTGCGCTTAGACTAGATAGCGTTGAATTGGTAGCGCTGGTAGCAGCAGACCCACCAGCACCAAGCGCATTACTGCTATTGGCGTTACCGGTGTTGCCACTTTGTGTGTCGCGTTCGCTAGCATAGCCATCCAACTCGTCGGGATTGCGTATGTAACTATAAATGATAAGTTTTTTTCATCATTTTAAAGTCAATTTTAGCTTAGTAATAATTAAGCCACACACTCACCCATTCATTATTAGATCGGGATATTCGCCGATCGCTTTGATCAGCAACTGACAAGTTTCCCGTATACTATTCAGCAGACACATCAAAAACTCATGCGCGTCCTGTTGCTGGTTGCCCTCAAAGATCGCATTCACATCCTGCACAGCATGTAGTAGTGTGTCGGCGTGAAAGGGCTCCGTCGATTCGGCCACCTCATTGCGGTGCAAGCACTGATAGAGCTCATGCAAGCGCTCAGTGAGCATTTGGTGACTGCTCTTTTGCCCGATGCCGCCGCCACAGCCGCTCGTACTCATGAGCGCGTTCTGTTCGAGCGCTGCCAAGTCTTTGCTGCTGAAACTGCGCGTATTTTCCAATTGCACCGCGCTAATGCCGCGTCCCAATGACGAAGACTTGGCTGCACGCTGACGCGCAATGCACTGCTGTATGCTTGACAAGTCCACTATGAGATGGTGAAGGTTGTGTAGAAATTGCGGTGCGAAACGTAATGTATACACCACCGAATTTAGGTAGCAAGTGTTACCGATGTTGCAGAGCGTCGCCATGGAAGGCGCGTGATTAAGTGTATTGCCATTGCCTAATTGAGTTGTGGCAACTACAGCGCTGCTGCTGCTGTTGGCGCTGCCGGCGAGCCCACTGTTGGAAGCTGATGTCACTGGCATATAGTATTGTTGTGTGATGTCCTGTGTATTATCGGTATCCGAATGTACGGCGCTGGATGACGCGGAAGAGGTACGCGTCGAGCTAAGATAACCGTTGGTGACAACGCCCGCGGCAGTCCGCGTGTCCGTGTCTGCAGTCTGGTAGCGGCGCTCGTAAAGCGACATTGTGCCGCGTGGGCGTTTCCTAACGCTGCCGCTACTTACCGGTGTTACGCAAGTTGTTCTTACTGTTGCACCTGGTGTTGTTGATACGGCACCAGTTACAGCCGTTGGCGTTGTTCTGCCAGTTAAATCTGCAGTTACTGTAAATGGTGATGTTGCAGCCGGTGGGTTTGCGCTGGCTGGACTATCAGCTGCCGGCGCTATGACAATGTTGGGTGTGGCGTTAATCTCAGCCGCTGGCGGGACGCCAATGCAATGAAGCGCAGAAAAATCGAAATTGGTCGGCGATAAGTGTAACACCGGTGGCGGTGTGAGTTTGTGTGTGTTGCTGTTGCGCTTGCGTGCTGCTGCAACACTGCTGTCGCGTTTGCGCTTGCTACCACCTTTTTTCACCTCTACTTCTAGCGGTTCGATTTTGTTCAGCAACGCTTCATCTAAATGAAACCAAGCTGCAACAGAAGGTAGATTTTTTACAACATTTTTTATTTTATACTCCCATGCTACCACATAGTTTAATATTAAACATCATTATTATTATTTTTTTTGTATGTTCTTACCTGCGTGTCTTTTTACCCGCAGGTCGCCACTGCTTCTTTCGAACGCGCTTTGTTTTTTCTTCTCCTGGATGCGCTCCTTTAATTTCTTGCGATTACGTAAGCTCGCTAGGCGCTCGACAGTTTCCTTGCTCTTAACGTAAACTTTGTGCGCAGTGGATGGAGCGGTAGCTTTAGTTCTATTCTTGCGTTTGGTAAAATTAGTGACGCTTCTGCGTCTGCGCAGTTGACGTCTACCACCGGCACCAACTGGTGGACGTGCCTGAGGTACACCGACAGCGTTGCCCGCTACAACAGCGCTGGTGCCACCTGCTGCTGTGATACCCGATTTACCGCTTGCGCTAACACTTTGTAATTCCGCTTCCGGGCAAGTTTCGATAACAATGGGATATAGTGTGGGAAAATATGGTGGGGAATAGCGTTTTCTGGACGCGTACTTTCGGGTATTGGTGAGTGTTTTATTAGCAGCTTCGTCACTTATTTCGGCTGTAGGTTTGGCACTATCTGGACCAGCGTTGGTCTTACGAATAATACGTTTCTTGGATCTCTGTCTGCCTCGTCGTTTTTTACGTGGTCGTCTGCTCTTAACTTCCTCTTGTCTTTGTTTTTGTTCTGATTCTATTTGTTTGTTTGACTGTTCTTGTGTTTGTTGTTGTTGTGTTATAGTGTTTTCTGTTGGTGTATTGTTTTGCTGTATATCGGTCTCAGGGCTTATAAGAATTATTGTTTCTGTTACGATTTTATGTGTTTGTATTGGAAGACACACCTCGTCGTTAATTAATATTTTTGCAGCATTTCTGGGCATTTTTTGAACACCTGTAAGCAAAGCGGTACAATGCATTTCTTCATCAAAACAAAACATTATTATGTATTAATTATTTTTAATTATTACTATGAAGCTTAATTTATATAATTTTTATTTTAATATTCCACAAACCAGTACATTCGCATCTTGAAACCAGCTAATTTACTGTTTAGGACCGCTATATTGTTGCAAAGCGTGAAGTATAAACCGAAACGCGTGTACCTATCGCCTGCCTAACCAAACTTTACTGGATTTATTGAAATGTTCCCATTCAACGCCAACTTTACTACTGTTATTTCCAAGTGGGAGAGCATGTGAGCAGATTTTTAGATTTTTGACACTAGCAGCGCTTATCAGTTGAATTTCGCTTTGATTTATTTTATTTTTGTCGAAGAAAACGACGTTAAATAAATAAACACTTAACACCTTTTTGTGATATGCCCCACTCACATACATGTACATATGTATGTACGCAAAGTGCCTACAAAATGTATTAAGTAATCATTGATTATTTAATGGAAGAATGTTGGGGACATTATCGGAGTGGAGGGCTCATACACAGATGTGATAGTAAAAGAGCAAGACCAAAAGGTATCTACATACTTAATGCGGTACTGAAAGTTTGGCGTACAGTGTGGTAAAAAAAAGTTATATAAGTAGAAAAAGTGCGAAAGCGTCTCTAAAAGGCTTCCACGTTTCAAGTTATATCTTTCTTTAATACAATATCTTGAATCGACCTAAAACCGCTTTAACACAGTGTAACACATTGCTGACTGCATTAATCACTGGCCGCTTATCAACGTTAGACCACTTACTGCGGCACATACTTAACTGTAAGGCGAGATACAAATTAATATAAAAATGCATATATTGTATATTGATAGATGTGAGTTGTAATTTTGTATGTTAATTTGTTTCCTATTTTTTTATGTAGCAACAAATGTACTATTTGATTTAGTAAATATTATGTTAATAAAATCATAAAACTTTCAATGCATGTATTAGCTTATCTTTTGAAAGTGAAAATATAGTCTAACTGCATGGACAAACTATTTGCCGACAGTAAATAAACTAATTTCCCATCGTTGCATTTATGTAGGTGTCAGGTTTTGACACAAACATATAGCTATCAATAATATAATTAATTTCGTAAGGTTTTATCGCACACATACGGATGCACCTACTTGTGTGTGTGTCAACAGTTGCACTGGTAGCTCGTGATAAAGGAGACTCTGCAAAAACTTTTATCATTCTTATTATTCTGAGTAATTTACGTTTTTTAACTATTTTGCATTTTTATTAATTGTATGATTCAACCAAGTCAAACACATACATACGCGCTATAAATAACATTATTTGCTGGAGTGATAAATGCGATGTGAGGAGGGTAATATAACGAGCAAAGCAATGAATCATTAACTGTTGATTATAAATAATAATAAGGAATGCCAAAAAATCTACATACTTACACAAGCGCCATATTAAACAATTTGACATAATTATTTTTGAATTTAAGTTTCATATAGATAAAATATTTTATTAGAATTCAACCGATAAGTGGATAGAAGATATGCATATATCTACATGTACATATATACACACGTCTTTCATTATTAATTCAGTGAGGTAGCTAAGAGGCGCATATATAACTATTTATAAACATACATATGAACATACTTCACTGATAATTAACACATTTTAGTGAAATGTTGAGACTATCTAACATAGCAGATAAAAAGCTTGATGAACATGATGGATAAAGCAATGAAATAGCTGTAAATATAAAACTAAAAATTTCGGTAAATCCTGAAGCAGATATGGCAGAAATAAAATGTTTTATTGATAAAGATATTAAATATTTAGCACTTTATCTCCTTGACAAGGTTGTTAAAAAATAAATGTATAACATAAACACCGATAATCTCGTTAAACAAGAGCTCAGTATTGGGAAGGATGCATTTCGTACTAGAGTGATGAAGTTTAATAGGGATTATAAAAGTTGGTTTGTCAGTTGTTGAGATATCCGAATGAAATTTAATACGTATGTGTTTGATACTCTATTATTCTATTGATCATTTGTCGGAATCGGCCTGCAGATCGGAGAAGAATATCACATATCTGCTATATAAACGCTATATAAACGATCATTCAGATTTTTTAAATTGCACCTCAAAAATCGCTGGCTCGAAATCGATTTTAGACCCAAATCTCTGACTCATGTTGCATAGCAATATTGTTCAGACTGATCCGTAGAACAATTCAATCATAGGCCATTTTATAGAAAAAAACATATGTATGTCATATGCATTTATTTAGTGACCTAGTGAATAGTCCTCGTAATTAATTTTGGAGATTGCTGCCTTATATTATAATATCTCCTCAAATAAAACAAATTACCATACAAAGACATGATTTTGGTTGTAGGGCAGCTATAGTAGTGTAAGTGTATAATAAAAAATATATTATAAACATTTGAATAGAATTGATAGTTATTGATATAAGTCTTTACAAACTCAACATGTAAACATATTTAAAAGCATAGGTGTGTAAAGTATTGTTGATAGTATGACACGATGACCGCCACCGAACATCGAGTGACCGCCGGCGAAGCAAGGCCAAAGGCAAGGCACTGAATACTCATCAACTTTAAACTACTAACTAGTACTACAAGTTAAATATGTTTATACATTTGCCACAATTTCACTACTATGAACGTTTTGTATATTTTAATATTGCATGCGCAGGCTTGATATGAACCTACAAATGGGGTGCAAATGGCTAATGTGTAAAAGGTGAGTGTGCATTTAATGGGCACAAGTGTCGTGGAGGTAGCAAGTGCAGTAGCAAAGGCAACGGCAGCGACTGTGATAGCACACACAAACCTGCACTTAAACCGGGTATTCTGAAGAACACATAAGCGGTTTATAAACATATTTTGTAGGAAGACAAAAACAATTTTACTATTGATTTGTTGCTGGATCGAAGGTCACATGTCAGAAAAAACCATGAACATACATATATCAATACAACAGCAAAACAAGTATATCAGGCAGTTGATATTTCAAAAGGTAGCAAATATTAAAATAAAATAGTCTTTACATGATGTCGGCTGCAGGAGAAAATAGACTGTATATTTATTATACGTAAGCTTTTGAAACAGTTAGGTAATGCAGTAGCTACTTTCGCTGTCGCTATATATGTATGTACATACGTATGTATATCGCTGGTAATAGCACCGCCGCTATCACTGCTACAAGCATATGCTCGAGTTCTGCTGGCTTTATAAATTAGCTTTACTGTTGTTATTTGATATTGTTAAATTTTGCAAATTTCTTATTTACGTTGTATGTATAGTATCGTCTACTTATGTTAATGTTATCTAGTAAGCGTCCTATTGCGATCGTTAGCATGTACATACTTGTATATCATCTTTCACTTGCAAACAATTTGCACTCAACTTTTTATTTCGTATGCATTTACATAGTTTCTTAACAATTGTATATTCTTCGATTACTTACATAGCCTTTTGGAAATGCATTTACTCCTGTTACTGTAGTCGTCAGATGTCCAGTTACAGCTGGCGGCTCTACTTTCGTTATTAGCGCATTGGGTCGGCAATTGACCGTAGATTTGGAGCAGGTCCAACGACTATGTGTCTGTTAAACGAATCAAATAAACTTTCACGTTATTGTTGCATCTTCTTATGATGATGTTGCTCCTCTGATAGGAGTGTGACTATAATTTTTCAATCGTTATTAAAATTTGCATGCAATTACTACTTTCATAGTTTTTTATTTGTACCAAATCGATTTTTTCGCTACGGCTTCGGGTTCGATTATTTGTCCACGCACACACATTTACTACGTTTAATGTTTTTCACATAGGCGTGTAAATTGCACTATTCTATATGTTCGGGATAATTTTGGACCATCACCTATCATGTGATGATTTTACCAGTTCCACCCGGAGATTGCATATTCGTACATGTGTAAAATTGCCTAATAATTGAAAATTCTTGTTGACAATTTTTTGATTTCCACTTTGTTTTGTGCAATTTATCAAGAACTAACTGCAATAACGATTTTCCGTTTATCCAATCTAGAGTTTTCAATACTCGTAACAATATTCGCCTACTCGCTTTCTCTGCTTTTTTCTTGATTTCCCCGTATGTCGTTTTATCGAACACCTTTTCCGTTCCTTCACACCGCACACAAATATTTGCAATGGACACTACTCCAGACGTCGTGAATAATCTTTACAGTTTATTAGCTATCCAATTTGTTTGCCTTTTTAGCGAATATCAAGGCTGCGTCTTGCTATTATTTATTTTTACCTATACTTAAACGATTCTTTAACATAAATCTATAATAAAAACACTGAGATTTTATGGTTGAAAGCTGTAAATATGAGAAAATTGTAGGGCCGGCCGAGCAAATTTAGGAAATTTTCCGAGATCAGCGTTAAGTTAGCTGCCCTGGAATGTGACAATTCAGCTTGGAGTGAAAAATCTGAGCTGGAAAAGTTTTGAAAGGTGCAGTGTTACCAGATAAGAAATTCAAGTGAAATGTAAGGTGATTCATATTCTTCCAATTGGAAATTGCAAAAGATTTCGTTACAATTCCATTAATAACATACACTTTTCCCTATATAACTCTCATTGCTTGTTAATCGCAAATTTATTTGATATTAACAGTCGTTGACTATCACTTTTGAGATATTTATATTATATATGAATACGACATGAGTCATAAAATATAATTTGAAAATACATGACCTGGTCCAATTGGCTTAAAATATATTTAAGCGCATTATTTAAGTGCGTACTCTTTTTAATACAGAAAATGTTACTAATTTATTAAAATCTATAACTGCTCCCAAAATTTTAGATTCTACGAAGCTTAATTAAAAAAAACTTGAAAAACATTTAAGTGGCAGCTCCTAAATTCTGTCCAATTCCTTCGACAGATGTCAACGGCGGGCCGGCTACTGTCACTCTTCCTTCTCTCCGGCAAGTAGAAATCATGGCGACAGGCGTAAGTAAATTTTCGCAAATTTTATTTGCAAATATCTAAAACATCGATCAGTTTAAGAAGCAAATAAGCTTCTGCAAAACTTGATAATTTCGTTATAAATAAATTTCATTTGAAATTTTTTTGTTTACAGACGCTTTATACCTACCCAGAAAATTTCCGTGCGTACAAGGCACTCATCGCTGCCCAGTACTCTGGAGCACAGGTGAAAGTAGCCGAAAACTTCGTTTTCGGTGAGACCAACAAATCTGTCGAATTTCTGAAGAAGTTCCCTAGTGGCAAGGTAAGGCTGATTATCGAAAAAAAAAAATGTTTTAGCAGTAAACTGTATAGACCAACTTGCTTAAAAAGTTGCGTGTGCACACGTCATCACCATTGGATTGTTACTCATACGCACTTTTTTTATATACAAATTTTCCAGGTACCTGCTTTCGAAACCGCTGAAGGCAAGTACTTGTCCGAGTCGAATGCCATAGCTTTCTATGTAGCTAATGAACAGTTGCGCGGTGGTAAATGCCCATTGGCTCAGGCTGAAGTCTTGCAGTGGTTATCTTATGCTGACAATGAGATTGTTCCAGCATCCTGTTCATGGGTCTTCCCCTTGTTGGGCATTATGCCACAACAGAAGAACAGTACCGCCAAACAGGACGCCACCGCCATTCTGAGTGTGTTGAACAACAAGCTGTTAAATAGCACGTTCTTGGTCGGTGAACGTATCACACTAGCTGACATTGTCGTCTTTAGCAGCCTGTTGCACTTGTACCAGTATGTGTTGGAACCAAAAGTACGCGCTGAATTCGGTAATGTAAACCGTTGGTTCGTAACTATCCTCAATCAACCACAAGTAAAGGCTGTCGTAAAGAACTACACTTTGTGTGAGACTGCGCTTGTATTCGATCCAAAAAATATGCTGAATTCATTGGTAAAACTGGAGGTGCTAGCGATAAGAAACAACAAGCTAAGGCGAAGGAAGAGAAGAAGCCGAAAGAAGAAAAGAAGAAGGAGGAGAAACCCAAGGAAGAATTAGATGCTGCTGAGGAAGCACTTCTGGCTGAACCCAAGTCCAAGGATCCCTTCGATGCAATGCCCAAAGGAACCTTCAACTTCGATGACTTCAAACGTTCTTACTCCAACGAGGATGAGTCTGTATCCATTCCTTATTTCTGGCAAAAATTCGATCCGGAAAACTATTCCATCTGGTTCGGAGAATATAAATACAACGATGAGCTGAGCAAGGTATTCATGTCTTGCAATCTCATCACTGGTATGTTCCAACGTTTGGATAAAATGCGTAAGCAAGCTTTTGCTTCAGTATGTCTCTTTGGCGAGGACAACAACAGCACCATCTCCGGAGTTTGGGTGTGGCGTGGCCAAGATTTGGCTTTCACTCTTTCACCCGACTGGCAAATTGACTACGACTGCTACTCGTGGAAGAAACTCGACGCCAGCTCCGAAGAAACCAAAAAGTTGGTGCAACAGTACTTCTCATGGACTGGTACAGATAAGGATGGTCGCAAATTCAACCAGGGCAAAATCTTCAAATAAGTAGATGAATACACCATACGTAATTGAGATTTGAGCATCAATAAGTAGCACCAAATGTGTCCTAATTTAAAGTTAACCGACTAAACCCTATCAGCCATCCTGAAAATAAATTTATAAGCTCATGAAAATCAATGCCTTTTTGTAATAAACATTCGTAGGTTTGTTTCTTTTTATAAGTGCAGCAAACTCAAAACAGCCAGCTGAGAAAATATTATTTATATTAAACAAAAACTGTTCTTTTTAATAAAAATTTGAAAAAAAAATAAAACTATCTTCATTTATCAAGTTTCTAGAAAAATTACTGATGAATTGATATCAGATTTCATGTTTAGTTGACTAAAAAAATCGTTTTTGTAATTTGTTTACAATTTATTTTATAAGTAGCACATATCATCAATATTATAGAATAACTTTAGCTCGCTTAACATGCTTCCAAAGCAAACACTAAAGTATTTTTCATTTTAGGGAAGTCATTTGACATATAACGGATCGGTAGAATTTTACTGCTCAAAAAATGCGTTTAGTGAGATAAATCAAAATAATAAACCAACTGTTAATATCAAATTCAATAAAGTATTATTGTAATGCTCTATATCTGCGTAAATTTTATCATGTATCGGTTGGCACAATGAAACCAACAACAGTGGATTGCCGCTATCGCCGATAACAGCGAACGGAACTCTAGCTTACTTCTTCCTTTGTAAAACAACGGGTCCAACGTTATCTCCAGTTTGTTTGTTATGTTCACCATGACTGCCATCACAATAAGGCCACTATAAAATTCATTTTTAAAATTGTTAGCCATCAATCATTGTGAATTAAAATTTACTGATTCACTTACGTTCTTAGTTTTCCAGCACCGACAAAAAGCTGCCTTTTCGGCAATATTTTCAATGTCAATCATGTCCACCACCTTCGCTTCCGATTTGCGTATAGATTGATTACAGCGGCCCGAACCGCTGCAGCCCTTTCGCGCCGCTGGACAAAATGCTAAATATGAAACGTAGCCAAGGCCAGCAACAACAGCAGTGGGTGGAACGAGCGCCAACCAATCCTTAACTATTTGCACACAAAATAATAAAAGTTACAATTGTGTTAGTATATTGCATAGCCTATTTTTATTTCTTATGTGTTTATGTCATAAAAACTAGTACTAATTTGACCTCTGTTTGCGCCAATTAACATACATATGCATATTAATATAAATGAGAAATTACTTCAAATGTTTAAAAACATTCAATTCGAAGGTAGCGGTTCCGTTGGCACAAAGTACAAAACCGTCTTTTACTTAAAACAACATTGATTAATTGGTTTTCAAAAATGGATATTCTTATATGCATTTGTCTTTCAAAAAGTGTTTTATTTACATCTTGTTTGTTTTTTGATTGCCTACGCCAGCGTATTTGATTCTAAAGACTATTGCATAATCAGAATATGTAAATATAAATCTGTAGCATTTAATGCACTTAAGTGCAAAGACAGGAGAGTAATTGAAAACCACGGAGTGGAGTGGTGGTTGAAAGAAATTACCGCATATGAAAAATGTGCAACAAATGTTAATATTAGTTTCAAAAAATATTTGACCTCATTTCGTTTTACGGTACAAGAAAAAGATAAGTATGGATAATTTTTTCTCATTCATCCATCTAGATTTGTTCACTATACAACTGTATGCAAATTTGCATTACTTACATGACAATTTGAACCAACCGGTGAATGAATCGGGAATTGGCAAGTTGGACAAGTAGTCTGGAATTGTTGTTTTCACTAAACTCGAAACTCCCTGCATTTTCACTAATGATTTACTAAATAACTTTTTAAGTTTACACTGTTTCTAACAACTTTCAGTGCTTCGTGTTTCTACACGCTTAACGCAGTGACAGCCAAAGGCAACACCAAAAGTCAACCCACCGATTGGTATGCTGATTTTGACGTTTGACATTTAACTATATTTATAAGTTTTGTTTTGCGATTACCTCCTTCAATTAGAATCGCATTTCACATTACAGAAATATACATATATACACAGGTATGCAGTGATTATATACACAAATAAATATATGATAAGAAGTAAGTTTAATTTTATAAATAAATGTGCTTAAAACAAAATATTTTATTGTTGTTTTGATCCACTACACATAAAACCAATTTATCGTTTTTACTTTGACCAAGAGAATAAAGTATTGTATAAGTATAATAAAGAATTGTCGGAATAAATATTGATTAACTTGGTTTAGTAAAACTTAGTAAATAACTTTTTAAGTTTAAACTGTTTCTAATAACTTTCAATGCTTCATGCAAAGATCTCTGTCAGTAATCAAAGGCAACCATCGAAAAAGGGAGAGAGGAACTATCACCATGTAAACAATGGCACAGCTGATAGGTGTCAAAAGAAATGTTAAGATAATAACACATTGCAACCAATTTCCGGTTAACCCCAGACCCGCCGGAGTTGAGTTTCTATTGCCATGTAAGATGGACGCTTTTTAACCGAAAAGTGGTTGAAATGTGTTATTTTCTTAACATTTACAGAAAAGTTGTTCCAAGTTCGGGTAAAACATTGTGACGATAAGCAATGTTTCAATGTTATTACATTATTTGAATTAACATACATAGATACATACCTATGTTTATTCACATACATATTTTAATACGATTTCAAATCTTTCGTAAAAATAGTAAACGCTGACAACTGTAATGGAACTTCCGGCGTTTAAATAATCGGAATCTCTTGCGATATATTATGTCTTCATAAACGCCCTGATAGACGGCAGCGCTAATTTGCATTAGCGGGCTTAATTTACATTTGTTTGCGCATTTGACCCATGTTAATGCAAATTTGTAATGCACAAGAATTTCGTGCATTTAGCTGAATTTACCAAATTTGAGTAGGCAACACTGCTCAAAAATCGCCGATTTTTGCTATTTTTTGACAGATGTCGCTTGAAGGCTACCGCTTCCTTTGTGTTTACAGCATCAAAGGTAAATAGTTTTATATTACTAATTAAATTATGTGCAAGTATATTAACAAAAACAAATATTAAAATTTTTAGATGGCAGAAAATAAACAACGCACAGTTTACTATCCATTTTTCCAATATTCTTAACTTTTTCGCACACATTCACAATTTTTACGCATTACAATCAATTATTGCTTTTGATTTCACTCTATTATCTTTGAACGTAGTTAATAATAAACGAAATTTTTCGTTAAATTTATATTAATTTTCCAAAAATACCAAAATTTCAATTAATAATTTCTCTTATTCATTTTTATTTCATTTTTTTGTAAATAAATAAACAAATTTCACAATCAGCTGTCTAAATGCACAAGTTGCGGTCTGTCCCCATAAAATTTCAATGGGCATTAGCGTTGCTTAATGCGTATTCATTTTGCTCGTCTGTCAGAGCTATTACGCTTCGACAAATACATTTACTTTACACATTTGTAAAATTTTATTTGTAAAAATTATTATTTAATTTTTTTTTATTTACGAAAATACTGAGGCCAATATTTGAAAGAGATAATCTTAAAAAAAATAGATGCCAAAAATGTTCTTTCGAATGATAATAAGCATTTCCCATTAATTTTGAAGTTTCTGTCTTTTCTTTAAAAAAGTAGGGATCCTCGATCTGGATCACCCTTTATATGAACAATTGTATTTTTCTATTCTGTATGATAACGCCAACAACAACTACCTGTTTATTGTGAAAAGTAAACGTATTGGATAGATTAGCGTAAAAAATTGAAGTTGTTTTGAATTAACTAATACTATATTTTCAGCAAAATAATGCCAGTTTTAATGATTTTTTTCGATTACCATAATCAGATAAAATTTTATTACAGTTAATTATCATTCATATATACCTTCATAAATGCACCATATTGCACTTTGCAAACGACCTTTGGAATACACTTGTACAAAACCAACAAGTGACATATTGAACAATTTGAGTCATAATGCTCAAGTGTAAAAGCATTTAAAACTAGGCGAAGGAGAGTTGGAAAGAGAAAGATCTCATTTGTACTCTGTCCAAACTAGCTGATAAAGCAAAATATATTTGATAATCGAAACAATTAAACTTACCAAAATCTAATCTACCTCAAATGTATTGCGCCCACATAAAACATAAAGTAAAAAAGAGAGATTTCCGCGTTGCCTACAATTGAGCTGGAATTAGTTGGTACATCAGCCGTAGTGCGAAAAGTTTACATACGGATCTTTACTCAACAAGAAACAATAGTTTCACACTAGAACCATTTATATACGAAATGAATTTTATATTGCGATTCATTGTTTTCCTCCTTGATCCTTCGGGTTTAGGGCGGCGTTTATTTATACGTCCGGCACTCAAGGTAGGATATAATGTATACGATGGTATTAAGAGCAGAGCTGATGAAAAGGTTGGCACAATGAAAGAATTAGTTCTACGTTTGGGATTAATTGCATTTGCGGTGGTATTAATAATTTGGATAGCAGTATTCATGTATGTAGCCTTCTATTATACGTATATGCCGGCTATATCACATACAAGACCAGTTCACATGCAATTCAAGTAAGTAAGCATAATATTCAATCACAAAGCTTAAGTTATTTAAATATTTACCAGGTCTTGCTTGGATTCTACTACCCCATGTACATTCCCGCACGCGCATGTTTCGCTTACAAAGAAACAACAACTATTGATGGTTGGCCAAGCTTATCGTGTAGTGGTGCAGATTGAAATGCCAGAATCACCTCAGAATTTAGAACTAGGTATGTTTATGGTTTGCGGCGAAATGCGCGACACGAATGCTCTACTACGTGGCCAATCCTGTCGCTCAGCTATGATGCGCTACCGCTCCCCACTTATACGTACAATTAGCACATGGGCACTCAGTCCATTGTTTGTGCTCGGATTAAAAGAAGAATACCAACGTGTGCCTGTAGAAGTATTTGCTAATTATTTAGAAGAGCGACAACACCCAATTACTGACGTCTACGTAGAAATTCAATCACAAAAAATACAATTTTACACAGTTTCATTACATATTGTCGCGGATTTCACTGGGCTGAGATATATAATGTACAATTGGCCAATACTATCAGCTGTAATTGGTAAGATATATATATTTTTTAATTAGATTTGATCTGCCCACATAACTTACCATTTAAATTCTTTAACAGCAATAAGTACCAATTTGTTCTTCATTTTGGTGATATTCCTACTCAGTTGGTATCACTGGTCTGACACAACTTGGCTGCATAATTTGCGTAAAAAATACGGGCGCATAACTGAAACTTTACAAGGCAAAGCTAGTAAAGCTATTGAGTCAAAGAGCGGCTTTAGGGATGATGAGGATTTGAGCTTTCTGGATGACAAATCCAACGCCTCTGAAATAGATGAGATTGGCGGTAGCAGTGACAGTCGGAGTAGTAGCAAGGAAGAATTGCTAGGCAGTAAGCCACAAAGAAGAAATGAGGGACAGCAAGTGCACCAGCATAGAATGCAAGAAGCATTTTAAGTCCCTGCTACCATTGAAGCTTATTGCTTTAATTATGCAGAATATAATATAACAATTGAACTGATGCCTAATTTTGCGTTACTATTGTTTTAAATAGTTGTAAAATAGAGTTATTCACATATGTGTATATATATATTTATAAAAATGTAAGTACATATATATATGCAAAGTCTCATAAAAATTGTAACCCGTTTCTACTATTGTTAATTTAAAAAGTGGTATGATATACAACGCAATTACACAATTATATTCTTGATACAGTTATTTCTCTTTTATTACAAATTTTCTGTTAATTTTTGTGCAATTTTACAATTGAACGGATGCTCTTTCCGGCATGCATCAAATCAAACGCTTCGTTGATGGCTTCCAAGTCCATAGTGTGCGTGATAAATTCATCAACCAGCAATTCTTTACTCAAATATTCTTCTACTAATTTTGGCACATCAGAGACACTTTTCCAACCGCCAAAAGCTGTACCCTTCCATGTCCGACCAACAACTAACTGAAATGGACGTGTACTGATTTCTTGGCCAGCAGCTGCAACACCAATAACAACAGATGTGCCCCAACCTTTGTGTGTCGCCTCCAAAGCAGCACGCATGGTGTTTACGTTTCCAATGCATTCAAAAGAGTAATCAAAACCACCGTCCAAAAGGTCTATTATATAATTTTGTATTGGACCTTTATCGGCCACATCTTTGGGATTGATAAAGTCCGTTACACCGAATCTTTTCGCAACTTCGTATTTATCGGGGTTAATATCGATGCCGTAAATTTTAGATGCACCAGCTTTTCGGCAACCCATAGCAGTAGCTAACCCAACAGCGCCTAGACCCCATATTCCACAAATGCTACCTGGTTCCACTTTGGCAGTGTTAATAGCTGCACCATATCCAGTAGGAATACCACAACCCAGAAGTCCAATCTTATCAAGTGGTGCCTCTTTGTCAATCTAATTATGGGTAAAATTATTATTGGGTCGCAATTATGCTTAAATTTCTTGACACACCTTGCAAAGTGAAATATCTGCGACCACAGTGTATTGTGAGAACGTAGAGGTGCCCATAAAGTGAAATACCTTCTTTCCTTTACAAGTGAAACGTGATGTTCCGTCTGGTAACAAACCTTGTCCTTGTGTAATACGAATTTTCTGGCAGAGATTTGTTTTGTTGCTTCGACAGAATTTACACTCGTTACATTGTGGAATGTATAGCGGAATAACATGATCGCCCGCCTTGAATGCAGTAACGCCTTCGCCAACGCTCTCTACAATGCCAGCACCTTCATGCCCGAGTATAACCGGAAACACTAAAGGAAAGTAGGAAAGTTTATTTTAATAGTTATTAAAAAAAACGTTGATGTTACCAGTAAACCGAAAAAACTATGACTTTCAAGTTTAATAACTATTTGTGCTCTACTAACCTCCTTCTGCGTCAAATCCGCCTAAAGTGTACGCATCGGTGTGACACACTCCGGAAGCGACGATCTTAATTCGCACTTCGTGCGATTTGGGTGGTGCTACTTCCACATCTTCAATGACAAGCGGTTTTTTAGCTTCCCAAGCAACAGCAGCTTTACAAGTGATAACCTTGAAATTATCTTTATATTTATAAAGTTATAACACATATAAGCATGCATATGTACAATCTTTATATATATATGTTATGTACATATATATGCAAAAATCATATTGTACTCTCTAAATTGAATTATACATTTCATTTCCTACATTTTACCGAATTTCACAATAATTTACATACTTTGCCTTCAGTTGACGACATATTCCAATACAGAAGTATATAAGATGATTTAAAAAGTAATTACGACGAGCCCTTCTCAAGTGGAAACACCTTTAAGAATTGATAGTCGAGAACAGAGATATATTTATTCCTGGTCGAAAATGTCCAATAGTTAACAATGCAGTTAAAAATGCGACTGTTCAGAACTAATACATGACAACATTCGGCGACCGGTACCACAATAGAAGCACGTACTCTATTCGCATTTATTTATACAAATGTATATGAGTTGATTACCGTATGCACATGTATTGAGTATTATAGCCCTGACAGACGAGCAAAATTAATGCGCCTTAAGCAATGCTAATGCCAGACTTGTGCATTTAGACGGCTGATAGTGAAATTTGTTTATTTATTAAAAAAAAGAAGTGAAATAAAAATGAATAAGATAAATAATTAATAGAAATTTTGATATTTTTGGAAAATCAATATAAATTTAACGAAAAAATTCGATGATTATTAACTACGTTAAAAAATAATAGAGTGAAATTAAAAGCAATAATTGATTGTAATGCAGAAAAAGTGTGCAGACTTCAAGCGACATCTGTCAGAAAATAGCAAAAATCGGCCTTTTTTGAGCAGTGCTGCCTACTCAAATTTGGTAAATTCAGCTAATTGCACGAAATTCTTGTGCATTACAAATTTGCATTAAAATGCGCAAGTAAATGTAAATTAAGCCCGCTAATACATATTAGCGCTGTCGTCTGTGTGGGTTATTACATATGTATATTATCCATGACGATGTGTTTTCATAGAGCTGCTGGACAAATATATGAAAATATGTGCTATAAAATATCGGAAGTAAAGCTGATGTCCCCTATTATTTTTTTCAAAACTGTATTTTTATTGATCTCCGTTTTCTTCTGGGTGTTACAAACTTCGGGGCATAATTGATATATCATTTTAATTATTGTTTCAAAGAGCAATAAGTTTAGGAAAGATTTTAATTAAAATTTAGATGTTCATATGATTTTTATTGGGATTATTTGATATCATAATTTTATGATAATTATATATGTGATTTTAATTTGTTTTCACAAAATTCCAATGAAGTTGCAATTGTTAGCCCTGCTTTAAGTAGTAAATTTACCTGCTACCGGGCGATTATATGTATACCTATCAAAGCATTGTGCGTATGTTTTTTACACCAAAATGTTGTAGTTCATCATTTCCAGATGCAAACATTGCATGCTTGATACAATATTATTTAAAATTAAAAATCATAAAGAACACATAAAATAATTTATGATTAGAACATAATGTTATATAGTATTTGTAAGCAATAACTTAATGTAGATTATATAGTGGTATCGGAATTTCATGGAAAAAATTGTGTATAGTTTATGATGGTGGTACTGCTTGAGACAGACCAGTTGGTTGTATATTTGCCGGCTGTGCATTTGCAGATGCCACGCTTGTTGACCCGCTCGGCGGTGACAAAATTGTCTGGCCCGTAATTGTAGCTCCCTCTACGCCAGTTGTCGGGATTGCAGCAGCATTTGTGGTAGTATCTGAGGATTAAGAAACTCAAGTTGTTTAATGTTTTATTTGCTAATGATTACTTGTTTTACAAACCCATTGGAGTTGGCGCTTGTTGTTGGGCAGACGGCGCGATAGCTGCAGGTAAAGTCAGCGGCACAGCAGTAGCTGGTTGTGAGGTGCTGCCAATAGATGTTTGTGTGCTACCACCTTGAACCGCAGCTGTTGTGCTTTGAGACCCAACACTACTAATATTTGTTGCTAGCGATCCTCCGGCGGTCACGCTGCTAGCACCACTCACTATTGGGTGGCCTTGTGTAGACGCCGCATTACTGGCACCACCGAGTGTTGGATTCGAATTACCAGCAAGTGTACCATTGCCTGCGGCGTTTGCTCCAGTAGTTCCCTGCCATTGCTGTTCTAATTGTAGACGATGGTGAGCTTGCTGACGTGCACGAAATTCTGCAGCTTTCAATTGCTCCAAATGAAATTGTTGGCGTTCGGTTATAAGCTGTTGGCGCTGATACTCTAATCCTTCACGTTCACGCTCCATCGTTGTTTCCAGCTCTTCAAAATGTCGTAATTTTATTTCCAATTTCTTCATTTGCGTTTCCACAAGTAATGCGACTAAAGATTTAATTTTGCGCTCTTCCAAGGCGGCTAAGTGCTTGGCCTTTACAGCTGCTGAAGCCAATGCTGCGGCTGCAGCGGTTTGAACGTTAGCTTCGTTGAATATTTGTTGCTTGACGATATCAGGATCCTTTGACGTTGTATCTGTGTCATTAGTGTCTTCAATTTTACTTTCTGTCCCATCTATAAAGGAAACCAAAAGTGAAATTGAGGGTGGTATATATAAAGAATTTGGTAAATGTAGTATAATAGTACTTCTGGAATCATTTTCTGCTTTCTTTTCAGATTCTGTTTCATTATTTTGCTTCTCTGTCTTATTAGCCTCGTTTGTATGTGTTTTATTTTCGTCTGTAATTTTGTTGAATATATGTTGTAATGTAAAAAGTTCATATTGATCATGCAAGATTTTGAAGAAACACGGAAAAAATCATAAGAAACAAGAGCAATGGGTTGAGCGTGATGCAGATATTGATGAGTAAACATAAAGCCGAAAAAACAGAAAAACAAATTTTTACCGTAAGATTGCAGTGAAATTTGTAAAATGTCAAGTAATTGGAAGAAATTAAATAAAAAAAATATAAAATAACAAAAAACTATAAGTATGTCACCTTTTTTCGAAACATCCTTCATTTCTTCATCTACCGCACCTGTGTTAACTGGCATCGTCGCAGTCCCAGTTCCTACTGTATGAGCCTCCTCATCTTCTTTGTCGACCCCTGTGCCGGCAATACCGGTGTTGGATAATCCGAAAGATGGATTGAATTTTCCACCAGCTGACGCTTTCTCCACGTTTTTCATATGATTATCCATTATTGTAGCGGGTACTTCGTCCTAAAATAAAATATTATAACCGGTTACTTAAATGATTATTAATGTGAATACCTTTATGGCGGCGAATTCCTCCATGGCAGCCTTTGCAGCAGCTGCTGCTACGCGAGGATCAACGACTGATGCTAAAAACGCCACCGTAGACATAATAGGATTGCCAGATTTACTAAATGGTATGGGTTGACAACCTAGTGGCCCCAAAAATCCTCCATCATCCTCCAAATAAGGGTCCTCAATAGGTAGTCGAAGAAAATGTAGTATGCACTCATCTTGCGTGCGCGTTCCTACATGTTCACAAACTTTATTCCAATCATCTTTATGCATTTCGAGACCCTCGAGTAAAAGCAATGTTTCTTGATCTGTCCATTCACGCGTCATACTAGCTGCTGTTCGATTCTTCATTGCTGCAGGCTTCTTTGCATATTGATCAAGTTTCAGTCCGAATTGTTGGCCTGTATTGGTACCATTCTCCAAAACTTCAGTTTTAATATTTATGCCACCCGGCAACAACGCCGGTTTATCTCCTTCTATTGAGACTTCTTTACCGTCTTTGTTAATTTTTGGCTTATCCAAATCAAGCAAAGCTTTAGCTGCTGATGGCTGCTGTGTTTTTTGTGGATTCAAAGATTGCAAACCAGAAGGCGTGTCTGATAATATATGAAAATGAGAAGTTGGCGGTGGTCCCATGGGTGTAGGGCGTAGCTCTGCGTCTATTTGATAGTTAATGAGACCCCATTGCTCTAGGAATGCATGCACACGCATAATAGCGCAAACATCTCCAGCAAGATTTCTGCGACAGGCAGTGCTGGTTAAGTACTCGGTAGGATTTAATCTAAATAAATAAAATTTATTCGATGTATGCACAAATTATTTTTTTTTAATACCTGTAGGTGTCAATCATAAAATTACGATAGGCCATATAAATTTCAGGGGTTTTTGATTTATTTTTGCCATTGAAAAATTCCGACATGGCACGCTTTTCAATCACATGAATTGAGTTGTAATCAAACCATGCAGAGTATGAGGGTACAATGATGTGGTGTGTCTGCTCAGTTACGTTGTCCTCCATATCTTCTTTAGCAGAGGAAGAGAACTCTTGTGTATTGCTATTATCACTAGTTTTACCAGTTTGAGAATTTTCACCATCGCCTGTAGATAGAGCTTGAACTGCACTACCTCCCGTCATTTCGTCATCCAAATCGGTCATGGTTCCACCTGAAATTGGGTACATTTATGTTTGTATATTTGTTTTTGCTGAGAATCGAACATTTCAGTTTAGTATTTAAAGATATAAAGGTACCTTTAATCGGCATCATGTCATTGTCTGCTCGAGATTTTCCTCCCGGTGCTGGACTAGCAGTTGATTGTAGCGTAGATGATTTCACTACCTCTTGCACATTTGGCTCTGCAGGTGGATCATCCATATCGCGAGTCAAATCTTCATCATCCTCGTCATTGCGAGCTTTTTTATGTAGTACAGCAGGAGAGCGTTTGCGTTTGCCAGGCTTGGATGTATTTGGAGAAGGTGAACGACGCCGTTTTTGCTTGGTAGTTGCACCACTACCACCCGACATTCGTTTCTTCTCATCTGTACCCAACGACATTATATCATCAACCGACATACGATGTTTGTGCGTTTTCTTTTTGCCCGTTTCATCTACTTCATAGTCTTCTTCAGTCATCCATTCGTTATATTGTTCTAGATCTAAAATCCAAGATGCTGAGACAAGCCAGCATTCTGCTGGTTGTTCCGGGTTTTCCGGTACATATTCCGGTAAATCAAATGAGTTAATAGCCCATGAGTCGTACGATTCCGGGAAGTAATACCAATGTAACATTACATGATTACCACGTTTGAAAAGGGGGCGTGCATATTCGTCAGGATGTGGATCAACAACCGGGTATATAATGTGTGTAGCTTCTTCTTCGTCGGTTACGATCTCTACACGTCTGGTACTTAATATATCTCTTAACTTCTGAGCCAATTCCTTGTTCACTTCCGGCCGTATGTATATGTAATGAATGCGGTAAAGATTTGCCTCGACGAGTGCTTGTTCGATATCAATAAGTAGTTGAATGTTTGGATCTTTGCGCGGTGGGTTTTTACCCACAGAAAAATCAAATTTTTTGCCGCGTTGCTCAGCACGAAATCGAAACATTGTGCTAAATATGATGCACAGCGCACCACCTGGTTTAAAATCCATAAATAAGCGCATCTATAAGATATAAATAAAAACAGGAAAAAAATCAGTTGCAAAAGATTGTGGTCACCCTGCATTCAGGCCACTTACCGGAATGCGTGTTGCCGGCGGCTCCTGTGCATTTTTACCCAATTTCGCCTCCACATATTGTAGAAATTGTACTAATAACTGCGCCAACGATTCTCTTGTAATTGTTTCGGTATTATTTGCCAAATACTACAACAAAAATTAATGAATATAGTTAAATCAATATCTATGCATGAGCAAACGAAGCGCCATTTTTGATCACTCGCGTTGTTGTACCTACTTTTTTACAATTTTTCTGTAACCATAGGCGGATTGTTTCGAATCCCTGTAGAGATTCTGGAGATTGAAAGAACTCCACATTAGGACTTCCGTCCTTTTTCGGACCTAACGTATTCATTTTATAATACGCAAAAAACAAATCTCAATAATTTACTGATGCAGATATTTCAGTTTAAATAACAATTTTCACGACTTGTACGACAAAGCACAGAGGAGACAACAAAAAATCTACCACAAAATACAAGCGGAAGAAGAAGAACTCACGAATGAAAGTAATTAGAGAGAACGAAACAGAGTCGCATTGGCAAAGGCGGCTACCTTTATATTAAACTCGAAAGAAATCGTTTAGATAATAGCACTTATGCAGAAACTATTTTAATATGTTGAACATATTGTAATTAAAACTTTTTAGTTGATAAAACTGAAGGTAATTTTATTTGCAGAATTTGTGATTTCTTTACATTAGCAGAGTTTTAAACAGTTGTAGATATTTTATCAACCCTGTTGTTTGACATACAGCCATCTGTAGTCAGCGCACGCAAAACGACCGCATCAACGACGTTGCGCAGCAATAAATCGCCCATCCAATCAAGAAACGCTGACAGTATAAATTTGAGCGTTCGACAAGATGGCTTTCCCAGGAAAAATAAAAAAATCGGAAAAAAATAGTGAAAAAGTGGATGTGTATAGTGAAAAACCAAATGTTAAATTAAAGCGCTGAGAAAATGGTAATTGCCGATAATTATGCATTTATAAATAATAATATGAAGTTATAGGCGGAAAATATATGCATCTGAGGTGATTTATTGATATCTTAAAGTGCAAATGAATGTGAGAAGTTGATGTGGAGCAGCCACGAATAAATGAAAAATCGAATGAAGCGAACTGAGGCAGCGAAGCAGGCAGAACTGTATTTTCAATTTGAAGAATAGTACAGAATGAAATAGTGAATGTGCAAATTTTATACAAAATAGCATTATAATAAAGCAATAAAGTACTTTCCAATAGGTACTTGTAGGATTAATGAATTTTGGCTTTCATTAACATATTAAAGGCGTTAAATAAGAACGGAAAAACAAAGGAATATACAGGAGAGTTGTGTGAAAACGAGGTGAAGAAATTAGAACGTTAATGGAAGCAGCGCGCTCAGCTAGCAGCACAATAGAGAAAAAGAGAGCATCACCAAGGTAAGTCGCTGACGTCACGGTGGCAGTCAAATGCACCAGCAATGAGAAATTTGGCTACGTAATGCACAATACCGGCCAAATTAGTGTTACAAATTTTTATAAATAAAATATTTAAATTATAAATAAATGCCCAAAATACTTTAGAGAATATTTAAAAGGCTGGGATTTAGGATAGCATCCCCGGATTTCAGCGTTAATATCGAAAAAAGTTATTTTTGCACAATTTAATATAAAATAAATGAAAGTTAGTGAATATAAAATTTAAAAATACTAGTATGAAATTCATTATACATCGGAGGAACACGCACGTAGTTGAATTTTTAAATTTTAAATGCAAATATCTTAAAACCTAAACGTCATCGGGGCACAATTCCGATTTCTTTGGCGCCGCGATTTGAAGGTACCGTTGGAAAGAGGAAGTCCTCCTGATTAAAAAACATATAGGGTTATAGGGTCCGCAAACGCTTAGTTTAGGAGATATTCGGCCTTAAAGTTCAAAAATTCGCAAAATTGGACCATTTCAAGGAGCTATTTCACCACATTAAACACACTTTTTTCACATTTTTCACTTCAAATTAATTAAATTGCACTATAATCTTTTAAATAAATCTACATTTTACTCTTTTAGCAGGTTTTTTACCTAAAAAATCTTTATTTTAAAAATCACATTTTACACTTGTTTCAACCTCATTTGTTTACCAAAAATTACGACGAAATGCGGCGCTGCCATGTGATGATTAGGCAATTCGCTGAAATTCCTCTTTTTCGCAAAAATTCCTCTATTCATGCATATGGATATTTTCCTTTTTAAATTTATTAAGCAAATGAGTAATATATACATGTATTAGTAATATTATATAATAATATTATATATACATATGTATAAGTAATATTATACAATAATATTATATATACATATGTATAAGTAATATTATACAATAATATTACGTAATAAAGTGTACAGTACATGAGTACAGTACGAAATTTTGTTTCAATTTGAGTGCATGATAACCGAAAAATATAACCACTTCATACCCAAAACTCATATTTTAAATATAATAATATATATATTGTCGCCTAAAATACAAACCAATGTATCATCAAAAATAAATGGAAATCGCTGACAGATATAATAACCAAAATTTATCCATTTCATTTAACCATTTCAAAACTTAAATTTTATTTCAATATTGGTTATAAAGTGGTTATATTTTTTGGTTATTATGCAGTCATATTGAAACCAAATTTGAGTTTTGGATATAAAGTAGTTATATTTTTGGGTTATTATGCACTCAAACTCATATTTTAAATATAATAACATATATATTGTCACCTAAAATACAAACCAATGTATCATCAAAAATAAATGGAAATCGCTGACAGATATAATAACCAAAATTTACTATTTTATAACGAAAACTTAAATTTTGAGTGCATGATAACCATAAATTATAACCACTTTAAAAAGTCAATATATTTTTTTTATTTTCAACGCAGAAAGGGGTACTACGCGAAAGTACTTCAGTCACCCCGGGGTATTCGCTCGGCCAGGGTTATTTTTTTAAAGCGCGGCCGAAGGCCGCCAACGCAAAAAGGAGTACTATGCGAAAGTACTTCAGTCACCCCGGGTATTCGCTCGGCCAGGGTTATTTTTTTAAAGCGCGGCCGAAGGCCGCCAACGCGGAAAGGAATACTATGCGAAAGTATTTCAGTCACCCCGGGTATTCGCTCGGCCAGGGTTATTTTTTTAAAGCGCGGCCGAAGGCCGCCAACGCAGAAAGGAGTACTATGCGAAAGTACTTCAGTCACCCTGGGTATTCGCTCGGCTAGAGTTATTTTTTTAAAGCGCGGCCGAAGGCCGCCAACGCAGAAAGGAGTACTATGCAAAAGTACTTCAGTCACCCCGGGTATTCGCTCGGCCAGAGTTATTTTTTTAAAGCGCGGCCGAAGGCCGCCAACGCAGAAAGGAGTACTATGCAAAAGTACTTCAGTCACCCTGGGTATTCGCTCGGCCAGAGTTATTTTTAAAGCGCGGCCGAAGGCCGCCAACGCAGAAAGGAGTACTATGCAAAAGTACTTCAGTCACCCTGGGTATTCGCTCGGCCAGGGTTATTTTTTAAAGCGCGGCCGAAGGCCGCCAACGCGGAAAGGAGTACTATGCGAAAGTACTTCAGTCACCCTGGGTATTCGCTCGGCCAGGGTTATTTTTTTAAAGCGCGGCCGAAGGCCGCCAACGCGGAAAGGAGTACTATGCGAAAGTACTTCAGTCACCCTGGGTATTCGCTCGGCCAGGGTTATTTTTTTAAAGCGCGGCCGAAGGCCCCAACGCAGAAAGGAGTACTATGCAAAAGTACTTCAGTCACCCTGGGTATTCGCTCGGCCAGGGTTATTTTTTTAAAGCGCGGCCGAAGGCCGCCAACGCAGAAAGGAGTACTATGCGAAAGTACTTCAGTCACCCCGGGTATTATGTATATAAAAATGTTATATTACAATCATAAATATATATGTATATTACAATGTTGTCACACGATTTTACTTATCTATGTTTATTAAATATAAATCACATATTCATATATGCATGTATATGGAAAAGTGTTCACATATTCAATTTTAGCTTGAAAAATCTTCTTTATAGTTTTTTTTATAGTTAATAAAGAAAAAAGAATCACTCGAAAGTAGAAACAAAGAAAACGCTGTGAAACGCTGAAAAAACCTTCACTTTTGGTTTTTAAGGTGTGGCAATGCTGGTTTTCCTTGTAAATATAAGCGCACTAAACTTTTCAGCCATAAATTTGACAAGTGATTTTTAAAATACTAAATTTAGTTAAAAAATTGCAAAATAATTGTGAAATGTAAGCTTATTTCAAAGCTTAGAGTGTATATTTAAATATACAGTGTAAAGAACGTGAAAAAATTTAGTGAAACATAGAGAAATAACATGTTTTCTTAGTGCAAATTTTTGAATTTTTAAACGTGAATATTTAAAAAAATATTAGTGATTTTTATGTTATTTTTGGATATTCCTCCTCTGGAGAAGCTCCCCTATCCGTACATACCCCATTTATACGGAAATTCGGTTTTTTTACCCCTCCGCCAAAGTAATCGGAATCGTGCCGTCATCGGCGACTATGTATGAATATTTACATACATAATCTGAAAACCTCCTCTATCCGAACATACCCTTTTTAACCATTCACCCTTTTAGAAGCTGGAATATATAGTTTTTTCAGTGGACAAATTTCTTATCACATCAATAAAGCCATTCAGTAAGCTGCCTTAAATTTAAATTGTTGTACATAGCACATATGTATGTATGTTCGTTTTGATAATTTTTACAAGTTCTCCCTTTAAAATTATATTCTAAAATTCTTTTTTACACTAATAAATGCTTTATTAATTTAAACGTAGAAACATCAACATTTGATAACCACTTGCGAATTAAAACTACACTATTTGTTGGCAATGAGTGATTGGAAGTTTCAATAGAAACTTATTATTTCACATGCAAACAAAGAAGTATAACTTTCGGCGCATCCACGTTTTTATTTGATATATTGCCGAATGTTGTCAAGTTTATATGCATCATCGATATTTTCTTTTAAAGCACATTTTTTTTACCGAAAATTGTATTTAGAATAGGAATCGACAAATCAGCGGTTTATATGAGTTTTGACTGATTAAATGTTAAGCTTAATTTCTGTAAAAAAAAATTATATATATTTTTTTATGATATGCTTATTATCTTATTATAGTTTATTGGAAAAACTGTGTATGTATGTATCCAGCGTAGGTATAAAAATACTTGTAACTTCGTCAATTTTGCTCCAAAAAATCTGAAATAACACTCTTGAGATTATGCTTTCATTTAAGACAAAAAAAAAAAAATCGGAAAAAGGTATACTCCCATTTCACCCTTAAAAAGTAAAGGGTTGAGTTTAGTATCGCGCCGGTTAATTTTGGCTCACTGTACCTAAACGAGAGAACCAAATTGAAAATTTTACACACGCATGTATGCTTAAATTATCGAACTTTATTTTAAAACATATTTTATAAAAATCGGTTCACAAATTTTTGCACAAATTCACTTTAAAAATTGCCATTTTTTGCAAATTTCTAAATATATGCTAGTGTATTTTCATCTATTGTGCATTGTACCAAACCAATTATGGATACATTTTCACGCACATATATCACTTATGAATTATAAAAACCACTAGTAATGTGTTTAATTACTTTTGATTGTTAATTTCTTTGTAAATCTTTAAATAAAATACACCTTTTTCTGCATTGAGTTCAAAAATGCGAAAAACCAAAATGACTGGCTAATTTGAACTGTCAAATCACCGAGAAAGCACGAACAAAAGGGAATAAATTAAACCCACTTAGCAATAAATGTATAAAGTGAACGCGAAAAGGTGTTCAATGCTAAAATACTGTGGATGACGTAGCCGGTGTTGGACCGGCCAGGGTTATTTTTATAAAGCGCGGCCGAAGGCCGCCCCCGCAAAAAGGAGTTCTATGCGAAAAAATCTGATACACCCCGGTGTTGGACCGACCACAGTTATTTTTTTTGAAGCGCGGCCGAAGGCCGCCCACGCAAAAAGGAGTTCTATGCGAAAAAAATTTGATACACCCCGGTGTTGATTTCCTGTCCATACAAAAATGTTGGCTGGGTTGCATTGGTTTCAGTTTGTATGGAAAAATGAGCAAAAACACTGATATTTGGCAATTTTCAAAGGGCTCCCTACAGGTCTATAGGGGCTCTAGGGGGTCGAGGGGGGTTTATTAAAAAGTTCAATCCTCCTCTTTCCAATAAGGTGGCGTGAGGGGGGGTAGCCCCGCCCCCTTCTTCACCATAAACGATACTAAACCGGCGCGATACTAAACATTCCCCAAAGTAAATATTATTCCATCATAGTTCTTTAACTTCACTGTATTTTTACATCCCTTCGAATATGAGGGCTGCTATATATATTTCTAGCCTAGGCAACACTAAGTGTTGCCCGGTGCAATCTGACATTTCCATTGGAATGTTTGACATTTTTTAGCATAACATCACTCAGAACGTTTTGTCATTTAATCGTGAATTGTTTTATTAACAGGGAATTAAAAAACTCATCTCGGCCAAAAAATGGAATTAACTCGTGAACATTTTCGTGCGATCATTTTTCACAACTTTCGACGTGGATTATCACGACAAGAGTGCATCGATGAACTAAAATCTTTGTATGGCTATGAAGCACCATCCTATAGCTATGTAGTGAAAAACTGGTACAACGAATTCAATCGGATCCGACGCTCGCTCAAAGACGAATTCCGTGAAGGTCGTCCAAAAACAGCCGTTGTGCCAGAAAACGTCGATGCCGTACGTGAACTGATAATGCAAGACCGTCATGTAACATACCTTCAGATAGAGGCATGCCTATGCATTTCTCCCACCAGCATACATTCGATATTGCATGAACACCTGGCCGTAAAAAAGGTTTGTTCTCGTTGGATCCCGCACAATTTGACAATCGCTAAAAAAAAAGGCTCGTGTGGATTGGTGTAAAGAAATGCTGCAAAGATACGATCGTGGTGCTTCAAAAGACGTTTATAAGATCGTCACAGGTGACGAATCATGGATCTATGCGTATGAGCCCGAAACAAAACAGCAATCGACCGTGTGGGTCTTCCAAGATGAGCCAAATCCAACGAAAGTTGTTCGTGGAAGAAGCACTTCGAAGCAATTGGTCGCCTGTTTCTTCGGCAAAACTGGTCATGTGGCGACTGTTCCGCTTGAGCAACGTAGGACGGTCAATTCTGAGTGGTACACCACCATTTGTTTGCCTGAAGTCTTCGGAGAAATTCGAAAAACGAACAAGAGAAGACGAATCATTGTGCACCATGACAATGCGAGCTCTCACACATCAGCTCAAACCAGCGCCTTTTTGACCGGCTAAATAGTCGAATTGATGGGTCATCCGTCGTACAGCCCTGACATGGCACCCAATGACTTCTTTTTATTCCCACACATCAAGATAATAATGCGTTTTCGTCGCCAGAAGATGCTGTTGAAGCATTCAAAAACCTTGTTTTGGAGGTGTCTCAATCGGAGTGGAAAAAGTGCTTCGAAAATTGGTTTGAGCGCATGCAAAAGTGTATAAATCTTGATGGAGAATATTTTGAAAAACAATAAAACCATTTTCGTTGATAAATATTCCTATTTTCATTATTAGACCAGAAATATATATAGCAGCCCTCATATGTATGTTGTTGGTTGTCGATTTTTAGCTCTTATACTAAATTTTGTGTTTTCTTTTCATCTGCTTATTCAAGTAAAATAAAAATAAATCGGCTTCTAGACCATGCATTTCCGGCTGATAACGCAATGGATTATGAAAGATTACTACTTCTATGTATAAGTAATACATTTTGGTACTTGGTTTTAGTTTTTGTTTTGTGTTCTGAAGCTGTTTCGATACATATACATATTTACTATATATATATTTGTACAATTTGACTGCAAATATGCCAGAGGAATCGAAAATAATGTAAGTTTTTCATTCATCTTTTATGTTGCCAATCTACGTACGTATGTACATTTGGACATAAATAAGATAATAACATCAATCTATAAATGTTGTGGAAATCATCGATATTTCTGACACAAATATTGTGATAACTAAAAGGAATTCTGAGGAATTCTGAAAACGTCCACAAGGCGATATAATAAATCCTTATCTTTACTCCGTGTTCCCATCAAAAATTTGGAGTGATTAGATAACATTTAATCTATTCACGAATCTAGACTGTTCACACTGCTGTTAGAGATGTATAAAACAGCTAGCTTGACTAGCCGATGATCGAAGCTGTTCTCGCCTCAACTCCATTAGAACCGGCTTCCGCTGCCACACTTCACATTACTCTTTTTTATACTCTTACAACTAGTTGCTACAGAGTATTATAGTTTTGTTCACTTAACGGTTGTACGTATCTGCTAACACTAAGAGATATATATATATACATATATATAAATGATCCGGTTGAGTGTCTGTCTGTTCGTCCGTCCCTCCGTGCACGCTGTAACTTGAGTAAAAATTTAGATATCTCGATGAAACTTGGTATGTGGGTTTCTTAGTACAAAAAAAAATAGAATTCGTAGATGGACGTAATCGGACCACTGCCGCGCCAATAAATTAACTGAAAACATATAAGGACTAAATGTGAAGCGTGGACGATGGGCGTGGCGCCGTTGACTTTTGATCGAAAATGTCGTTCAACGTGTGATAACATAACAGAAATTAAGAGATAACTATATGATTGGTTTTACACCATCCTGGCTTCGATTCTTGCAAGTTGCAAGAGTATAAAATGTTCGGTTGCTTCCGAACTTAGCCCTTCCTTACGTGTTAATTTCTGCAATTTTCACTTTTTTACTTGATATTTCTTTGATTTACTTTTAATTGATTGTTTAATTTTATTTTATTTGTTTGTTTAATTTTATTTTACTTGTTTGTTTAATTTTTTTTTACATGTTTAATTTAATTTACTTTTTTTAATATTTCCATTGTCAAAAAAGTC
>JBAWJQ010002048.1:140000-216525 GCA_037783105.1 Bactrocera zonata | reverse complement strand
GGTGAATACGATGGTTGATTGATAGTATTCATTGCGTTTTTGGCTTTAAATCGGTCAGAATTGTAGCTCAATGCGACGGTGCATTATCATCGTGTAAAATTCATGAATTTTCCGGTCTTTTTCGATGGTCGCCCCAATACGACCAAGTTGAACTCCATATTGACGGTCTGTTCATTCAGAACAAATTAATGATGCATGAAACCCCGAATATAGAGAAAACAATAAGCATCACCTTGATATCAGAGGCTTTTGCGTAGATTTTTGGTTCCGTCTCGTTTTTTTCCTCCTCTTCGGTAATTCTTGACTACTTTGCATGTCAAACTCATAAACCCATGCCCCAACGGCAGTTATATGCTCTCTATGAATGTGAATGTGAATTCGCACGATGAAGCATTTTTAAAAATATTTATATATGGTGCTCTTTTTGAATAAAAATCAACTTTATTCGGACCAGCAACAACGCGCTTCATACCCAAAATGTCAACCAAAGTCATTGGAACGGACTCTCGAGAGATGTAGAACTCTCTTGTTATCTCTTTAACGCTTGCCTGACGATTTTTAAGTACCATATCCTCATCAGTCATATTTTCATTAGTTGAAAAAGTCGAAGGTCATCCAGAACTAGGCATTTCTTCAACGATCTCTCGATCGTTTTTGAAGGCTTTGTACCACTCGTATTGATAGCTAAAAACTCTTGAGAAAACAGTTTATTTGAGTTTTGTTATTTTACAAACTTTTCAAATTAATTCAACTATGAGTGCTATCAGCTTGCTTCGATTTATGGTTTGGGGTTTAGCGCATTAAGAATATTTTTATTATTATTTTTTTTTAAATTTTTTTTTTTACCATTCAGTAATAAAAAAAATTTTAAATTTATTTTACTATTTTTTAGACGGATAAGTCTTAAAAATGTGCCTGCCTTTAAAGGTACTAAAAATACAATTAAAATTTGAGCAGTTAAAGCACAACTAATACTGAATGTGCTACTCTGTGACGTCACTTGCAATACACTTATGTACATGACTGGTTAACTACAGCTGCTTCGCATTCGTCAGCCACAATGGACGCCACAGCAATCAAATAAATGGCGAATGTCAATCACGCGCCATAAATCATTTGTCAATACTTTGTTGCATGCAACACATGTGGGTGGGGCACGCGATTATGCATGCGAAATTTTGTATGCAGACATCCACATATGTATATGTGAGCAAGTTTCAGTATGCAAATGTATGTACGTATGGTAACATGGAAGGTTAGGGTGGTAGAAAAAGTACATATGTACATGGCTTGGAAAAATAACGATTTTATTTACGCTTGCTAAGACGGGTGATCTTTCTTTTATAATACAGCTGATGGCCTCGAGCTAGTGCTGTTTTTTTTTTCTCTTGTTTCCTGTATATTTATTGTGCATGAAATAAATAAATATCTATCTATCTATCTTTTATAATACAGAGTTTATAGATGGAGAGTCTTGGAGGTGTCTAAGAACTTATTTTTGTTATTGCAGAGACTTTCTTGGATGTGTCTAGGAATCTATTTTGCGGAGTACCAAGTGAAAAAAATAATTTTGTTACTCTTTTTTTTTTTTTTTATTATGCTATATAAGACATATAAAAATATATATTATATTAAGACAACTTTTGTCAAAATATACATAAATAAAACATGCAAATAGTCGCATTTGTTAACTATGTCCTACTAAACTGACCAAAATATATACATATATATAGACTTGTATATTGCCAAAAAACGTCGCTGTAGTTTCTACACTTATTTGTATATTCATGTACATTCTCAAATACATCGATATAAAGTCGCATAAATAAAAATGCCGTCAGTGAGTGGACTCACTTTCTTGCCATTGATATTCATAGCATTTTTTATTGCTGTGTATTTTTTGTTGTTGTTAGTAGCTTTTACTATATTTATAGCTATTGCTATTGTTATTGTTATTATGACTGCTCAGCAGCAGGCGATGACATGTGACGCGTAAATGAATGCGGGTTTCAATCAAAAACGATGGGGAGAAGAAGCGAGTCAGCGCCACTCATGTACTTTTATGTTAACAGAAGTGCGTGTGAAGTACATATGTATACAGATACGAAAATAAAAGTATATGTATGTATGCATCGTTGATGTGATATATGAGCACCCGTTTGTATATTTGTATTTGGTGAGAAGCTGCTTTGATTATAAAAAGTATATGGGGTAATGTGTCACACAGTTTACAAGCACCATGGCGTATACGCAATCTCTGTGTTTAACATGTTAGATTTGCGTGTGAAAAATTAAAAATAACATTTTTTTATATTTTTTAATTTTTTGCATACATATGATTTGTCTTTTATTTTTGGAAGTTTTTATACAGAATAAAGCTTTTTGTCGTTTGTTTGATAAAAATATCGCTTAAATATATTTTATATTCTTTTATTGTTAAAATAATTTAAAAAATACAAAAAAAAAAAAATACTTCGATATGCATACAAAAACACGCAGAAATGCATTTTTCTTCATTTTATGTCAAGCAAAATCAACCAAGTCCATGTGTGGTTGTCGTATGATGTATTTGGCAGCATAGCGCCTACAAGCGGAACTGTCAGCAACATACAAGTATGCAATGCCGCGTGCTTACGGCACTCAAAACGTATTAAAAAATGAGAAAAAAAGTTAACTTTAGTTGCAACGAAGCTATAATACCCTGCACAAATGCTAAATATTCCTTACAGCAAATTGATTTTAATCGCTTAGTTTGTATGACAGCTATATGCTATAGTGAGCCGATCCAAATCATTTCTTCAGAGATTACCTTGGCCGTTACCTTGGTCAACAACTTATGCCAAATTGTGCGCAAATATCTCGTCAAATGAAAAAGTTTACCATATAAACGCTTGATTTCGACCGTTCAGTTTACACGGAAGCTATGCACTAGGGTGGCCCGATAGCTGTGTTTTCAATAAATGAGCAGTTTCTTTGGGAAAAAAGGACGTGTGCAAAATTTCAGATCGATATCTCAAAATCTAAGGAATTAGTTCGCTGACGGACTGTTGGACTGTTGGGTAATCGAAAAAGTCTTTTCGCATTTTGTCAATAGATGTCGTTGCAGTCGCTATTAAATCCGGGAAAGATAAAAAGAGTTACAGCTGTTAAAAAATGAGCGAAAATATTGAAGAAATTCGCTATATTTTGAAATTTTTGTATAAAAAAACGGAAGAATGCCACGCAAGCCACCAATGAAATTTGTGAAGTTGATGGAGTCGCTGCTGTATCAGTTCGTGTAGCACGCTTTCGTTATGGAAATTTCGAAATTTCAATTTACACTGATGAAAGTTTCATACTGATGGAATAATGTCTCTAGCGAAAAAATGGCAAAAAGTGGTCGACTAAGTAGTGTAAGTATAAAAACTATATATACTACTGTGTCCAAAAATTAAGGTGACATTGTATTTATTTTGAAAGTTCTTTATTTATTCTTCCAAATCAATTTCATCCCCTTCAAAGCAACCCCCTCCCGATGCAATGCACTTATGTATGCCAACGGATTTTCCAATCTTGGAAACACTGGTTGTGGTCACTTTCCGGGATGGCCTTCAGTTCCGTCTTCGCTGCGGCTTGAATCTCCTCTATCGTATAAAAACGGTGTCCCCGGAGCGGTCTTTTGAGCTTGGTGAACAGCCAGAAGTCGCACGGCGCCAGATCAGGTAAATACGGTGGTTGCGGAACGATATGGATTGAGCTTTTGGCGAAATGATCACGAATTACGAGGGCAGTGTGGGATGGTGCATTATCGTGGTGTAAAAACCAAGAATTGTCTTTCCACAATTCCGGCCTTCTTAGGCGGATAGCGTTACGCAAACGACGCCTAACGTTCAAATATTATTCCTTGTTGACTGTTTGACCGGTTGGAAGGAATTCATAATGCACAACACCACGATAATCGAAGAAAGCAGTCAACATGACCTTGATTTTTGAGCGACTTTGGCGCGATTTTTTTGTTCTCGACTCTCTTTTGGCACGATATTCGCTCAATTGATCGGTTGTTTCGGGGTCATAAGAATAGATCCAAGTCTCATCGCCAGTTATAATGCAACTCATGACACCCTGGTAGTCGGAAAGCATCGTTTCACACACTTCAACGCGACGCCTTTTTTCCAAAAAATTCAATGTTTTCGGTACCAGTCGAGATTTGACACGCTTGAGGCCCAAAACATCCTTCAAAATGGTATTGGCTGAGCCTTCGATATGCCAACTTCATCAGCAAGGTCTCTAATTGTTAATCGACGGTTTTCAACACCAACTCTTTGATTTGTTGAACGTGAGCTTCGTCGGTTGAGGTTGATGGTCGCCCTGGACGCTCTTCGTCTTCGACACGTTCACGGCCGGCTCGGAACTGACTATATCACTTGTAAATATTTTTTTTAACATAGCCCCATCACCAACGGCTTTATGCACCATCCTCAACCTATCCGCAGCAGAAAATTGATTCCGTAAACAAAATTTATTGCAAATTTTTTGCTCAACAAATTTCAACATCGCAAAAAACGAAAAACTCACTTTTAGCAGCTCACAAAACGACACGTATCTCACTCACTAATGAATATTTTGACATGAAATTTGACATAAATGTGACTGACAGTACTACCAACCTAAAAAAAAAAATAATTCGCCAAATCCTTCGACGCGCGCAGTTTAAATTCAAATGTCACCTTAGTATATACATATTTTTATAGTGTCTCCGATGTTTTCTTTTACGTTTTTTGCTTTATGACAAACCTAATAAAACTCTGTTTCAGATATAAAATGTTCATTCTGTCATAAGAACGTATACATTAACCCTTTGTGGGATTATTATGGGTCATTTCAGAAATGTTTTCTTAGAGCATCCATTTTACCAGCTAAAATAATTCAAAATTAGTAAAGTTAACAAAAATGAAAATGAAATGAATTTTCGAAAAATATCGGCAACTAGAAAGTTAAGATGTTCGAATATGAGTTGAGGATGCTTGAAACAGAAATAATTTCAGCAGTACTATTGAAATGAATTGGATCGTTATGAAAAGTTGTAATCATTTCGAAATACTGAAATAATCGTGAATTCCGTTGAATTGCATTGTGAGTCATAAAATTGGGTAAAATAGTGTATATTCTCGTTGAGCCACTCCCAAACTGTGGGCTGTGAATATAAAGGTAGATGTTAAGATTTGTTGTATAAAGCCAAGACACGTTCGCTAAAAAAAACGATGTCTTTGCTCTTGTTAAAGGTTGAGTAATGGCTTTTTTGCAAATCTTTATTTTTAGCTGACCATTGCTTCAATAAAAATGTCCAACTTCGGTGATGACGCTTTTCCATTTCACTTTTTTCCAGCACATTAATTATTGCATATTCACACACAAGCCAAGATATGTTGCCATGAATGTACAAGGCATAACCAAAATCAGCTTGCGTTAGTCCTTATATAGTACGGCATATCTATACATATATATGTATATGTATATGTAAATATAAATTAGTATTCATACTAGTCGTAAACTTACTTTAATCAACGCCACTTCCTTTGGCCGCCACTTGGCGGCAAATTACACAACTTTACACTTGGCGGCGACAAATTTGCGCTTAAATTGCTGTAATTAAGCGGCATATAAATACATATACTATACATATATACAGTATAGTTATACACCAAACACACATACATACGCGGACACACAATTAAGTAGATGCGTCGACTCGTATCTATGCAAACGCAACGGTACGCAGGCGATGAGCCGCCGGCGCCAAGTGCGCAGTAAATGATGTTAATGAGTGTAGCGGATTTGTCGCGGTAAGCGTTGCGGCAAGTTGTGCGGGTATTTAACATTGCCAGTAATTAACATAAATTCTCGATGAAAAGTGGTAATTTATAGTACAGTTAGTTAGTTCGCCACGTCAAGTACAGCGCGAAACTTTGCTATAAAACGGTAATAAATACAATACAAGCCGGGCGCGTTGAAATACATAGCTGACAAGATATGCGGCATCTTATAAACAAACAAAGGCGCTAAAGTCTGCAGGGCAACAATATTATTTATAGCTAATTTCGGGTGCAAGAAAATTGCTGTTAATCCATTGTAGTATGCGCATGAGGGTGGTGTTTGAATGCGAAGGCGCTTATTGTATATAAAATTTGCTCATTTCAACACTTTTCTATTTCATTATGGTCATTTAAGGTATTATAACAAGAGCATGAATGTTAATTATAAGCTATAACACCTTTTACAGGTGTATTTTTTATAGAAAGATTGTTAACTTGACTTTGACTACAAACTGAACGTATGGCTGCTATATGTTGTAGAGGTTCTATATTAGCGATTCCGATAAATGAGCAGCTTCTTGCGGTGAAAGAAACATCTACAAAATTTCAGATCGATACCTCAAAAGCTGTAGGAATAATTCGATTATATACAAACAGATGGATAGATTGGGTTAAATTGACTCAGGTCGTCACGACGATTACTTGTCTACATACTTTATAAGAACTTTTGGGTATTGCAAACTTCCCGACAAACTTAATGTGTCTCTGACATAATCGGTCAGAATACGGTGAGACTCAACTCTTGTTTCCGCTTTCGTGTACGTGCAAGGAATGGAAACTCCTATAAATTTATTGAATTTACTTAATTCTTATAATAAGGTGCCGCAGGCGTACTGTGCCAAAAAATAAGGTGACATTTGAATTTAAACTACGCGCGTCGAAGGATTTGGAGAATTATTTTTCTTTTTAGGTTGGTAGTACTGTCAGTCACATTTATGTCAAATTTCATGTCAAAATATTCATTAGTGTTTGAGATAAGTGTCCTTTTGTGAGCTGCTAAAAGTGAGTTTTTCGTTTTTTGCGACGTCGAAATTTGTTGAGCAAAGAATTTGCATTAAATTTTGTTTACGAAATCAATTTTCTGCTGCGGATACGTTGAGGATGGTGCAGAAAGCCTTTTGTGATGGGGCTATGTCTAAAAAAAATGTTTACAAGTGGTATAGTGAGTTCCAAGCCGGCCGTGAACGTGTCGAAGACGAAGAGCGTGCAGGGCGACCATCAACCTCAACCGCCGAAGCTCACGTTCAACAAATCAAAGATTTGGTGTTGAAAAACCGTCGATTAACAATTAGAGACCTTGCTGATGAAGTTGGCGTATCGAAAGGCTCAGCCAATACCATTTTGAAGGATGTTTTGGGCCTCAAGCGCGTCAAATCTCGACTGGTACCGAAAACATTGAATTTTTTGGAAAAAAGGCGTGGCGTTGAAGTATATGAAACGATGCTTACCGACTACCAGGGTGTTATGAAACGGATTATAACTGGCGATGAGACTTGGATCTATGCTTACGACCCCGAAACAACCGATCAATCGAGCGAATTTCTTGCCAAAAGAGAGTCGAGACCAAAAAAATCGCGCCAAAGTCGCTCAAAAATCAAGGTCATGTTTACTGTTTTCTTCGATTATCGTAGTGTTGTGCATTATGAATTCCTTCCAACTGGTCAAACAGTCAACAAGGAATATTATTTGAACGTTATGCGTCGTTTACGTAACGCTATCTGCCTAAAAAGGCCGGAATTGTGGAAAGACAATTCTTGGTTTTTACACCACGATAATGCACCATCCCATACAGCCCTCGTAATTCGTGATCATTTCGCCAAAAACACAACCCACATCGTTCCGCAACCACCGTATTCACCTGATCTGGCGCCGTGCGATTTCTGGCTGTTCACCAAGCTCAAAAGACCGCTCCGGGGACACCGTTTTTATACGATAGAGGAGATTCAAGCCGCAGCGAAGACGGAACTGAAAGTGGGTACAACTAGTGTTTCGAATATTGGAAAATCCGTTGGCATAAATGCATTGCATCGGGAGGGGATTACTTTGAAGGGGATGAAATTGATTTGGAAGAATAAATAAAGAATTTTCAAAATAAATACAATGTCACCATTATTTTGGGCATACATATGCCATAGTTATTAATCATGAAGCAAATGGTTAGTCAAGTACTGTTCAAAGCCTTAGATGACGAACTTAATACAAACAGAAGGCTTAGTTTCCCAAAGTTTGTTTAACATCCAGCAATGCTTCGATGGCAAAAAGTGATTTGTGTTTGCTGAAATGCACAAAGTATAAAAATGATTACTTTGAAACTTGTATTAGGTTCATAGCCTTTCTAGTTAGTAATATTTTCTAATATCCTGATTACAAGTATCAGACCCATTTGATGACTTTGACTTGTCAAAAAGTCGATCCCACACTGTTTTAAAACAATATATCATATAATATATTATATTTTCTAAAGACCTGCTTGGCTTACATTACCCAGGTAGCAGTGATAGATTAAGTCCAGATAGCGGGGAAGATATATAATTACGGATGGTTGAAGAATCCCTTTGCTGCATAAACAACTTCGCAATTCGGCTCAGAAAGAGAGAGAGAGAGGGAGCGATGTTTCATATGTCGCAAGGCCGTTCGCCATGGGCAGGAACAGATTTTAATCACTTGGCGCTATGTCCGGGCTATATGGTGGAAGCAATAAAACCTCCCATCCGAGCTCCCGCAGCTTCTGACGAGCCATCAACGAAGTGTGTGATTTGGCGTTGTCCTGGTGGAACACTACACCTTTTTTGTTGGCCAATTTTGGACGCTTCTGGTCAATCGTTTGCTTCAAGCGGCCCAGTTGTTCGCAGTAGATGATAGAATTATACGTCTTGCCATATGGGAGCAGCTCATAGTGGATGATTCTCTCCCAATTCCACCAAACACACAACCAAACCTTCCTGGCCGTCAATTCCGGCTAGGCCACTGTTTGGGACGATTCACCGGACTTCGACCACGACAGTTTTCTCTTGATATTCTCGTATGTGATCCATTTTTTGTCGACAGTCACCATTCGCTTCAAAAATGGGTCGAGTTCGTTCCGTTTCAGCAGCATATCCCAGGCGTTGATTCGGCCCAGAAGGTTTTTTTTGCGTCAAATCATAGGTAAAATTTTCTGTGTATCCAGCATTCTGGACTTAAAATGGTTTTGTGATTAACTCCTATCTTCTGGGCGATGTCACGAAGTGCCACATACCGGTCTAACTCGATGTTTTCCATGATTTGTTGGGCCTGACGATAGGTCTTCCCCCGGCTGGCTTATCCATGGTGTAATTTCACCCGCTCTGAATCATCGAAACCATTCCTCCGCAGTTCGAAGTGATAGAGTACACTCCCCTAAGCCACCAATAATCTTACGGAACGTTTCTCTAGCGGATTTGCCTTTAATGAAGGAAAATTTAAAATAGCGCGAATTTCGGCGTTAGTGAACTCTATATTTACACGTCTATCATCATGCATAAAGTTCCGTGTTTTTTTGCCCACTAATATATTTAAATTTTAATTGAAAAAATTCTACATATAAAAAAATTCCAAATAACACAAAAACGCTTCACATCTTCGAATTTATAAAAATTAATTTGGAAGCATGTCATTGGCATGCCTCAGGAAGCGTCAGCGCGTAGCTGCCATCGATGTGAATATCCGTAACATGTTTGACATGATAGAGGAAGTTGTTTTAACACACGAAAACGAACAACTACAGCTTCTAACTATGCACATACGAGTTCACATGTATGCGCTCATATAGTATGTATATATATATATGTTAACCAATGCGGGTATATACTTATAGTATATAACTTCAGCGCGAAGTACTCTTCGCCACGTTGTCATCATATCTAAAGACATTCACCTGCAACCTCAAATAAATATGCATTTGACACACTTGACATCTGTCAAAATATTTCAAAAATATAAGTAAGAAATATTGGCAAATGAAAAATTGAAAGAAAACTCAGCTGAAATGAAAAGAAAAATCGCTATAATCTATTTGCGAGCATATGTCGTGTATATAAATGTATTTATGTATATGAATGCGCATATGTATATAATATTTGAAGCAAGTAGAGAGAAGTGAGTGTGTAGTGAGAAGCACGCATATATGTACATCCAACTACCTATCTATCTATGTATATATATAGCAGCTTAAAAGTGAGTTGTGGCGAACACGTTTCACAAATATCATTTGCCGAATGATTTCAAGTGTTGCTTTATACACACATTCGTACTAGCACGCACACATCTGCATATGCATTTTATTATTTATGTGTTATTGCTTTAAGCTCTTATCCCACCACCACACACACACACACACCCACACATAAGCAACTACTGATGTATGAATGGATAAAGGTTATGTGTGGCAACAAAGCAGTGGAAAGGCGAAATAAAGATAAATTTCTTAACCTGCTGGCAAATCAAATATTCAAGATGATTTGTTAAATTGCCAAATTTATCATGATAACGAAAACAGGTTTCATGAATTTTTCCTTTTTGCCTAGGAAGGGCATTAGTTGTTGGGCATTTAGTATGCAGATGGAAGAGCATTAAATGATGCCTGTAGTGAAAAAGGCTTTACTCAAGTTTATGACAGCACATATCAAAACAAGAATAAAACCGATAGCTTTGAAGCTGCAGAGTTGCATTTTGTATAGCAATTTTATGTATTATTTATTCCAAAAACTTAACCGGTCGAATGGTTTCATCAAAATATGAGTATGTAAAACTTTGAATCGCGTAGATACAGACATACACTGTGACGAAAAAGTACTGGGAAATTTTAAACAAAACGCAAACTGTTTAAATATTCACCAATATTTATTTTGTCGCCTTCAAAGTGCTTCTCACCAGATGTAATACACTTATTCCAACGATTTTTTTAGTCGTCGAAACAATTTTCATAAGCAATTTTTGATAATGGCTTTCAGCTCTTTCAGTGAATTTTATTTTATCTCTTCGATCCGCTGAAAACGGGTGGAAACCGGAGCGGCAATTTCAATTTGGGGTACAAGAAAAAATCACACGGAGCCAAATCTGATGAATACCATGGTTGATCGATGGCATTTATAGCGTTTTTGGCTTTAAATTCGATCACCATCGTGGCTCGATGTAAGTCTATGAATTTTTCTCCACAAATCCGGATTCTGGATTTTCGCCGCATGTTTTCATACCCAAAATATTCATCAAAATCAATCGGTCGGGCTCTCTTGCTATTTCTCTAACACTTCTTCACTTTTTTAATATTTTCGACAATCTCTCGACCGTTTTTGGACTCTTTGTAGTACACGTAGACCTGTGTTTTTTGATAACACTGAATCAAGAGGTTTGTTCCCAAATTATCGCGAATTTGGTATTTCTTAAAAAAAGTTACTTCTACCAGCATTTTTTTCATACCTCAAATCACTTAAAAAGTATTTTTTGTGATCTTGTTTTGTTGCTCCTTCGGTCTACTTTTTATCTCCTCAATCGTAGTCTAGCGTCGTTTATTTACGTGCCTTTAATGGTTTGGAACAAAAACGAAAGTAACAGGGAGCCAGGTCTGTGGAATACGGCACTACGGCACTGTTAATGTGTTGCTATTCGCGCACAAGTAACCATGCGTGAGCAGGTGCATTATCATGGTGCAAACACACAGTTTTTGTTCTACCACAAATCTGGGCGTTTTTGGCAGACTACTTCGCGCAAATTCCAGTTATAATTATTTATTTACCTTATGACCTTTTAGTAACAACTTATGATGCATGACATCCCTGCAGCCGAAAAAAACTGTTAAGAAACCTTTCACATGCTACCTTACTTGGCGCGCTTTTTCGGTCTTGGCTCATGCGACTTATTCCATTGGAATGATTGAGTTTTAGCTTTTACGTCATAACCATCAATTCAAGACTCATTACCAGTTATGAGCCTCTGGAGCAGATCTGTGTCATTAAGGACTGAGTTCAGAAAAAGGATTTTTGATAGATAGAAATATTACTTTCACGTTAATCAACAAAAATTAAAAAATCATAAAAAGAAGAAAAAAGAAAATCGATTTTTTCTTCAAGTTTTAATTTTCTCGAATTTTGAAAAATATTTTCAGTTTTTTTAAGAGCACATTCATGCCAAATTTCAAGTAAGTCAACTCATTAGAACTGGAGATGTGATGAGACCTACAGCGAGTCAAACATCGAAATTAATTGTTTCAAGAAAATAATTTGCGTTTTGAAATATTATTTTAGGAAGATATATTTCAATAATCAAACTATGTTAACATGAAATAATATATTTAATTTTTCTTTAATTTTTAGACTCAAAAATAAACGCTTAAATTTTAAGTTATAATTTAAGGCCATAAAGCCATTTGTAGTTCAATTGATCTCTAAAATGATTTAGAAATCGTATCGTCTTCATCGAAAATATTTAGTATCTGAAAAAGTTAATGTAAAATATGCCCAGAGACTTAACAAGAACAAATTATAACTCAAGAACTTAATTCAGAAATTTTTCGATAGAGCCGCAAAGTTCAGCTCGACTTTGTAAATCGAGTTTTCAGTTTGCAGTCAGCATAAGTTGTACATATAGAGCAGAAAGTGAATTAGTGCCCCTAAACTCCGTGCAGCAGCGACTTTAATAAAAATATATTCTTATCATAAATATAGAAGTATAACTTTATCTAGATTTGGAGATAGCGTTAATGATAATAGATCTGAGATACAACATTGGTTATTAAACTATCAAAAATATAACAAAAATATATTTTATAAAATCCTTCTTTTTACAAAATTGTACTCATCACAACCCTTCTTTAAGGTGATTCATACGTAAATTTCACTATACTCACGTAATCGTAAAATAGCAAAAGGCTAACATTGAATATTGACATAAATAATATTTCATACTTTTTTAAATAGGTCTCAGGCAATTTAGCACTGGTGCAGAAGAGGCAGTCAAATCAAGGAACATGTGATAAATGGTATCCCATAAGGCGATATACACTGTTTGACAACTATATCAGCATGAGAAAATGCCCTGTAGGACAATTTTGCGGAGAATGAAGAGCAGTTAAAGAAAAATAATGAAAAAGTTTTTGAATAAAATGATACTGACGGAAGGTTGGTAGAGGCATTTCCTGTCAGGAGCTCTCAATCAACTCCAGCTTCAGACTACCTGATTATTGCAGTGTTTTCCAGGTCGAGGTTGCTGTCATTAAGGTAGCAGTAGATTTACTGCTTCGTACTGCAGCCTCCTTCAGAGAAGTGACCATCCATTAGATAGCAGAGCGGCGTTTATTAGCATTGAACTTATTAACATTGCGTTCAAGGCTGGTCAATGAGTGCTTAACTTCGCTATAAATAGCATTGAGTGCTTTTGTGAAAAGACTAGTTTGGGTGCCAGGCCACAGTAGAATCACATTAAATTGTAAAGTTGATGAGCTACCAAGAAAAGACATTATAGTTCTCCCTTATCCTCTTATGTTCTACTAAAAGATAGTTGGGCTTTGCGGTAGCTTCATCAGCGTTGGGCCACCATCGGTACATGCGCAGTCGCAAAAGCCTTTTGGCCCAAGATCGATCCCAAGAGATCTAGTGATCTCTTTGGCCTCAGTTAGACTGGCTTCTCCCTAGTTGTGAGACTTTAGGTCCTTGTTCTAGTGGCGTTTACGCAGTAACGCTGGGAATCCTAAAAGACGCTATCTGCAAAATATACTTCCTTTTTGACTGCCCCGAGCTTGAGAGGTCAAGACTCAAACACTTGGGAGCGCATACCTTCAGACACACCACAGAACTGGAGGTAGTCTTGCTAATTTATAAGTTCGAACACAAGAGTTCTTCTCTTCTATGGCTTCACGAAGGACTGCATATAACAGTCCACGTGGGACCATTGATCAGCCATCTAACCTAACCTATGGTCCATAACAAGCAATATCTGCCTTTCTTTCGTAAAAATTTCCTAGAGTGTTTATACCATACATGTACACTTAAATGCTTGAAGAGAGACATTCCAACGCACCGCCACGCCTTTGCCGTTTCTAATATAATTCGACTGTTGCAAGCGGCTGTCAATTTCCGTTACTAAATGCGCGGCAGCCAAGTGCTGGGGCTGTTAATCTTTTGGCAAACAACGTTTATGTCAAATGTACACTTTGACATAGTGTACACACAAATACAGTAGAATGTGCGCGCGTGTGCGAGAAGCAATATTTGTAAATTTACTTTCAAATTCACACGCATAAGTGCCTCGATGCATATACTCGTATGTATGTATGTACATGGGCTTTTGTAAATTGAGTAGAAGTCGTTACGGCACTCCAAACATATACATGTATACCTACACCCGATATTGGAGTTGGCGCAAATTTCGGTGGTAAATGTGCTCCGCTACACCCATACACATCTGCACATCCAGTATACAACGCGTAATACCTGCTCAATATTCATATTTTCATAGCTCATTGGCGTAGCGAAATGGCATCAGTCAATGCGTGCGAAAGCTCAAAAGCATATATGCAATGCATATTTATGAATACATTTGCTTAAGCTCACACACAGGCAAACGCACGCACGCACGCATTCATATTTGCAGAAAATCAGTTGCGGAAGCGTGCGGGTGTTTGTGTGTGTGCGCGTTCGCATATTGAAAAATGACTTCGCATTCAATAGCAATGGCAAATTTCCGCACAGATTTGTCGAAATATTCACAACACAGGCACAAAAATATATATTCATTCACACTTACTTTGCTGTGAGCCACAGAAAGGGCCAAATTGCAAATTGCGTGCCTCAAAGTGTCTGCTGTGTGTGTGGCAATCGTTAGGCGATATCCTGCCAGCAGTGACTTTACCCTCTTTTAGCGCTCTCTAAGCGTTCAACACATCATTTTATATTTGGCAATTTTTTTCGAAGTTCTTTCATTTTTTGCTTTGCGGAATTTCCTTTTGATTTGTAGTGAAATATTGATATCTTTCCCCTTTGAATACTTTGTGTTGCATATGTACGAGAGCGTCTGCATAAAGTCAGTGTATCGGGCGAAGTGTAAAAAAAAGGTAGACTTTTACTTGTAGTATATTTCATATATTGTACATTTTCACGTGTAAATATTTGTATAGAGTAATTTTTGCTACTTTCGCAAACTAAACTCTCCAGTGGAATTTTCTTGTCGATGAGCTGTGCTTTAGAAAATATATATGTGGCAGCTATATATTGCAATCCATCGAACTGAACTGTTTCTTCTGAGATTGTGGCGAATAATTTACAACAAATTTCGTGAAAATCTTTTTCTTTTTTATTGGCGTAGACACTGTTTATGAGATTAGAGCCGAGCTTACAACAGCGCGCCAGTCTTTCTTCCTTTTGTTGACGCTGTTTGAAGCCCATTGGTGAGTCCAAGTGTAGCCAGGTCCTTCTTCACCTGGTCTTTCCAGCAGAGAAAGTGGTGTTTCTCTTTCTCTGCTTTCCCCGGAAGGTACTGCGTCGAATACTTTAGTGTTTTCATACATTCGGACGACAAGACCTAGCCAGAGTAGCCGCTGTCTTTAAATTCGCTCATCGAATCAAATCGAATGCGATATTCGCCGTGGCCAATGCGTAAAGGATCATAAAGCTTCCGCAGAACCATTCTCTCGAACATTCGTAACGAAGACTCATCAGATATCTTCATCGTCCATGACTTTGCACCATCTGTATATCAGGACGGGAATGATGAGTGGCTTGTATGTATTAGTGTATTAATAGAGTTTGGTCTTTGTTCATGGAGAGATGTCTACCATGACGTCACGTTATAGAAAAAGTCGAGTAAATTCACCACAGAAATTTATATAGATGTTAGACAGTAGCTGATATGACTGAGTTTCTGGAAAATATACATGTTTGTAATTTTTTTAACCATAAAACTGGATGACAATTCAATATGGTGGAATCTCAATTTGGATTGAGGCGAAAGAATAAATGAAATTGTCAAACTTTTACTGTCTCAGATGTTGCTAATTTGTTTTTTGTTTTCCTTTCTGTTGTTTTCTTAAGGAAGGAGCCTGCTTTAGAGGCTTCAAAAAATTGATTTTTTTGAGTAGTTTTTGGAGAGGGAAAGAAATAATTTATTAAATCGAAATTTCTAGGGTATATTTTTATATATTTAAACATCATTCACAAATTTTTTGGATAGGAAATCTTTGATAGTCTGCCTTTGGGAAGCAACTGCCTGATGCATCTCGCATGGGCATTTGTAGGACGGCGGGCAGGATGCAGGTCGCAATTTCTATCGGAAACAAAAAATTCAAAGAAATTCATATATAATTTAATAATTTATCTTTTAGTTAAACTAAGAAAATTCCAAAAAAGTGTAACATTTAAAAAATTTGTTTAAAAATTGAAAAAAGTGGTTTTTGACCAAAAAAATTTTACTTCATGTTGTTTAAAAATATTTTCAAACTTGTCTTTAATGTCAAAATAATACACTTTGTCCCAATTCCATACGACGTTAAGGTTTTTTTCTATCCTTCCCGCCAATTAAGGAAAAACGTGAAATGAAAAAAAAACTGAGAAATCGCGCGTCAAAGTTTACGCTTTCTGCCCAAGCGCTGACGCTCGGTCACTATTTCCCTTCTAGCTTCGAAAATGTTTCGAATTCCCATATATAACTTTGGGGACATTTTCTTAGATATTTGTTAAAGAGATTTAAGTAAAAAAAAAAAAAAAATAAATAAAAAATTTGAAGCTTCTAAAGCAGGCTCCCCCCTTAAAGCAGAGGCTATTGCTTTTTGCTTTGAATCAATGCCTGGCTTAAAATATGCACAAATTCGTACGGACTCGTTAGAGATTTTGAGCTCTCTTCCCCTCTCTCTAACACTTGCTAAACGATTTCCAAGCACCATATCTTTCCTTTTTTTTAATATTTTCATCAGTTGGATAGGCCGAAGTTCGTCCATAACACATGCCTACAATGTTCTCTCCACCGTCTTTGAAGGCTTTGTACCACTCCTAGCAGTGCCAATTCGATACATCTGAGATCGTATGCAATTAGTTCATAGCGGAAGAATCTGCTACTAATTTAAAGCTATTCCAATCTCCGAGACCTATTTAGTAACATATGTTTATAATTCCATAACATTTACTGAGAAATCTCTTGGTTTCGGCGATTAAAACATAAGTTTTGAGTTACAATCTCTCCTTTGGTGCTATTAATTCGGAAATCATCTAATTTTAATAACTTTCAACTCAATCTGAATGGCTAGACGAACTCAAAATTGTGGCAGCAAACTAGAAATGTAGTGAAAAAATAAATGGACCAAGTGCACAGCTACTATACTTATGGACTTATCAAGCTAACCACACAGTTGTTGCGTGTTGTTGTTATTATTATATTAAAACAGCTTGTGTGCTAACATTATCCGTAATTCCACTATCTAATTTAGGCGATTCAACAAGCACAGCTGTGGCTGATTTACTTTTTCGTTGTTGGTGTGGGTTTTTCGCCGCTCGCTTTAGTAGTTGTAGTCCTCGTTGTTATCAGCTCGTAAATTGATTTGACGCAAATTTTGTAATACTTGGTTGCCTTCCCACACCAGCGTTGCATACCCCTTAAACGGATTCATTTTATGTGGTATATTCCGCATTGACAGTCTAATCGAATTTTTTTGTGATGGAGCAGCTAGAGATACGCGTGTGGTTCGTGCATAAATGAGTGAGTGATTGAAAAGTGAGACTGTCGACAATTCGATTTCTCTCCATAGTACGTAGAACTTTCAAGACCATGTTTTTGTCTTGTTCGTTTTTTTTTTTTTTTTTATTTAATAATTTAAAAATGAACTTTAGCTTTAGGTAAAGAGAAACTTCTTAAGCAGATGAAAGCTCAGCTTTTATTAGTTGTACATTTGTTCATGGAACAAGACAAATTTGTTCACATACTCGTATATCACAGCTACTATCTACTCTCAGTATGATAGCTCCAATGTTGGATACAATTGAACCCTGAATAGTGATATGTATTTAGATTGCCACAAAGTTTGTAATACCCAGCAAACGATTAGCGATATCATAATATATATACATACATAAATGCTCAGATTGATGAGTTCAGTATAGACGAACATCGTCTGTCCTCCTGTCTGTCTGTGTATATGCGAACTAGTCCCTCAGTTTGAATGGTGGAACCTTATGGCTTAAGCAGCTCACGACTTCCTGTCTTAGACCAAGTATCCTTTGTGTAACCAAAAAACATCCGTTTGAAGGTTAGCTGAACTGAAAAGGCGAAACATCCCTACTTAAGTTTGGGCGCTGGGTTTGCAATCCGACACGTAAAAAATATGCCCAATGAACAGAAGAAACTAACTGCCTCGGATGAGGAAGCACGACTGGCGCGCTGTTGTAAACTCGGCTATAATCGCATAAGCGATGTCTACACCAATAAACAAGAAGAAGGGGTCCCTTATAGCAGACAGATAACGTCTCAAGAACCTACAAGTTCTAAGAGGCTTCAAATCCCCTGCCGGTGGAGGTGGGTCAGCGCAAATATTCGGAGGACGTAAAAGACATACGGATGATGGTATTGTCCTGAAACTATCCAGAGGTCAGCATTATGGATGAGCTGTAAAGGGGCTGCGGAAACTCCGGCTCATAAGATAGTGGGAGGACGAAAATACGGCCACCTGGCTAACGGTGAACGCTCTGCGGTGAATGCTCTGAAGCTGTAAAGATGGAAAGGCTGAGTCATTTGCGCGAAGAAAAGTGAAGATATACCGTCTATGTACAGCATGAGAGTATTTCTTCCCAGGACCAGGAAGACCTTACGAGTTCATACTTGGTTTAATTAGGAACCAAAACGAGGGCATCAGCTTGTATGGTAGTCGGTAGCGCTGTATGGAAACTCAACATCATTATTGAAGATGTCTTTATGGAAACTCTAGAGTTAAAGTTAAGTAGAGTGAGGCAGAGAGATTGTGCAGTGAGAGAAAAATTGAGCTCTGAAGGAATGAAAATAATACAGCACCTATCGCACGTTCCGTTAGTATTCGTGCACACGAAAAATAATGAAGCTTTAATAGTGATAAGAGCGCTTTCGTAAAAAGCTGCATGGAAAATTAAGACTTAGTGGTGTGTGCTTTACTGGTGACTTCGTTATGTAAAATACAGCATCTTTCAAAAAAAAAAAATTAATAAGGAAATGAAAAATTAAATATAAAATTTGATTATAAAAACTAGAAAGCGGCTTTACTAACACCTTTGCTGTATGGAATAAATCGTTCTTTCACAATAAAAAATAGTTCGACGTGAATGAGTTCCGCTAAGGTATCAGCTGAGCTTTTCCGAAAGTTCCGTGAAAGTTTCAAGAATCCTTGGCGTTTTTGGCGAGGGATGTGGAGCTTTTTGAAACTTATACTGAATGCTAAGTAAATTAAGTAAATGACCATTAAGTAAATTAAAAGCTCGATGGCTTTTAGTGGTTTCTTTTTCAAATTTTTATTCATCATGGAGTCTAGCAGCACAAAATTTGGTTCTTTGTAGTTACTGGTCTATAGTTTTAAACTCCACTTTGCAGCGGAAAAAATTGAATTCAATTTAAATTAATTTTTTACCGAAAATAAAGAAAATTCTGAACAAAGATTGCGCAATACCTTACATAACCAAATTTTTTATTAACAAATTTTTGCATTTTTGTGTGTGATTGAATGTTTATAATGCGAAATATTTGTACTTCAAATAAAGCCAATCAATTTCGTTCGGACTTACACACACTTACACAAACAATATACAAGCAAAAGAGCATGTGTGAACAAGTGTGGGGGGAAAAAATAAAATAATTTCGCACCACATCAATAAAAGCTATCCATTTTAATGTTTGTATGTATGTGTATGTGTGCGCGAGAGCCTTTGCGGCGCTTTTAATGGGAGTTTGCAACAACAAGTACATACAGACTCTCCGCTGCCAACCACATGTGAGCGGAAATTGTGATTTAAAACATTTATGATAAATCGTTGCGGCCAAAGCTGTGGAGGTGAAATGCATTTTTCAAAACAGAATGAAAAACAAGAAAAACATACCATAAAATACCAAAAAAAAAAAAAGTTTCTTGAAAATGTGAATATTAAAGTTTTGTGGCTAAAATTCATTTGGGGTGCACAAAGGGCATTGCAGAGCATTGCAATGAGAAAAATTGAGGTTGAGAGCAGCGTTTATGTGGCTGAGTGGAAAATCGAACGAAAGCCGCAAAGCCTCACAGCAAGTTCACACACACACACACACACCATTGCATATATTTACTCATATACAAACGCACATACTTACACATACACACAAAACCACATTGATCTAACGCAATATGTGCCATCGATTTGTAGATTTGTTGCCGCAAAATAATTATTCTCGCTATTATGACAGTTGTTGTTGTTGTTTTTATTGAAAAGTTGGCCGAAAACCATTAAATTCTTGTTGCGGCTATTTTTGCTCTTGCTGCAGCAAATAGTTTTTGTTGGTTTAGCAAAAACCGCTATTGCTAGGTTTTGTTGTTATTGTTGTTGCTGTGTTGGCATTAACGCATTACAGGGTTATCGATTTTACGCGTCGTTCGGCATGTGAATGACAGCGCTGGCTGCAGCATATCGCATTTGTTGCTGCAACATATGTGAATTGACCCCAAAAGGGCTGTGGGCTGTGTTGCAAGTGCAACTATCGTGCTCACACACATGCACGCAGAAAAAGCCGAAATGTACACAAACAGCACACTTAAAAGCGCATAACGCGCATAAGCGTCGTTGGCCAACATGTGTATTGCGACATGCCACATGCTGCATGCAGTGAAGTGCCAGTAATGCGTTGCGCTCGCGGCATTAGTCCATGCCCAATGGGAATTACTGCAATGGTTATAAGTGTATGTATATAAATGCGTTTGTGTGCCACATGCGGCAATGTATTTTTGCAATTTTTCGCGTACATTTTGTTTTAGTAGCATTTGCAACTATATGTGGCAAGTGAAATTATGATTAAAATGGATCGCACAGCTCGATTGTTCGCACTTTGTTGCAGCGTTGACCGCAAACAGGGACTGCAAGTGCCAGTAGCGGGGGTATTTTGTTTCAGAGGCGCGGGGCTTGATTTGTTCCCAATGGAACTTTTTTATTGAAAGGCTCTGGGAATAATTTTAGCGTCATAAGCTGTGTTGTGTGGTAAATAATTTTGTTCTGTTTTTTGTTTTTTTTACAGATCAATTGAAAACTCCCTGGTCTACCATTGTAAAAGATTTTTTTTTAATGGAAAATTCGTTTTTGTTATTCAAAATAGTTCCTTTCAAGTGTTAAACGGTGGTTAAAGCGATTTATACTTTGCTTCAAAATAAGCCGCAGATTCGGCGATCACCAGTTTATTCGACGAAAATTTCTTCCCAGTGAAAATTCTTTTGAGGTCTGAGAACAGAAAATAATCACAGAGCCAAATCTCAAGAATACTGTGTATGCGGAAGCAATTCGAAGCCCAATTCATATACTTATGGCGTCGTTTTCACTGACTTCGACATGGTGCATTCTTTTAAAATGCGACCATTTTTCAGCGATTTCGTTCTTCATGTGGGCCAATAACGCCATGTAATAATCGCTGTTGCTGGTTCTTCCCTTTTAAGAATTAGTCGACGAGCATCCCAAAATGCAGATGCCAAAACCTTGCCAACCGGCTGTTACGTTTTTTCAACCTTTGGAGCAGGTTCAGCGTGTGCCACCCACTCGGACGACTGTCAATTGGACTTTGGAGTGAAATGCTGAATCTATTGTCACATTTCGACACAATAACTCAAGTTTCTTACGCTTCAGCGTCTCCAAACACTACTCCGACGTTGGTTTTGGTCAAAAGTGAGCTCGCGTGGCACCCACTTTTCACAGAGCTTGGTTTCCGCATTGGTTTTTTGAATTTTCTGAGTAGCCAAAAGTCGTACGGAACCAAATCAGGCGAAAATGTAGGTTGTGCAACGAAATGGTTCGTGTTTTCTGGCGAAAAGTCATGAAGACTCAATGCAATTTAACATGGTGAATATCGTGATGAAAGAACAAAGAGCTGTTCGCCCATAACTTTGGCCGTTTTTGACGAATATCTTGACCTCAACGCATAATATTCCTTGCTGACAGGTTGGCCGACAGAAGGAATTCATATAGTGCACCAAACCTCGATAATAACCTCACCTTACTTTTTGATCACAGTAGTAATTTTGATCCTGAGTTTCCTAGTTTTGAGCAACCTTTTCGATGTGCGTGTGAAGTGTGACTTCCATATTTCAATTTGCTTGTGCTTGGTAGATTTTTCTTTCGACGCGAAATGTTTGTTTGGCGATTTTTACCACAGAAAAAGAGTGAACAACTCGCTTACTTGAAATATTGTATTTCGAATGGAAATATGACTAGGGAATCCCTGAAAATGTTAAAAAGTATTTTATAGAATCTGCTTTATCGCAAACCAAAGTACTTGTGTGGCGCAACCCATTAGATGATGGTCGTTAATCATCGAGTTATCCTTCCATTCATCTCTGTTAATGACGAAAAAGTTAAAGAAAACATGCTTGAAGTTCGTCGTGTTTGCTTCAAATGATTATCAGCGAAGCTCAGCACCTTTCTTGGATCGAATCAACACATTTTGGCTTCAGGTTTGGGTAAATAGCGTGTCAAACCTGGCATGAATCTTTGCAAAAAAAGTGGTAGATGTCGCAAAAGAGCTGCTCGACAACGGAGCTGAGGGTGCCACATTCATCAAACGCATCGTTATTGGGGACAAGAGCAGGGTTTTGAAAATGACGCTGAAATTATCCAACAATCAACTCGAATGGCACTCCAAAAATGAGCCAAAATCGAAAAAAAAAACTAAAATTCGCTGAAAGCACTGAAGACCATCTCAGCCGAGCAAGTGTACATAAAATTGGTTTAGTCGTTGGCATGCTTAAATTGACACTGATCTGACAATAAAGATTTGAATTAAAATTAAAATTTAGTTTTGTTTCGTCGGTCCGGTCAAACTTGATCCATCCTCTGTTCTTCTATACAACTATGCGAAAGACAGTGATGTTTCCTATAAACATGATACATATTTGAAGTAAGGATATTGGATGATTAGTTGCAGGTAGTTTAATGTGGATCTCTTTTAATCTTTATAAATATATAAATGAGTATAAGACGCTCGTATTCTGCCTCACACATAGTGTCCATTTAATGTTTGGCTGAATTCTTTAACTTATTATGAGTGTGTGCCTCTTTGTTCACCACAAATTGGAAACGTCTGAAGATGTAGATTTCTTCAGACCAACCGTTAGATGTTATTTAATGCCTAAAATATTCCATACATAGTACATTTACTGAAGAGAGACCATCTCAAGAAATTTTATTTTATTTCTGAATCAAAAGTTTGCAAACGGCTTACATAGGCTGACAGCAAACTCAACGCTTTTGATGCTGGTTGGGTGCTACCTGGTCCAAGTATACAAAAAGGATATCTTGATAATCGTGAAGCGTTAGAAGTGTTCTACTATAGACCTTGTAAGTGCCTTTTTGGTGATTAGATGAGTGTTTATTGCAATGAACAAAGCGTTCAACAGTTCTTTTTAAAGTCACTGCGCTCTGAAGTTTGAGTCATATTACCTGACAATTTTTAAGCACATACGAAAAATGATAACTGAAGATTTTTCGAAATTCACGTAACACAGACATGATGGCTTCACTGAACAAATGGCAGCACCAGAATGCAAAAGCAAAAATCAGCAGCAGGTAAAAATTACGTAGAAAATAGTAAGAATATTTTACGACAAATATCACGATGCCATCAACTATTTACGGCGCAGTAATCAATGACAGTCATACTCACGCGAAGGCATACTAAAATAACAACAAAACAAGCAACGGCATGCATTATAGACAACATTGCGATGAACATCAATCGACATTTATGCATTTTGTGCCGGAATCAGCGAATAGTGGAATAATAACAAACACAATAGTTTGAAACAAGGCACAGAACGCAAACAAAACGAAGCGCAGCAACCCGGTAAAATAATGGTGTTTATTGAAGCAAAAGTTGTGTACGCGGTTGTTATCTTTAACAGCAGAGCTATTAGTTTACTTCTGTTGGCGGACGTAGAAATTGCGAGCTGTGAATCGAATTATTTTGAGGCATAAAAGATAGAATACCAGCTTACCAAAGCAGACATTCTAAAAATTGCAAATTCACTGTTTTCGCCATAATTTACAGTTTTCTGCGATAAAAGCGTAAACGCAAGCCAAGCGTTCTCTCTTCGAGACTCTTCTGACTCTATTATGTCCTCTCTCAACCATCCCCTTCTGATGAAGGCCATCTATACTAAAATTTTTTTCTGTGCAACCTTCGAAACCTTCAAGAAACCCGCGACTGATAGTTACGATTCTATTTTTATACAAAACTTTGCATTCGCATTGCATATGTTTTATAATCTCTTCTTCTTCTATCTTCATTATATCGTGCTCCCAGTCTGCTGGCATGTCTGTGACTTATGTCTGAAACTTAGACCGTGATCTTCTAGTACTTACACTTGATTTCTTATGTTCTTCCTTTGAATTTTAGTAGTGGGCATGTGCGGCTCTAATTCTATTCATACCATAGAGATTGACTGCACCGCGACTCAGCTAAATTGATAATATGTTTATCGATTAAATATCTGCAAGAAGCCAAAGGCATATACATTTCTTGTTTTCCGGAGTAGGCTGGTGCCTGTTCTGGCTAATTCATATACTTTACGGTTGCCAAGAATATCTCTATGTCCTGAAAGCTATAAGAGATTTATTGTGAAGTGCTATGCTAGATTCTCCAAGACAGCGAGGCATTATTACACTGTCTTTGATGAAACTCTAAGAGAATTTAATGTGATCACACTCTTTGTCAGTATAAGAAGATATTCTTAAATTGCTCAGATCTTCGCCTGTTAGACTTGCTGTAATCTGGCAGATGGAAGACGATTCTGGTATCCAATTTTGCTAAATAGCATCGTACTTGATAAGTCGGACCCATCAGCATTTATGCTGATACCTGCGCCCCGTACAGCTTCCTTTCCCAATCTTCTTTGGAAGACAATGCAACATTGGGGCGCAAATTTAAATATTAAATTTAAAATTCTTGGTGTTGGGTAGGAACGGGAACTTACTACGTATTTTAAAATGCCACAAGCTGGTAATATGGTGGGTTTTCTCGGTGTAAGAGATGATTTCACTGCTAGTTGCTTACAGAATGGGACTGTGGGCAGTAAATATAAAATCAGTTGAGTTGGGATGGTCTTATAAAACCATCTTAAAGTCCAGACCTGAACCCAAGTGATGGCTATCTGTTTCTATCTATGGCGAAATATTTTACTGGTTAAAAATTCGCCTGAAAAGAAGCTTGCGAAAATCGACTGTCGTTGTTTTAGCCAATTGAGACGAGGGGTTCTGTTCATTTCCACGACAGTTGGGTCTATGTAACTGAAACGGACCCAGGTTCTTTTTCGCCCAAAGACTGACAACTCGGCAGAATTCTGCCGCTACAGCAAAAACAACAACAACTAGGTTTCTATGAGTGTAGGATTATCAAAAGTTGATCAGTAAATTCTTAATTTATTTTATGAAGAAGCGAGAAGAAATGCAGATTTTTTGGGAGATGATTCCTGAAGAAGAAAGTGAAAACCAAAATTGTGCACTATAGTTCATATTATATAATAGAACGATATCATCAATGCGAGAATGGGCTGTGAAAATGTATTTAAAAGCAATGTTGTATAACATAACATAAGGAAAAAGACAAAGGTAAGGAAGAAAGAGGGAGTATAAGAAGCTTATAGAAACTGCCTCGAATTTAGGAAACTTTAGGAGAATTTAGTGAGTATGTGACAAGACTTTTGATAGAATAAAGTTATATTACATAAAGAGAGAAAGCAGCAGAACATGTAATCAATGGAGTGAAATAGAAGAAAAGAGAGTGAAAACGTACCAACAATGCGCTTCAGTCAGCCTTGAAGCAAGTCTTAGTATATTTATGAAGCGTTCTTTTCCAGCTTACAAATCCGTAAGGATTTCAACGTTATGCAACTCAACACCAACCATGACGCAAGCTAACTACACACACACACACATATACACAGTATATAAGCTGTGTTGTAAAATCTGTTGAATGCAAAATAATTGAGGGAAGACAAAAGAAGTGGCGTAAAAAGTGGGAAGAAAATACGCTAAACGGAAGACAAGACAAGAGGAGGGAGGGAAAGATACGAAATTTTCATTGCGCGGCGAGAAAAAAAAAATTATAATAATAATAAGCATGCAGCAGAAATAACAATGCAGCTTCCTTAGCGCCGATGAAGCAGGCGGTGCAAGTGCTTGCCGCGCTCTGTGCACATATGCATGTGTATGTGTGTGTGCCTGTATGGGCAAAGTAAGAATTTTCGTAGACAATGTTGATAGTGAAGTTGAATTGGTTGACTGTCAGGCGGTTCGTTCTTTGCCATTATTACTTTAACTGCGGCACATTGTCTGCTACCGACACACATACATACATCTATATGTGTTAGTATAAGCGACTGTGTATGTGCATTCTTACAATGTTGCAATGGCGCTTGCTTTTGGCGATGGCGTTAATATGCAATGACTTCCTGCCACAATACTGTAATGCCACATTGCCACTATGTGCCGCTTACACCGCCGTCGCTCGCTCCCTTCGACCACTCGCAGTCGTTCGCCTTTTATTATGCGTTCGCACACAATAATCGCGGAAGCGGAAGTCATTGTTCTTGCTGGCTGCTGACGATTATTTGTGTTGTTGTCTTTGCTCTTATTGCAGTTCGTATTGTTCGGCTTGCTGGAACAATGCTTAATGTATGTTGCACATTGTAATTATAATAATTTTGATTGCATGCCACATTCGGTGGTCTGCACGTTCATACACCCTACATACATATATGTGGCATCAACAAATAGCTGCCACTGTGTGGGCAGCGTGAAGATCTGTAGAAAGCTTTCTTGCTGGCATTTTAGGGACGCTTCGTCACTTTTATCACTTCGTTAGTTGCTCAACCTCGTCTAACTTCTTTCTTTTCACGCTGCTCTTCTATGGTTTATGCCATTTTCTTTGTAGCCCTTGTCTGTTGTTCTCAAGAATGTTAAGATTTTGTACCCTGAACAGGTAGTCCATCAGGTTTTGAGATGTCGATCTGAAATTCTACACGTCTGTCTCCACGAAGCTGTTAATCGTCGGAGCAGTCGGTATCGGACCTCTATAGCATTTAGCGGTCATATAAACTGATCGATCTGATGAGATATCTCCACGAAATTTGGCTTAGACTATTAACTTAGAAAATAATGCAATATTCGAAGAAATTGTTCAGATCGGATCACTATAGCATAGAGCTGCCAAATAAACTGAACAATCGGCATAAAGTGATTGTATGGAAAACTCTTTCATTTGACGAGATATCGTCATAAAATTTTGCATAAATTATTACCTAAAATAAAGATGTAATCTCCGAAGAAATGGTTCAGATCGGACTTCTATAGCATAGAGCTGCCATGCAAACTGAACGATCGCCATCAAGAGCTTGTATGAAAAACTTTTACATTTTTCGAGATATCCTAATGAAATTTTGCATAAATTATTGTCTAAACCAACGATATAATCTACGAAGAAACGGTTTAGTTCTGACCTCCATAGCATACACCTGCCATACAAACTCATCGATCAAACTCAAAGTTCTTGTAAGGAACCTTTCATATTTGTGCAGGGTATTATAGCTTCCGTGAAACCGTGGCTAACGTTTTTCCTTGTTTTGTTTCTACGCCGATTCTACCTCTTTGTTATTCATAATTATACCCTGATTAGCGCACTTTCTACGTCCTTTTTTGCATTTAGTTCGCTCTGATGCTTGTGGTTTTCACGCCTCCGTGGTTATTTAAGTGTCACACCCACAAAGATATTAACATAAAATTTATAATAAATACTTTTGCTAGATTTTCTCATTATTTTTCCAACACACTGCAAGCGTAACGCATTCATCACACTTTCCACTTTCCGCAGCTTCACTCAAACAGCTTACTTCCCAGTTTCTTCGTTGCGGTAGGACGCGTCGACCGAATGTCCTTTTGTGCTGCAAGCGCGTAATTGCAATTATGTCGCACCCAAAAGAGGTAAATAAAATAATGGAAAAAGTCATTATAAAAAGAAACAATGCACATGGCAGACACTTCAGTTGTTATTACGACACGCTGCAGGAATTTGCATTTTATTAAAGGCACAAAAAATGTGAAAAAGAACAATAATAGCTGGTCTATTCATTTACTCTGAAGAAAAGCAAATGAAATTTTACATTACCATGCCTTCTTCTGAATCAGTCAGTCATTCCTCTCCTTCTTCCTTTCTTAAATGATATTCCTTATAAAAATTATAGAAATGAGTTACGGAAACCGAGAGAATCCAATCTATGTTCGAAACTAATAAATGAAATGAAAAACAATCTAAAAGTACCTTGCAAACAGAGAGAAAGAGATGCCAATATGTATATAGAGGGAGAAAAATAAAGAGAGAGAGAAACATAGAAAGAAATAGAGAGATAGATAGATGGAGTGATAGAGAGCTAGAAGGAGATGGTGAGCAGGAAAAAGTATTGGCAACAACATGCGCTGGGAAAAATTGCTAAGGGGTGGTTGAAAATGTAATCAACCTTTTGAAAGACAAATTCCATCTACTTGTGGAATTTTATACTGGGCAGTGTAACTATTGATTCATAGATTCCCAAACTACCGAGCACTTATTGCTAGACTGCACAGCAGTTTGTAGACGCAGGAAGAAAGCCCTTGCCCTTGGTTCTATGTCTCCAAAGAAATATCACATCGCTTCGCTAATGTGCTGGGCCTACATGAGTTGCAACTGAGAGGAGAGCAAAATAGATCTTAGGTCGCCATGAAGGGTTCAATTAACTCTACATCTAGTCTAGAATACTATAAGTTCTAGTATAAAGAATTCCATAAGTTTACAGCAAATGGAAATTACTGTTAATTATTACTTGTTGTAGAGATTTTGAAAGAGTAGAAATCCTTATCCTTTTGACAAAAACGTGGGGCAATTATAAGATTCTCTTTAGATGATTTTTTCACCGAACAAATAATTCACCATAGACAGGAACAGGTAAAAATCATTTGATGCCAATTCTAGACTGCAAGCTGGTTGCATAAGAATCTTTAAAAATGGCTACAAGATCTTCTGGCGAGTGACTATTAGTGTGTATGGCTTGCCTTGTTCGGATGGAACACAATACTTCTCATTTCGGCCGAAATTGGGCGCTTCTGCGCGATTGTTTCTATTAGACGGTTCACTAGTTGGCAGTTTCGAATTAAGAGCTTGACCATAGGGGACCAGTTTGTGATAGATAATTCTCTGCTAATCCCTGAAAACACATAGTAAAAGAGCCAATTTTTGCCGCGAGTAATCATCTGCTTCAGATGTTGATGGAAATTCAGCCGACAAGGAGTTTGCGTTAACTCCAGTGGCATCCATACATCGATCTTTTTGTTGTACTCCTATTTATTTGGATATGCAAATTTTATTAAATAAAAACTATGAAACAAGACTTATGCTGAGTCGAGCACACACAAAACTGTCTGTAACAATTTTAGTACGAAATCTTTGCCTTATAGCTTAACCCGATCGCACGAGTTACAGATAACTAACGTCATCTATGCAAGATTTTCTTTCTCTCTTTAATAGATCTTATAATAAGACAAATAAATTCGTTCGAAAGTGGTCGCTGCCAAATCTTTTTTTGGACTGCCACGACCTTGTTTGGGATTAAAAGAGACTATAATTGTTAAAGAAACACGTTGGACCTTAAAACCGTGCGGAACCGTGCCGAGGAGACTTTGCCGTTAGTGTCCACTTTTATGTCCGAGAACTAGTCCCTCAGTTTTCGAGATATTGGTTAAAAATTAGGACATGTTGTTTCCTCACTAAGAAGCAGCTCTTCTGTCGAAACTGCCGATATCGAACAAATATAGCGTATACATGCTGAACGATCGGAATCAAAAGCTGGAAAACTTTTTAATTTGATAAGGCATATTCAAGAAACTTTACATCGAATATTATCCAAGATATCGCCACAATCACCGAAGAAGTTTTTGAAATAAAGTCCTATAGCAAGTCCTTGTATGAAAACTCGTTGTTAAAATATCTTGAAGAAATTTTGTACAGATTACTATTAGTATTTTCGAAGTTAAACTCATGAAAATTTCATAACATCAAAAGTGCACTTGCAAAGTGTGCTATAGCTTCGGTGAAGCTGAAGTTAACATTTTTTTGTTATTAATGGTAAATCCAAACTAATGGTTCAAGCGAACTGGACATGAAAGCTTTTCCAACTAAAATATGTCAATCATCAATGCACAAAAACAATTATTTATTGTTTTTGTTTCATTGCAATTACATACATACGCATATATCGCGTGTTCGAAAATCGACTAAATGGACCGTAAGCTTTGAACGTTAAAAGTAAAAGCTGTAATTGTTTTCGTAAAAGCGTTAAGTACATTTTTGTGAATAAAATTACGTTCATCTAAGTGACTCGATTTTATTTTACATATAAAATTTGTTTGCCTCCAGCACTTCCAGGTACAATGGAGATATTATGAACACTTTTACATTTTTGTACAGAGTTCGCGTTTTTCGCCAGGTGTTTATGTGGAAACGTTTTCATTTTATCACAAGCCACAACTACTGTTCCTGCTAAACAATTAGGCCGTTATTAATGTTTTATGACCAAATCGTTACTTTCCGAGTAAGTTTATTTGAGTGCTTAACTGCGGGTGTGCGCTAATTAATAAAAAGCAAACGCCTCCACTTATTGTGCGAATGGAAAGGGGCATTTACGAAAACTTCCCAACATAAGAAACTGTACTTAAATTGTATAGTTCAATTAACGGGTGTTTGTGGCAAATTAATGGGTAAATCAAGTAGAGGTATTTTTTTCATTGTGTGTAAAGCTGTCATGTTATTTTTGTTCAATATTGTTTCATCATGAAAAGACTTACGCGTGAATAACGTTTACAAATAATTTAACTTTGTTACGAAAGTTCACGTTTTGTAAAACTTATAGTCAACGTACTCGATCTACTGAGCGTACTATTCGCAACACCATCACCCATCTTGAGATGCGGCATTCATTATTGAATAAAATTCTACCAAATAGATCACGACCAGCACGCAATGAAAAAATATTGCAAATATTAGAAATTTGTACATGAGGTTTCGGAAGATGCCATGAAGTGTTAAAGCGTGTACCCTTCCCTCAAGAAGCACAACCCCTTCGACGGCAACAGAAAGATTTTAGAGAAAGCAGAATTAAAGAAGGCCTTCGTCACAGAAGAGATCATGGCTCAATCGGCTTTCTGAGAGTGCAAAACCAGGAGCTGATTGCACTCCAGGTACACCTAAACTAATGTAAGATCGTTCTCGTCGAGCTTCTTCTTAACTTAGAGTACATCGCCTACAACGTGGCTTTAAATCAGGAGCCATGGATAATGTGGTCGCTGAGAAAAAATCACAATAAAACTTAAAATACACACTCAGCGTGAATAACAAGGTAAGAATGGCGATATTTGTGAACAAAAATCTATATGCCCATATTAACTTCAGTCTTTCCACTGATGACCTGACGAATGTGGCAGTAAAGGTTGTAAAGGATGAGCCTTTACTCCTTGCTAACTGCTATACGTCACACGATTGCGAGGCTCCAATGGCAGAGTTTCAAAGACAGTCGGCTACATCCAGCAGAAGAAAACGGGCATTGATGATGGGGTCTAATGATAATGCTCACTATGCAATTCGGGAAAGCTCCGATATTAATCAGAAAAGTGTGTCCTTACTCTATTTTATTTTAGAAAGCAGTCTTTTAATGGCTAATCGGGTTGATGAGCATATCTAAATGAGATGCATCTCCAGAAACGTCCTAGATATAACGCTCTATTCCAGTAGAGATGCCATGGTAGAGAACTGGAGGGTGCTAAGACCAATGTAATTATCTGACCATAGCTAGATCTACATTCATTAGATCTGAAGCAAAGATCAGACACAAAGTTAGTGGAAATCCGAGGACCACAAAGTGGGATCTCTACTGGCAGCTACTATTAAGCAAAAGTCTGAGACCTTGCGCATATAACTCACATAGAAAGTTTGAATGAGGCGTAACTGTATTCACGAATGCTCTTAATATAGTTGTTGAGCAGGCTTGCGTTGTTACTCAAGCACAGAACCAAGCGCCCTTTTGGAACAACAAACTCGGGTCTTGCCGGTACAGAGTAAGGGAGACACGAGCTCATAAGTGTGCTTTAGGCAAAAAAAAAAATTATTTTAGATCAGCCTCATCCCTTAGTCTGTTGATTTGGTAAGCGCTGTAAAATTTTGTGTCCCTCGATTAACTCTGTTTGCATTTTGAGGATGGATCCATGTGTAGAAGTTCACGCAAGCTAAGAAAGTTCTTTGAGCGCCATTTACTTGAGAGTGGCCAGAAACGATTATTTTACATATGTATGGCTCACGCAGCTCACGACTTCCGGTCTCTGATCAAGTATGCTCTGTGAGAAGGCCAACCATCTCTCCCCAGGGTTGTGCGCTGTGTTTAGGGCCCGCCACTTAACAAACTCTATCAACGATTAGAAGAACACAGACTCGGATTAGATGATGTCCAATATAAACGGGTTAAGAATTTAGATATAAGGGTGTGCACATGGATTGTCCAATTGATTAATTGGGAAGTCATGAAGAGGCTAAAAAAAATTGGAAAGGTGCCGCTGCCCAGCTGCTTGATGTCCTCGTCGAAGTCGTAGATAATTTCGTCTTTCTTGGAAGCAATATTAGGGCCAACCACAATGTTAGCCTTGAAATACAAAAGACCACCACTCCGTTGGAGAAATCAGGTGGAGAAAGACCTGGCTGCACTTGGTATCTCGAATTGGCGCCAAATTGCGAAAAGAAGAAAAGACTGGCGCGCTGTTGTTAACTCGGCGATAACAGCGTAATCGGTGTTTACGCCATTAAAGAAGCAAAATTTGCATTTTTAAAAAACTATTTAGTTCAAAATAGTTATGAAATCATAAAAAAATATTTAGGAAGTTTAGTTAATAGCTAATAACCGATAAAAGTAAAAAATCGAATATTTGCAATAATATAGAACTCTACCACAAATTCATGAATGCTACAAGACAGTTAACGAAATGGCGTGCAATGTCATAACAGTTATAAAAATGTAAGCGTGGGTAATAAATACCGGTGCCTACGGAGGCGTATTGCGGTCCTTTACGCACCTAATTAGCATACCAATAAATCAAGAGTGACAAATGTGACAGTCAGTGGATTGCTTATTGCTTAAGCAAACAACTTAATTGACACGCGAAAACTGTAAAACATAACTCACACATACACGCATATACACACATACATGTAAACGAATACAAGGTGAAAAGTCAAAGGAGCAGTGCAGCGGGGAGCAGGTTAATACGTATAAAAAGGGTGAAGGGTGCCTGCAATAAAGCAATAAACAAGTCAAAGCGGCGACACGTGCAGCCGGCACGCCGGTCAATATACGCATGTGTATGTTTATATGTAAATGACGCGCTGTGAATTTTCACAGCGTTGACAATGACATTTTAAACGTCAAGTCGTTTGGTTGGCACATCACAAAAGCAAACAAAAAAGCGCAAACAAACTTGCCTGGGTATGCGCTGCCTTCCCTCAAGCACACACACACATACACGCATGCACAAACTGCGTCACAAGATAGCGATTTCAGTGCTGTCTTTCCGTGACATGTCCAAACCAACGTTTTTTCTTCTTCTTATTTCTGTTTACTTCCACCTTTCGCGCGTTCTTGTGCCTTTGAAGTGCTCAACTCCTTCAGTTGACATTTCCTTCTGCCTTTGATTTGTCCTTTGCTGCGTTCGCTATTGCGTGTCAATGTCATTAATCACATCGTTATGTTGCATTCAACCTGTTTGTGCATGCCACATACCAGCAACAAAAAAAAAAAAAAAAAAAAAAAAAAAAAAATACACGCTTAAGGTGGTGTGGGGGTAGTCACCTCGCAGTGGTGCGTGGATTTGATTTCACTTCACTTCGTCGCAATTACTGTAGCTTGCCTCTTTTCGTTCGTTGATATTTAATTGAATGATTATAAGTTTAATTAAACGTGTGAGGCACGATACAGATATTTTTGACACAACAGTGGTCGTTGACACATTTGGTTTATACTCGATTAATATGTTCTCGATATTATTTGAGTTTTCTGTGTATGAACAAAACTTTAGCTCATTTCCGTGATACTCTCTTCTTCTGACTCCAATCTGGAACAATTATCTTGAATCGAGCTTTTTGAGAAAGTGTTTTATTTCATTAATTGTTCCTACAATTACGTTCATTCGTCATTTGCATTATTTAGATGTTTTAGTTTCACTTACTTTCGTTTCACATTGTTTATTTATTATACTCACTCCTTGCCGAAGTTCGTTAGCTACTAATAAAAATGTCACTTTCACTGACTTCCGTTTATTATTTATCATTTTACCTTCCACTTCACATTTTATTACGCCAGTTAAAGGAATTGCTTCACGGTGCTTAAATTGTTGGTCATTTTGTAAGCTGTCACCTGAGGGCGCCACTCTTTGACAAACACTTGGATGTAAACGTATGCAGTAGTTAATATGCTACTTTAATTAAGAGGTAGTGAGTTAAGAAATTATGTAACAGAATTTTGGAAAGCGTGAAAACTAGCTATAAAACGTCAGATATGTTGATTTTATCCGATTTGTTTTGACCTACAATTTGGCAATAACTTGAAATAATATCTCCTTGCTTTCTTCTGGCTCTTAGCGCCTATTCAGCTAAACATAACGATGGCTATAAGCGTCTGGAAAACTTATGGCCAAATTTGTCTTTCACCTATTGGCTAACAGCATGTATTCAGCTATAGATTACGACTGCTGAATAACATGCTGAATGTATTAGGTGTATAAAAACCTTATTGCTAACTTGGTATTTTGTCTTTTGGCTTTTAGCACCTATTCAGCTAGAGAACATGATGGCTGAAAAAAATGCTGAATGTGTTGGGCATCTAAAAACCCTATTGCTTAATTAGTATCTCGTTGTTTGGCTTTCAGCGCCTATTCAGCTGGAGAAAATGGTAGCTCAACAAAATGCTTACTGTTTTAAGCGTTAAAAAACGTATTAATATACTTGTTATTTCATCTTTTAGCTTTCAGCACGTATTCAGCTGTGTATAATGACGGCTGAATAAAATGCTGACTATTTTAAGTGTCTAAAAACTTAATAATAAATTGTTATTTTGTCTATTGGCTTTCAGCACGTATTCAGCTGTATATAATGACGGCTGAATAAAATGCTTACTGTTATAAGCGTCTAAAAACTTATTAATAAATTGTTATTTCGTCTATTGGCTTTCAGCACGTATTCAGCTGTATATAATGACGGCTGAATAAAATGCTGACTGTTTTAAGCGTCTAAAAACTTATTAATAAATTGTTATTTTGTCCATTGGCTTTCAGCACCTATTCAGCTGTATATAATGACGGCTGAAAAAAATACTGACTATTTTAGACGTCTAAAAGCTTATTAATAAATTGTTATTTCGTCTTTTGGCTTTAAACAACTATTCAGCTAGAGGTAATTATGGCTGAATAAAGTGCTGAATGTGTTAGGCGTCTAAAAATCTAATTGGTATTGGTTGGTATTTCGTCTTTTGGCTTTCAAAACCTATGCAGCTAAAAAAATGAAAGCTGAATAAAGTGCTGAATGTGTTAAGTGTCTGAAACGCTTATTGCAGCGTTGATTTTTGTGCTATCCCTATTCGTGTTATATCGTAATTATAAGCTCATGAGGCCTTTCGGTGTCTTATTTACATGAAACCAGTGATCTCCTGACAGACGACAGCTTTCACAGTGTCAACTTTTGAACGGAGAGATTGTTGATTTTTTTCATTTCAGTAAAGATTTTCATATATTTTTTTGAATTGACTTCATCATAACTCGCTCTCTTTCAGCCACATTTCGCACAACGTTGAATTTATCTACTTGCTTAAGGCGACTGTTCTGACAGCAGGCCCCCAGCAGTGCATTAAATGGCTGCTCAACAAGACGCTGTCAAATTCCTCCATATCGAAACTCGTTATATTCGTGCGAAAGCAAAGCGTGATGGCGGTCATTCAGAGTGTCACGAGATACGCAATGTGCACGCACGCAACGCGCAGCAATAAACGCAAACGAAAGGTGGCAAGAGCGAGGTGTGAGCCACTTACGAAAGAAGCATACCGAATGTGGGTAAAATAAACGCGCCATGAAATGGAAATCGAGAAGCGAAACCCAATACATTTGTCTCATGTCAGCGAAAGTGAAATCGCACTGGCAAGTCGATATCATTGTGGGCGCATGCTGGTCTCTGGAGTGAGGAATTGTTACCGAGCGTCATCGCATGGATGTAACGTTGGTAACAGCCGTCTCATTGAGCCATTTTTTGTTTGTTTGTAGGTATGTATAATACACAGAGCTACCGTTATGTCGGCGCTTTTGGAGCAATGCAGACATCGTTATGCAGGGAGCCACAGGCAAATTAATCTATGCTGAAAGCGTAAGCGGCGGTTGGTTGCATGAATGCTTCTGTTAGGTGTGTGGGTGGTGGAATATAGTAAAATGTTTAGTTCGCCTAAAGGTATGCTTGTATTCACACGCACGCTTTGGTTAGCATGTCGGGGTACTGGTAAAATTCGTAAATGTGCAAAAGGAAATTCATATGCTGGCATGAGGAATGGTCCCCCTTTGGGGCTGCTTCGGTGGCTCAGCATATATTGCGGTGTTGTTTTGAGTGTCAAGGATATTACGGTGGCATTTTATAAATGACGATTCATTAACATGACTAATTCACCGTAATAACAATTAATTCGAACAACGTAACTAACGAAGGAGGAAGTTACCCAGCGGTGCCTACGAATAAAAGGCAATTAAATGAAAACCAACAATAGTGCATTGCGGCTATTTATAAAGTGCGGCATGTGATGGCGATAAAGACCCTAAAGAGATAAATAATTGCATTTATGGCATATAACTGTGTATGTGTGCTTGAGTTCATATGTGTATTGGCACACTCTGGCTGAGTTAATAGTTATGAAAAGTCACAGAAAATCTTTCATAGCAGACTAAAATTTCAAAATTATCAAGTCAAAATATTCTATAAAAGCATAGTTTTTTGAAATTGAATTTAGAAGCTAAAATTCGAGCTATAATTAAATTGTTCATGGTGAGCGATTTATTTGCCGAGTATTGTGATTGAATTAGAAAAATTTTATGAATAAAATTTCGACAAATACTTAGTATATACATATATACACATGTGAAATGCCCGTATAATGAAATTTATTTCAGTGCTTGTATACATACTATATATAAATATTATATATGCGAGCGCATGCAGAAATTGATGGCAAACTTTGCTGCATACATACTAGGTCAATTGAAAAGACCCCGGCCTTTCATAGTAAAACACATTTTTTTGGCGGAATTCGTTTTTCAATATTCAGTTCTCCTCAAGGGTGATTATAGCGATCTTTCAACTTTACGATATAGCAAAAGATATTTATTATATTGTTAAAAATTTGGAAAAACATGAAAAAACGTTAACTTCGGCAGCACCGAAGCGAAGATTATAAATATTATTACCTTAAGCAGTAATCCATGTCAAATTTCGTGAAGATACCACATCAAATGCGAAAGTTTCTCATGCAAGCATTTTATTCCAATTATTCAGTTTGTATGGCAGCTATATGCTATAGTAAGCCGATCTGAACAATTTCTTTGTACCACTGTATAAAATAAGGTGACAATTGAATTTAAACTGCGCGCATAGAAGGATTTTTTTTAGGTTGGTAGTACTGTCAGTCACATTTATGCAAAATTTCATGTCAAAATATTCATTAGTGTTTGAGATACGTGTGGTTTTGTGAGCTGCTAAAAGTGAGTTTTTCGTTTTTTGCGATGTCGAAATTGGTTGAGCCAAGAATTTGCATTAAATTTTGTTTACGGAATCAATTTTCTGCTGCGAATACGTTGAGGATGGTGCAGAAAGCCTTTGGTGATGAGGCTATGTATAAAAAAAATGTTTACAAGCGGTATAGTGAGTTCCAAGCCGGGCGTGAACGTGTCGAAGACGAAGAGCGTCCAGGGCGACCATCAATCTCAACCGACGAAGCTCACGTTCAACAAATCAAAGATGTGGTGTTGAAAAACCGTCGATTAACAATTAGAGACCTTGCTGATGAAGTTGGCATATCGAAAGGCTCAGCCATACAATTTTGAAGGATGTTTTGGGCCTCAAGCGAGTCAAATCTCGACTGGTACCGAAAACATTGATTTTTTTGGAAAAAAGGCGTCGCGTTGAAGTGTGTGAAACGATGCTTTCCGACTACCAGGGTGTCATGAAATGCATTATAACTGGCGACGAGATTTGGATCTATGCTTATGACATCGAAACAATCGATCAATCGAGCGAATATCGTGCCAAAAGGGAGCCAAGACCAAAAAAATCGCGCCAAAGTCGCTCAAAAATAAGGTAATGTTGACTGTTTTCTTCGATTATCGTGGTGTTGGGCATTATGAATTCCTTCCAACCGGTCAAACAGTCAACAGGGAATATTATTTGAACGTTATGTGTCGTTTGCGTAATGCTATCCGCCTAGAAAGGCCGGAATTGTGGAAAGACAATTCTTGGTTTTTACACCACGATAATGCACCATCCCCTACTGTCTTTATAATTCGTGATCATTTCGCCAAAAACTCAACCCATATTGTTCCGCAACCACCGTATTCACCTGATCTGGCGCCGTGCGACCGAGCTCAAAATACTGCTCCGGGGACAACGTTTTTATACGATAGAGGAGATTCAAGGCGCAGCGAAGACGGAACTGAAGGCCATCCCGGAAAGTGACTACAACCAGTGTTTCGAAGATTGGAAAATCCGTACGCATAAGTGCATTGCATCGGGAGGGGATTACTTTGAAGGTGATGAAATTGATTTGGAAGAATTAATAAAGAATTTTCAAAATATATACAATGTCACGTTTTTTTTTGGGCCTTATAGCCGAATTTGTTTATTGCCTATTGGCTATCAGTACAGTTGATATCTTTAGTGTGCCTGATATCTCAAACATCTTCACTTTATGCTCATACATAATAACTTTGTGAAGTTTTTTGATGTTCAAACTTAGCAAACCGAATCTTAATGGTTGATTTTCCTGATGCAGTGTACGGAAACTCGTCTTGAAACAAGGTTTTGGTTTCAACTGTACTTTTTCCTTTCAAAGCCCGTATTTTATCAACAAAGTTGCTACACTCAAAATAATATAACTCGCAAACTAATGATCCGACAGCTGTCAAATTTATACAATTATATTGATTTAGTTCTAGTTGCGCCATCTATGTGTCAGGCCGGGGACTTTTCAATTAACCTACATGCATTAAAAATTGTTCTATTATTGTTCTATTGAATATATCCTCTATTCCTTCATTTTTGTTTCTGTACGAGTATATGACTAATTCAAAATTTACATATTCGAAATATTTTCATTAAATTTGTATGATATTTTGACAATGCAAAAGCAAAATTTGACACCATTGTGCTCAGCTGCCATTGTCTGTGCAGTAAATGCAGCTGCAATTGTTATTCGATATTGATTTCGAAAATTTATGCACTGTATGGCCTTAGAAATTACAGAAGGAGTGAAAATATTCACGTGAGTGATAAAATCCATAATTGTGGTTTTACCAAATTGGTGTCATTACAAGCATTCTAGTTTAATTAGTAGTTGCTATAATTAATGGGTGGCAAAAGAAGGTAATTAGTTAAAGTTGGATGGTTGATATAATATAATTAGTTGTAATTTATTGTAAGTGGTGAGAACTTAGTCTCACTAAGCTTCAATACTATATACTGCTTCATGTAAGAGACATTTGTATTAAAATCTAAATAAGCTATCTATCGATTCGCCAAGTGTTGGTGAGATGCGTATCGAACAAACAATAAAAGATATTCAAACAAATGGGTAGCAGTTGTGGTGCAAATCTCCGTTAAAATGTTTTGTAACGCATGCACAATGGTGTTATGATTATAAGGATTTTCAAGGTAAAAAAAAAGACTTTTTTTGTGAATTTATTTCTCAAATCTGGATTGAGTAATTTTATTCGGACCTTTTGCACATTATAGAGCACACTTTTGACAATGTAAAGTAATTTTTTCATGCAGAAATATTTAGGCGTAAGTCGGTAACAGTGCTTTCCCCAGAACGTTTTGAGAAAAAACATTTTGCGGTGTTCACCATAACTCGGCTGGAAATTATCCGAAAACAAAAACCCAAAAAAAAAAAAAAAAATTAGTTAAACTACAATCAAATCTTCCCTCCAACGTACTCTGATAAATTTTTGTTTCATTCAAAAATTTTTCGCCATTTTGTGGGTGGAAAACACCCTTAATGAAAAAAAAAATTTAATAAACATTGGGGGCGGTGTTTTATAGGTTAAAAATGTATTCAAAGTTTGAAATGAATCGATCAAGTAGTTTTGAAATGACAGTGAACACGGACTTTGAAAAAGTAGTTTTGTGAAAAACGCGTTATCAGCTGCACTTCTATCCCGACCGCCCTCAGCTGTTAGAGTTAGAGCGCTAAAGGTCAGGAGACTAATAAGACGATAACTCTAAGAATATTACTTCTATCGACTTAAAATTTTAAGGACATATTCGTGAAATGTTAAACAATAAGATAGGACAAAAAAATCAATTTTTCGAAAGTGAAAACCCCTACCCTCCCTTAAGCATACTCGAGAGCATGCTTCATAAAATTATCTGACTACGTCGCACACTGACAGACATAGGAGAAATTGGAAGTAAAATCAGTCAGTTAAGTCCTGAATATCACATCATTCAAGTGGCCTCCACGACTTATTTTGCAAGCAAATTTGAAACTCCTATTTTCGGGTAGTTTTTTACTACATCAAGTCATATGTCATGAATAGCACGTTAAATATTAACTTCCAGAACTTGAAGAGAGTCTGGTTTATTGTTAAAGACCAATGATTACAAATAACCCCATAAGCAGTAATGGTGTTCAATCATAACTTCTTGGAGGCCATTCAATGTCACAATTTCTTGAAATAACCGAATCTCCAATTCTCACAATAATTCGGTTGTTGTACGTGCTGTTGGCACGTAGGCTCGTCTTGTTGGAATTAAATGTTGCTAAGACCAACTTCTTCTAACTGCGGCCATAAAAAGTGGGTTATCATCGATCTATGCCACTCTCCATTGACATCAATGGTGTAACCAGCTTCATTTCGAAAAAAGTACGGACTGTTGATTCCACCAGATCAGAAACAAAGGAGGATTTTATTATTTAAAGACCGCCCTAATATACTTCAACGAAATTTCAATTAAAAAATGTATTAAAAATACAAAACTATGCCAACTAGCCTATGTAAAAATGAAAGAACGAAGACTTGATCGCGCACACACATATCGCACGCCATATCAGCTTGCAGCAATTGTAGTTATGTAATTTACTCAAGTATTAAACTCAATAGTTTTCATGGGTGTTTAAGTGGAGTGTACTTTTAATTCCGTATTAATTGCATATTAAAATTTATTGAGCACTTTGAGTGCCACAATAAGTGTAAGTAAACATTTCAAGCATAAATACACATATAAAATTACAGTAATGAAAGCAAAATATGGCTTACATATGTGTATATATATATATCTATTTATATCCATATTTATATTATATCTATGTTTATATATAAATTATGACGTTTTCAATTTTAATCACTAATAAATCCTAATATTCCTAAAAATAATTTATTTATATAGCTACATAATAAAGGTGTTAAATATTACAATGTTTTCCAACTACTAGAATATATATATCGCAATATGAAGCATAGTTTTAGGTGCATTATTGTTAAGGGGGCATTCTGGTCTAAGATTTTGAAAAAATCGATTTTTTTTGCCTATTTTGTTAGTTTGGACTTTCAAAAATATGGCCTTGAAAGGATTTTTTAAAATTCGACTTATTTTCGGAGATACACCCGATTTTGTGACGTGGCGTCCGTGCTCACTAGAATTGTCTTCTAAACTGGTCTTTAAACTTTCGGAACGGTACCCGCGATTTCTCAGGTTTTATTGGACTGATTTACTTAAAATTTTTATAGAGTCTTCTTTATAGGCTTGTCTATGGTTGAAAATAGCCCCATTCGAAAATTTTTATTTTTATTATTTTTAAAAAATTCGAAATAGTCAGGAAAAGTGATCCAAAAAAACTTTTTTTCAGGCAGTCGCATTTTGTGAAAAAAATTTTTCCACTTTTCCGTAGTTCTGGCCGTTGCGACATTATTCTAGATTAAAAATCGTTTTTTTTTTGTTTTTTTTTTTTGGTTTCAGATAACTAGGAGGGTTGAAATCATGGGTATGGTCACGTGGAAATTTTTAGAGACTTAAGCATTTAGCGCATTAGTAAGGCAGGTAGGAAAGAGTGTTGCCCCTACCTGCTCAGTTAGTCCTAAACTGCGTCATTTTTATATACTATTCGTAAGACCTTGAAATATTCCACTGTTTACAGTTCACTTTATTTTATGTTATGGCTTTTGCCAATTGAAATCTAGCGTAAAAGAAGCCTAAGTGGATGAGCAAAATTTTTCCAAAATAACTGGGCTTAAAACTTTCGCACGATCTTCGTGGTTTTATTTGCTAAGTAATGATTGAAATAATTGGAATCTTGACAATAATTATGACTTTTCACACTATGAAGTTTTTCATAAAAACGACTATTGCTTTTGGCAGTCGCCATTTTGTCAAAAATCAAGCTCTCGACGAGTACTTCGATCAGCATCTCACTTCAATGATAGTAATAATAAAAAGCTTCAGATAGCTTTTGGATTTCATTAGAATTATAAGAAGAAATGTCTTATTTTATGGCAGACATGTGCTTTGGTGGTTCTCCAAGAGATCGGTTTCGGCAAAAAGGAATCTAAAATTTTTCAAAGTTAGTCGACGATAATTAAAGTTTGTGAAATTCCTAAAATAAATTTTTTTTAAATTTTTTTATTTATGTATATCATGTTTTTTTATGACTTGTGAGTGGATAAGGGGTATCCTAGTCTAGAAAAAAAAGTTGATGTGTTTTTGTTTTATATCTTCAATGTACGAATATGTCTAAGCGAGGATTTTTCAGAATTCAATTTATTTTAGGAGATATATGTAGGTCATTTACTGACCCGGCATGCAGACTGGTTCGGCTTGAACTGAAAAGTTAAATGCGCTTTTCTCGAAGCTGTCAAAATGGTACCCACGGTTTCTCAGAATCTACGGGAGCAATTTACCTGAAACTTTTAGATATTCTTCTTTGTGAGCTTGCCTATGGCTAGCATTATCCATATCTTAAATAAATGTTTGTACTATTTAAAAAAAATTAAAAGAGTGAAAAAGAGAGCTACAACAATTTTTTTTTATAATTTTTTTTTTTTTTGATATTCGATATAACAATTTCTTCTATTAATGAATATTGCATTGATATGTGTTGCTGATACCTGGCGTAAAATTGCCTGAGTGTGTCATATTTACTTTTGTGTAACGTTCGGCTGTGCACGAACTTAGCGCTTTTATAACTGTTTGTTACTGTAATTGGTTAAGTAATTTACATTTTTTAGTGCATTATGACATCGCTTTAAATTTTTATTGCTATGCAATCTGGATTATCTGCTGTTTAATGCATATGAATGAGCATGTTTAAAACTAATGACCTCACGTCAGCCTTAATTAATATTTTTAAACGGTTTATTAGCTACTTATTGTAATTAATTTTAGTTATGCTTATCGCCGTAAGCATATTCGTAGCAAATTAAAATATATACTAATTACATAATTAGCTTTTTTGTTACCTTTTTTAAGCAGTGTTACATAAAAAAGAAAAAAACGTTAAATTCCGTTCACAAACAGAAAAAAAAATTTCAACATAAAAAGTTGCTTTTTACAGGTTAGTTTGTGTGACAGCTATTTGCTGTACTGGTTTGATCTGATAAAGCCAATTGTGATGCCCAGAACTCAAGGTATGGTTCAAAAAGAACATATAAACAAAACGCTTAGACCTGCCACAGATTTATTGAGACGGCAAGGTGGGAAGTGAGACGCACTTGCAGACAAAAAACGAGAGAGACCGAAATGCGTGAGTACGAACAATAGGAGTGAAGAGTTGTACAATAGGAGTAAAGTTCGAAAATTCTACGAAATGATGACTGGAGCACATACTAGTGGAACCACCAGCGGTAATTTAGTGATTGATGCGCAGATCATACTGAAATTATGGAGGGAGCACTTCTCCAGCCTGCCGAATGGCAGTGAAAGCATAACAGCAGAAGATGATGAATCCGATTCCACAATAGCCGATCAATCCACAAAATGCAGATCCCACAATCTGCGCCAACGACCGTGGGATAAGCCTCTTCAGCATCGCGTTTAAGGTTCTATGGAGCACATTGTGTGAAAGATTGTAGGTAACCATTAACAAACTGATTGGATCTTATCAGTGTGGCTTCAGGCTTGCAAAACCAACAACTGAACAGATATTCACCAAGCGCCAAATCTTGGAATAGATCCGTGAAAAAATAGTCGTCACGCAACACCTATTCGTCGATTTCAAAGCTGCTTTTGACAGCACGAGAAGGAGCTTCCTTTATGTCCCTATGTCGGAATTCGGTTACGCGCTATACTAATACGGCTGTGAACACTGACGTTGAGCAACACTAAGAGCTCCGTCAGGATCGGGAAGGAATTCTCCGAGCCGTTCGATACCTAACATGGTGTCAGACAAGCTGAGTTTTTATCATGCCATTTCTTCAATCTATTGCTGGAGAAAATGATTGGAGCTGCAGAGCTAAATAGAGAAGGTACAATCTTCTACAAGAGTGTACAACTGCTGGCATATGCCGATGAAATCATTGCAACTTTGACAAGTTGTGTCCTCCAAATTCTTTAGCCTCATCGCCTGAATGGCAATGTGACAGTATCCAGTTACAATGATTCTTATTGCGGCGATGAGATCTTTTCGAAGAGCTAGCAGTTCAAAGAAATTTTTCTGGAGGGCCAGAAGGCGTTCGCAACTTCACAAGTGCTGGTTGCTGACGTATGCTTGCTAACCCCGCACGAGGCCCACAGGTCAAGCGTCCCAATGCATGACGACAGGGAAAACCCTGCTCTTTTCCATTCTAATGGAATTTCCGTATGAGTGCCTTTTCTTGCAAGCTCATCGGCGTTACAATTTCCGACAATTTTGCTGCAGCCAGGTATACAGACAAGTTTAATATGGCTCACTGGCAGTGAACTCAAAATCTGAGGCCTTCTCTGCTATCGAAGTGGATGCATACCTCCCTAAAGTAAGCCGCACTTCGGTGATATATATCTGCTGCTGCTTTGATGGCTGCCACTTCTATTCGAAAACCACTACAGTGGATTGGCATTCTGAAACAAGAGTTGATTGTGAGCTCCCAGGTAGCTCAACTTTGATGAGAAACATCAATGCTTTTTAGAAGCTTCTCTACAGCAATAAAGGGCTATCGGTAGCTTATTCACCCTCTTTTCAACATTGAGTTTCCATGATAGTATTCTATCAATGATGAGGCCCAAGTAATTCACCTTTTCGACAGGGTGAAGTCGATAGCCCCAATAAGGGAAGACGTACCTCCGGTATTTTACACTTTCTGGTAAATAAAACTGGCTCAGTTTTAACTTTTTCAAAGTAACCTTACTGTAAACATATAAAAAATTGTGTTAACTTATGTCAAGAGAACGTTTAATGGACGCTTTAATGTGTAATTTACGATACTGGTTGTCTTTAAATCTTTAATGCCTTCGGATATGGTAGATGCGAAAGGTTTAAATTCCGAAATATGTTATTTAGTTCTATTTTTTTGTTGTTGGTTATTAATTTAAAAGTCAAATTATAATAACTAGAAAATGATAATGTATGTAGCGCCTAAATGTATGCCTCAATATTTCTTAAAAGGGTAGTAAGCTTTCGTTGTATCTATTTTTGTCTTTCCCACTTTGTTTTGGTGCTTGATCCTAACCATTCCTTTACTATATCATTTTTAAATAAATTGTTGAAGTTCAGGACAGTTCTCTCTTTCTGGTATTTCTTCTCCCCTTTTTCGGCTTTCATTTGAAGCGCTAGATGTTTTCAAATTGCTTGATGAATCATGAAAAATAATAATTTTGATGCAATCTCGGCTTATAAGTAAGGGTTAAATTGCATAAATGTTACAGTACAATATAACAGTAACTAAATAGTGTAAATTATATTATATTTAAATATCATGTATATATACGTACATATGTAATTTGAAACTTTTCCATATAATACTCGTTTATTATTTATGAAACTCACCACAAATTAAATATTTTGTAGTAAATTTTTTATAGCAAGAACATTACTTGACTTTCTATATTCAAAAGTAAAGCTTCTTAAACGCACACAAAATTATTGAAGTTGATGCAAAAAGGTTGGTTCAAGTGCAGTGCCAGAAAATGTCATAGAAGTCCAGAAGTCGCAGACGCAGTTGTTAACCATGTACGATGTGAGAGTATGTGTGTTCACTGACACAAACTTTTGAAGTTTTTAGTAATACAATATGATATACTATATATGTATTTGATTTGGACATTTTATTCAAGCGTTGTGCTCTGACACTTTTTGACTTTGTGTCGAACACGCAGCAATTCAATTTGCGAGTAGCGCAAAAAAGCGCCGACAAAAGAGTTACGTTGTGTACGAGTGATGCAACTGCTTTGGTGGCTGTGTGTGTTTGTGCAAAGTTATGTCATGAGCTCGCTGTTAGAATGCAACATTTCAGCAATGGAAATATTTTATTGCTACGTGATCAGAACTTTTGCATTTTATCATGAGCGCAACGAGATGTGACCGTTTTTGAAAAGGGTATTTATGCCGGTTATGGCTCTACTTAGTACAGCTATGTACAGAAGACGACTTGAATTTCGATAATTGTATGCCAAACTTTAAATCAACGATCGATGAAGTGTTCGTGACCTTAAGCTTTTGCAACTTTATTTTGTGATAGTGCTTTACGGAGAGAAAATGAGAGGAAATTTTTTCAGATATCTTGTTAAAAAACATCAAAGCCATTGAGTTTTTCAAACAGAAGAAAATATTTCCATTCGAGTTTCACATGTTTTGAGTTTACTGAGAAATTCTACTCAACGGAATCTCTCATTGGTACTCAGGTATTGAGTTTAATGTGGGAGCTGCTTAACCGAAACTCTCACTAATACTCAAATTTTGAGTACATTGATGAACGCTACTCAACTGAATCACTCATTAATACTCACAATTTGAGTTTACTGAAATAACAGCTTAATCGGATATCTCACTAATGCTAAAAATTATAAATTATAATTATAAATTATAAATCTCTCACTAATACTCAAGTTTTGAGTTAAATGAGGAAACTACTTAACCGAATCTCTCACTAATACTCAAAGTTTGAGTTTCCGTAAGAACGCTACTCCACTTAATCTCGCACTAGTACTCAAGTTTGAGTTTATTGAAAAACTCTGCTCAACGGAACCTCTACTAATATTCAGGATTTGAGTTAAATGATATACATAAAGTAGGAATCACTCACTAATACTAAATATTTGAGTTTACTGAGGAAGTTGCTCGAAAAAATCTCTCAAATATCTCACTATAATAATTAAAAATATTCAATAATGTGGTAGACCGCTTATTTTATGCATGAAAATACAGACGAGCTTTGTTAAACGTTACCTATGTAGGTATCTAACTACTGTCATACCAGTTCACCAATACAAGACGAGAGGAGAAGCTGGACTGTTGAGCAATTCCATTTACTTTGGAACATGGTTTTTATATGAGACGAAAGATAATTTAGTGTTTTCGGGGACTAAAGTCTCCCCATATCGCCAGTCTTGCATTTTCTGTTAACATTTTTCTCGCATTGTCAGATGGGGCTCGAGCAAGATACTGAATTGATCGCAGAAGAATCGAATATGCTGTAATTAACCTAGAACTGACATATACATATTCGTTCCTACCCTTCTTTTCGGAATCGGAGGAACACTTGAGTGTTATCAAACTAAGAAAAGGACGTCCAGTCATCATAATATGCCTTGCATACGCCTAGTAGATCAACAGAAGATCTTTCGTAGTACTGAAGAAGCAAAAGAGCTATTAAAAACTTTTTTTAAAACGTCTTACAGAAACTATTTGTTGTGAAATAGATTCGTTCTAGTATGCTAGGTTGTAATTACTTAACTCACTGATTTCAATGCTACTTTACAGTGCAGAATTATGCCTGTACGACACTCTCTCAAAAGCTCGTCTAATAATTTTACCTTCGAAAACACTTTTAAGATATTTTTGGTTTGTTTTACTAGGCATGCTCTTTGAATGGCAGTAAGTATTGTTTTCGAAGATACTCGTATATGGTTCCAAACGTACGTCGGCATTGTGAAAACACAAGCAGGTTTTTGATATTGCTCAGAAAATGGGGTCGAACCGAAAATCTCCGGCTGCCAATCACTGACGTGAAACTTTAATACACAAACACCGATGTTTGCTTGATTTTCTCGCTTTGGTCACCTTAAATTTTTTTGAAAACGTTAAATTTTTTGTTGGAAGCGGTGACCCTCTTTTCTGTGCGCATAAATCAAATCGAGGCAGAGTCTGGTGTAGACTTATTGCGTCTAACTTTTTGCATTCAAATTTCTACCTTAATTCCTGTCGATCTATTCTCTGTATGCGTTTCGTTCTTGCTGTTTTTTTTTTTTTGTAATTTTTTTCATCCTTTTGGCAGGCAGCAGGCTATGCAACTTCTGGTACCGGTGACAGCGCAAAATTCCAAACTCAATCTCCAACACAGCTGGCTGCCTGCCTGCCGCAATATTGCCTCTTGTCAACAGTCATTTTTATCGTTCAAAATATTTGTTGTTATTGTTGTGGTAAATGCATAGCACTGCACTAGCGGGGCTGTGCATTTTTTGGTTGTGTTTGCGTATTTTCAAGCACTACGCCAGCAGTTCGTCAGACTGCATTCACGAGTGTGTGTTTTCGCATGAGCTCGCACTCGTGCAGTCGTTAATTTAATACAAGTCGAGTGTGTGTGTGTGTATTTATGGGGCACCTGCTACAAATGAGTCAAAACAAAATGCATGTTACAACGCCTACGCATAGGCAACGCGCATCACATGCGGTCACTGACGCAACTCACCAACGCACACATGCACACCGACATTTTGTAAGGCCTTCGAGAGTCTCTCGCACTTGAGCTGCCACCTGCACGTGTTGTAATGTCAAAGTGGAAATAATTGCTCTTGGTAGTGTTATGGCAATCAAAAGCCACCTGCCGTTGTTTCGCTCAAGTTTTGTAATATGTATTCCCCAAGCCATTGGTGTTGTTTTGTGTTTGTTGTTGTGGTTGTTGCTTTAGCTTCTGTACTTAGCGCATCAACCGTGTGTGTTGTGTGAAAATTCGCACTTCAGTAGCGCGACCGCCACACAAAACCAGACTTGAACCTACTCGAACCGCGCCAAGCATTCCGCGTCAGTGGCGAAATGATGGGGCGCAACATAGCGTGTTTTTAGGCGCACATCGCATTTAACGCGGGTAATGTACGTATATAAATATATAGTATAGTATATTTTTATAGAAGATAGTATATTTTTATAGAAGTCAGCTCAATTTTTTTCTTGGTTCACTCGTTTTTCGATATTCAACATATGTAAGCTCTACGATTTGGAGTATTGGAAATAATATCAATACTTTTCAAGTCAGAAATATCATCGGAACTGCGATATTGTATAATGAGGAGTAAGAAAGAAGCTTGACATACTATATATATCAGATCTTGATGGAGAAATAGTTTTCAAATGGGACGTTAGAAAATCAGGCTAATAGGGACAGCAAATTCGCCATATTTTTTCCCGCTCTTTTAACATTTCTCTTCAGCAAGGTTTTTCATTTCATTACTACTGAAATTTGGAGTCAGTGGCCTCAACTTTAAGAGCGCTACGTCTAATTTATGGTCTTTATAATCGTCCTGTCAGATCAACAATTGAGCGTCTATTTTTGAGACAGTCTTTTGACTCCATAACCACTGTCTTTTGATTTTTTGATACTACACGGTATACTGCATCGACAAAGCAGGCTTTAGAAATATCCACTTCGGACATAAGATCATTCTTGTCCTCACTTTTGACTACATTTGTGACAAAATCACAGTTTTTTGCTCCGAACAGTTCATTAAACCATTGCAACAGAGCCAGTTTTTCAGCGCCAGTCTTACCTATTGGTATTATGACAAACAATTTTCTTTCTTCAAACTGTTGTGCGCCAAATCGCAGCCAAAATGTTTGGGCGGTATAGTTTTAAGAGGCCTCTACTTCTGCATAACGCTTTCCTTTCATGGGCAAATGCATTTTTCCGAAAAGGAAGAAGTCGCACGGTGCCATATCAGGTGAACACGCGGAGTGGTTAGTGGTTAAAACGTGAATTTTGGTCAAATAATTAGTGATGTCCTTCGAATGCTGGATTGTGAGCAATTTTTGGTCAGTCAATTTGTGCGGAACAAACTGCGCACAAAAATTTCCTAAACCCAAATGTTCGGTCAAAATAATGTAAATCGATGCTTTGGAGGTGTTCAATTCCATTTCCATGAATTTCAATGATGATTTCGGCGGATTTTTGTTGAATTCACACACAGTTTCGATGGAATTTCCGGTGATCACGGATTTTGATTGTCCTATATGTTGATCGTCATTTATGTCCTCACGATCAATTTGAAAACGTTGAAACCACTCGTGCACTCTGCTACGGAATAGGCAATCATCGCCATAAACATATTTCATCAATTGAAAGGTTTCGGTAAAAGTTTTGCCAATTTTAAAACAGAATTTAATGTTGGCTCTTTGTTCGAAACTCATTTTCGCAACGATAACACAAACATACTGACACTTAAAACGCAACTTTCAATCAATGAAATGTCATGAAATTCTCACTGGATAATCGATAAAGATAGCAGATTCAAAGGCACCAGTCGGCATATAGATTGCGGCAGCTGGAGGCGCTTTATTCAATAAATAATGAACATTAAGTTTTATTTAAAACTGCGCTTGCTCCTTTAGTATTATTTACAATCTCTTTAAGTGCTGCGAAAGGTCACCTTAGCAAGGCAGTATAGAAGGGATTTATTACAAAACCAACCGACTTATTCTTTCATTATTACTAGTACCTCTGAGTAAATTTTGGAACTGAGTCCACTAACAAATTATGTGTGAATGATATCGGTCTAATCCTAAACTATAAGTAAGTATAGAAGAAACGGCGGAAGCTAAATCGAGCTGCTAAGTTTTATTTGTTCGGAGTTGGCTTCAAGAATTCAAAGTCCGTTCCTTCATATCCAGCTGTAGCTTTTACTATATTGCAGACTTGCGATATTTGCACAAGCAGTGCAAATCTTTATATATTTTTTCACACTCAGAACTGCTGATCCTCCAAATAGCATTTAGTTCACTTGGGTTAGATATTAATTTATGCTGCTGAATAAATGACTTTAGTGAATAATAAATCTTAGAGAAGCACAAAAATATATTAACTACTTAATTGCCTATTTTTATGGCTCTTTGGAGCATATATTCGTATTCGTATGTATGCATATTAGGGTGTGCATTATTCCTTAAGTTTTCACAAATGTAACTAAAGTTTCAGTTTTTCTCTTTTTTTTTAATTTTAGCCGTGTCTAAATCATTTTAGTTTTCCTATGTATGTAACGTATAGTACATGAAATGAGACTTGAGGCTGTGTTGCTCATACGACATGGTGTATGACTGCTAAATACACTTTATAGAGTACACTATGTAGTATGAACAACATAGCTTCAAGTCTGGTGTCTGTACTATACGTTACATTCATTGGAAAATGAAAATGGTTTAGTAACGGTTAAAATAGAAAACATGAAAAAACTTTTCAAAAACTAACACTTAAAATGTATACAAAGTATATGAACATATATTCCCAGAATATACATACACATATACTTGTATATATATTCTATACACTCCCAAACTGCCTGCAATTTTATATATCTCAGTTAAATGATCTTTTATAAAATATAATTATATCAAAAAGACTAAGCACTCACACACAGAAAGCTTTTCATATGAATACTGCTGCATAACTTCAAAGATATTCATCTTTCATTAAGGATAATTAAAAAGCGAAGAAGTAATTGCCGACAGAAGAAGTGAAAAGCAAACCAATGATAATTCTACATAAAAATTCGTAGAAGTGTACATAAAAGCCATATGCAAGTAGCTACCCTGCAAGAAATTGTAACTAGTCAGATGGAACTGTTTTAAAGTACATGAAAATGCCAAGTTCACTGTTTATAAGTTAGAGGTACTTAAGCAAGGAAGCAGGCAAGCGTTTAAGCACACCACAAAATAGTAAATTTCCTGTTGGGTATGTATGAGCATGTTGCTATATTCAACAGTCGTTTGCGTTTTGCAGTAGTGCACTTCTAGGTTTTTGAAATACTTTGATCACAATCTGAACGTGGAAGCACAACTTCGACGAAAGTGACAAAGCTTTAAAGCAAATGCTTAATGCCGTAAAAATGTTGGCCAAGCAATTTAGCAGAAGGACATGCACAGTTGTAGTACTAACTTTGTTAAGTGTAGGTTTGTATTAAGTAAAGCATTTCGCCGCACACAGTTGCTTCCATTTGTAAACATACCGCAATTTAAATAATAGTTTAGTTTGCCAAAGATGAAATGGATATGCCAGTCAGTAGTGAAAGCTGTGAATTCAAGGAAAGCTTTACTTTCTTGCAAGATTTACAATGGGTCAAAAGAGCAGTATGCACACAGCTGATGAGAAATAGCTGAAAGCTGAGTTAATCTTCTGCGAATCAGCTGAATACGGCGAGTAGTCAATTAGTCTGTTGTTTGTCGCTTGTCAGCAGCAATTACTGGGAAGACACAAATTCCTATAAAAGTAAAAAATATGGCTTCAAATAAGAGCTAAGACATCTCGAAAATTATAGCGAATGCTATAACAGTATTGAGTGTCAAATAGAGTATCTTAACCATAAGTAGTCAAACAAGATCTGAATAAAAGAATTTTTTAACTGAGAACTACAAATATCTATGAAAGTGGTACTGAATATGGAAGGTATATCTTATTTCTTTTACTGACTCTTAAATTTTACAAAAATTGTTCTCAATAAAAATATTTTTGTAGTATTTTTAAAGCCTTGCAATATATTCTGTCACAGATGAGTGTCGATCGAAAACGATCTCATTCTCTAAAGAAGGGTTGACCAACATAATAAGTAAGGTAGTTTTCGATTTCAACAGAAAAAAGATAGGTTAGCAGAAGCTTAAGGGGTTATATACCATTTTTAATTTCAAAAAATCGAAAATTTTTTTATTGCTTTATCTTAAAGAACAACTCCTTGAAAACAATTTCTCAAATTTTCATAGAGACTCGAGCAGTAGAAAAAAAGTTACAGCACTTCTAACCTGAACTGAACACTTCTAACCTGAACTGAACTTGAAACTTTAAACGCGAATATTTCGAAATGGTGTTTTTTGAAAAATGACTTTGCGGTGAATGTATTGGCAGAAAACTACTGAACAGATTTTCTTCAATTTTTTTTTTTAAATGTTCGTAATGAAATTTGCCTGTGCTTGAACGATCGACTTTTTACTCACAAATTTTTTTTTCGCCGAATTGAATTTTTTAGTGAAATTTGTAGTGACAAAAAAGTTCATTTTTTGCATAAAACGTTCCCGTGGGTTTTTTGTCATAAAAGCGATCATTCAATCACAAGGAATTACACTAAACTAATGAAATTTGTTTACTTTTATGGTTTCAGTTGACTTGTCGACCTGGGTAACTATCACCGCAAGGCACTGCCAAAAAAAAGGCTTCTAAGGGAAACAGCCACCCCTTAAAAACTATTTGATATTTTTCCAAGAAATTTCGCACAAAAATTGTTAATAAAGTGTACTATCAAAAAATAAAAACATTCCTGTAATAAAATAATTGCTTCACACCTCAAAAAAAATTAAAACTTTCATTTTTTTCTTCGACAAAGAAGGTATATAACCTCTTAAATCTAATCAGTTTGTTTAAGCAGAAAGCAAATAAGAAGAAAAATTTGTTAGAAATTTTGAAAGCAAATGGAGATTCTTGAACGTCCTTAATAAATTTAAGTTTAAAAATTACCAAAATTTAGCTCAACTATATTCTGTTGTAGAGCATGTAAGACGCTTGAGTGCTTTAATTAAGCTGAATGTATAAGTATGTATAAGTCTGGGTGTGTCCTTTCGATTTAAATGCTTGTGAGCAAATACCAATACTCGCATTCAATGGCAAGTTGTGTGTCATGCTTTGATTGAGTATTCTATACTTAGTGCTGTAAGCTGATTAAATCGTGCTAACGACCAACTCTTACACATACTAATGCTATGTCAGCGAACTTTGCAGAACAATGCTGAAGCCGTACTTGAATTTGAGCTTTGATATTAGGCTCTAGTAATTATTAAATGGTTTGTGCGGGGCAAATGTTGGAGCATCTTAAGTAGGACTCTTTAATTTATGTGATACTATATTATTATTCGAATAATGACCTATTCGGTTATTTCGGTTAGTCGATTAACCGAATACCAAGAGCTCTAATCCGAGGATTGAGTAATTTACTTAAAGCTATGTTTTAGTTGGCCACCGTAAATGAGCAGCGAGAAGTTTTGTTGGATTATGGAAATCTAATTTTTTGATTGGAGTAGCGATAGCCTTCATGCTCCTCCAACCAGCCATATATTATATTATTGATATATTTTTAAGGTTTTCTAACATACATAATATTAAGGTTCTTAAGATATATCCATCTTTAAATTAACTCTTTAAAAAGTAGTATTAATATTAGTCTTTTGAGGGCGATGCAGAAAGAACTCGAGGAACGTTGCAACGGCGATCCATAAAAAGGATTTGGGGATAACAAAGCTGCAACTCTCTATGATCTTATTGGTGATTACAACCTTTCAGGGAAGGAATGATGAACCAAGCGCATATGGAATTTAATGATCGGAAAGGGTAAAGTGATTTCTAGCGAGACGCGTTTGTGAACAAAAAGAAGAAAGATTCAGAAATGCGTGAGTTTGAAGACCTCGAGAAACTGGCCGACAGGTGTAATGCCCGAATATTCAACGAAATGTTGTGGCAACTAACAGAAGGTTTCACAATCGGAGCCGCACCCGTAGGTCTCAAAGTGGTGAACCAATGGCTGATGTTAAGAGCATGCTAGAGTTATGGAGAGAACACATCACCAGCATGCTGAACGGCACTGAAAGTGTAACATCTGGAGAAGGCGAAAACGATTCTTCAACTGACGACAATAGAATAGATGTTTTATTGCCCGACTATGTTGAGGTTCTTTTAGCAATTGAAGCCTAAGTGCGCTCTACCCAATCCACAAAAAGGGAAATCTGCGCCAACTACTGTGGGATAAGCCTCCTTAATATCAAATATTAGACCATAAGACTGAAGTACACGGTCAACAAACTCAATGGACCTTATCAGTGCGGCTTAGATCTGGAAAATCAACTAAAGACGAGAGAAATCTTGGAAAAGACCCATAAAAAGATGATCGACACATGTCATCCCTTCGTCGATTCCAAAGCCTCTACGACGCTATGTGTGAAGATGGTATTCCTATAAATAATACGGCTATATAAGCTGACATTGAACAAAATCAAAAGATCCGTCAGGAACGGGAAGGACCTCTCCGAGCAACGACGAAGTTTCGGAAGGCGACTGCCTATCGAGCGACTTCTTCAGTCTACTGCTGGAAGAAGGCGCAATCTTTTATAAGAGTATACATTTGCTGGCGTACGTAACCGATATTGTTATCATTGCCCTCGACAACCACGCCGTTAGATCTGGTTGTGAACGAGGACAAGACGAAATATGCCCTATATCTAGTATTAACATCAACAAAAAAATCAGCCTTGAAATCCAACGCAAAATAATTCTTGCCAACAGATGCTACTTGGACTGAATAGGCAATTAAAAATTCAAGTCCTCTCCTAACGAACAAAGACCAAATTCTACAAGTCTTTCAACATTCCCGTCCTGCTATATGGTGCGGAGGCACGGACAATGACATCAATTTATGAGTCGACCTTAGGAGTAGCCGCTGCTGTTATCTACTACTTTAAAAACGTTTGGGATTCCAGCTACAGAAGCATATCTCAATTTCTGAGTCAAGGTCTGAAATAACCTAAAGGCAATTTTGATGCTTGTACTATCTATAAAAGCTATCCACTGATTCCGTCAAACAGTTTGAGTTATTTTCACATATGAAAGGTAATTTTATGCTAGCTTTAAGGAGTTTAAAAACTACAAAACAATTTTTATTGAAAATTTCGAAAAAGTCACTTATTGCATGGTAAGACATTGCTGCCGTCTCACAGACACAAAATTTTCTCCAATAATAATATCGGCATGCGAGCTTCTGCATTTATTTCAAATTTTTTTTCTCGTCAAGCGAGCTCAAAATCCAACCCCCACCTAAATGCTTCATAAGTTCTATCATTCACTTGATTACTTTATTTGTTGTCTTGTTTATGCCTGAAGCCGCATGGGGCGCTTATTCCATTAAGTTTGCTACAGCAACTACTTAAGTCCTTTGTGGCTCGTTATGGATACTTTTCGTCCAGCATTTATGTAATTACTTAATTACTTAAGAGAATCCCGGGTTATTCGAATTATGCTTCAAGTGTTGAAAGTGTTGTCCTGCTCTCACAGCGAGATATATGCGTACATATCTACTGTTTGCGTTTTATTGGTTTCCATTCAGTCAAATTTCGTTTACTTGTTTGCCTACGTTGTCTATTTAGACCGGATTTGTTCTTGTAATGTATCTGATATACTTATTTTACCATTAAGTGAATTTCGTTGCTGCATTTTTCCGCGCTCTGTTTCTGTGTGCTTAGTTTTGCTCATTTCTTTTTGTTTACTTTCGTGCAAAAGTTCGGAATTAATTACATTAAATCGACAGGCTCAAACGCGCTCATGACCGCAATATCAGTTGAATATTTAAGGTTGGTCACGAGTGCAGAAGTGCGTTAAGCTTTTAAAACATGGGTCTATACAAAGGGTCTTCAAGGTGTGCTTGCTTTCAAAATGGAATTATGGCACATGAAAGCAATTTATTTGGGCTTGTGACAGAGACTATTTAAAGAGTGGACAAGACGTGGAATTATAAATATTATTAACTCTCTGACAACTGAAACCGAATTTAAAGCAAAAAATGGAATGAATGCTATCGATCAACCACCGTTTTCACCAGATTTGGCTCCGTGTGATTTTTTCATGTTCCCCTTAATTGAAATTGACGCTCCATGGAACTCGTTTCTGTCGATCGAAGAGATAAAACAAAATTCGCTGAAAGAGCTGAAGGCCAATCCCGAAAGTGCTTATGAAAAGTGTTTCGAGGACTGGAAAAATCGTTGATGCGAGTATAAGTTTATTACATCACTTTGGACGCGACAAAATAATTATTGATGAATAATAAAATATTTTGCGTTTTATTTACAATTTCCGGGTACTTTTTTTCACAATGTGTAACAAGTTTGTGGAAAATTTGATTGAGCATTGAATGATAGTATTGTCTTAGGAGCTTATTGTTAAGATGACAGCATAGATATATTTCAAAAATGCGGGAAAATTTAGTGTTTTTTCAGTACGGGTCAAATTTGATCAGATGGTATTCGTAGTCCAAATGACTGAATATAATCAGAAATTCCTGTTCAGTGAAATGAAAATCGCAACAATACCTGAACACCTAGCAAGTTGTTAACTAGTCGAAGCTGAGATCAGCGTTAGGCTACTTGCCAATTCAGAAAGTTTGAAATCAATATTCTTGAGGTAATAAATAGTAAAATCATAATTGAAGTCCTGCTTTTGCCATGTTTTCTCTACTAGATTTTACGGCGGAAGACCTCGGATTTTTCGATGTTTTACTAATATTGAACGAAATTGTGGTGGCGTTAATATTAAGTTCTCAGCGCGTCGTATGCAGCGATGGGCGAACCCTAACTGTATAAATCACTCTTTTGGTAAATATGACCTCTTACAGTAGACCATAGTTTTTACTTAGAATTTTTAGTGTATTTTATGACAATTTTTGAGTATTTTAGGAAAGATGAGCATTAACTTGTGTTATTTATTTTTTATAAATTATGGAGAGAGTAAAAATGTATATGCCAATTTGTGGACTTAAAATGGTTTTAAATTCGAAATCGCAAATTTATTAATAAAACTCGAGTTTTACATATTACATGATTATAATTTAATTATTTGGAAAATAGACAGTCTGTTTCTAGTTTGCTATAATTGGAGAAGGAAACTTTTTACATCAGTTTTACGCTAAGCCTATTTACTACACAAAGTACTAATGCATGTATCTTCTTTTAATAGAAGCTTTGCGCTTACTGAGAAAGAGTTTGTGTGTAAGTTAGTATGCTTGTCTGTGAGCTATCAAAGGCTGTCGGAGAAAAGTACCAATGCATAGAGAAAATTATTCAAACAAATTAGTGGTGGATATATGGAAATGATGTTTGAGTGTGTAAAACATAATATTTAAATATTATTCTGAAGGAATTTGTAGATAAAAGTAACGAAGCGTATTTTATACTGCCTGTGTGCCAAAGTATAGAAACTTATGAAAATACTTACAGACATATTAGAGTGAGCCCTAAAGTAACGTATATTTTAAACGTTGATTAAAAAATTCACAAGTAAAGAAAAAACGTGTCTGCAATGAAATTTTTTTATTATATTTTTAAAAGGTTCCTCATTGACTTTGAAAAATTGCGTTTCGAGAAAAAAAAATTAAAAAAAAAATTAAAAATTTACAGCTTTGGTAGTCTAATACACTAACGTCTAACAAATATTCTACGAAAATTCTATGTTGAGCCGAAAAATAGTTTCAGAGTTTCGAAAATATTTTTCGTCTCAACATCCAATTTTCGGAAAATATAAACTCGATATATAGGAGCTATATAAAAAAAAAAATCATATATTTTTTTGGCAATCCACAGGTGGATATACTGTATTTATGTTATTATGGTTTCATAACTTTTTTTTTCGTAGCTTTAAACTTTCTTTTAGTTTTTTACTTTTCACTTTTTTGAAGTTAGGTCAGTTTGGTGCTCACCCTAGTGTTACATGTCTGCAAGCAAAATCATATGGCTAAAACAAATACGCAAGTTTAAAGTAATTTGTAATAAATACTTATATTTGCACAAAAAGTGTAGATAAAAACAGGCACACATACAAATATTGCACATTCTTTGTAGCAGCTTCAATGCTTAAATCTGTTTATATGTATGAAAACACATATATAATAGTAAGTGACATTTATTTATGTTATTGCTTGCTAGTTGCACACAACGCACTGCTAAATCATAGCAATGTTGCATGCTATAAATAAATAGCCAAGCACACATTGTTAGACAAATACCTATCTATACATAGTACACAAGAAAAAAGTTACTCATACGCCTGGTGCAACAGAGCGCTAAATGCAGAGCATGTGCTTGCACACACACACATATAAATTATATGTGTATAAATCCAGCTTAAGTATAAATAAATAACACGACGATGCCTGCAGCGGCACGCGCACGCAGCTGCGTACATAAACTGTGTTCGTGTGTGTGTTTGTGCTTGTTGCGTGTATGACAAGCGAAGGCAATGCGTATGAAATGCTGTGCTTTTGTTTGGAACGAGAAAAGCAGCAAATGCGTATTATCTTTATGGCTACTACACTTTTTTGTTTTTAGTTTTCTTTAACATTTTTTTTTCATTTTCGATTGCAATCGGTGCCAGCATATTTACTTGACGTTTGCCTTCCGTTGCATTGCGTGCAGCGGAAATACAGCTTTCGACACGCACAGCGTCTTTACGCAGTGCAATAAATGAAGGCGACGCAACATATTTTTACATACATGCAAGTACCTGCTGCAAGGATGTGAAATTATTTCTGAATTGAGATGATATACTGCGTTAATAAAAAGTTTATGTAAAATAATGTAAATTTGATTGATCGCTTTATATGGCAACTATATGCTATAGTGAACCGATCTGAGTAATTCATTCGGAGATTATAATGCTGACCTTTAAAACGATCTATGCTGAATTTCGGAAACATATCTCTTCAAATAAAAAAGTTTTCTATACAAGAGCTTGAGTTTGAACAGTCAGTTTGTATGACAGCTATATGTTATAGTGGTCCGATCTGCACAGTTTCATATATATTCAATATTTTTTTAGGCAATAATCTATGCCAAGTATCGCGAAGACAACTCTTCAAAAAAAAGTTTTCCATAGAAGTAATTTATTCGTTCAGTTTGTACCCGAGCAAGCAACTCGGACTAGCGTATGCAATGACTTGGCACTTTTTACGTCGCTATCTTATATTGAAAGCATACAAAATACCGCTAGGACTAGAACTGAAGCCGTTCGATCTTCCCAAGCGACATCACTTTGCGCTATGGATTCTTCAAAAGTTCCAAGAAGATCCCATGATTTCGAACCAAATTGTGTTCAGCGATGAGGTTAATTTATGACGCAATGGGTATGTAGATAAGGAAAATGACTACATTTGCGATGAAGAGCGAACTGAAGTGATTCTAAAGCTGTCTTTTCACCCAGAAAAAAACAACGCTTCGGTGTAGTTCGTTGGCTGATGGAACTATTCTAACAAATTTCTTCAATAAAGATGAAGGTGAGAACGTAACCGTCAATGGCGACCATTATCGCGCCATCATAACTGGCTATTTGATAATTGAAATTGAAGCGTATAATCACGACGATATTTGGCTTCAACAAGACGGTGCCATTTCCTAAACATCGCATCAACCAGTGGATTTATTGTGAGAACACTTCAGTGAGCAGATAATTTCAGGTTTTGTGTCGGCCGATCGTATGATATCACACCGTTAAACTTTTGCCGTTGGGGATATGTAAAATCGAATGTCTAAGCGGAGAGTCCTGTTTCAATTCAGGTCTTGGAGCAAACCATCACGCGTATTATTCGTCAGTCACCAGTCGAAATGCTCGAATGAGTTATCGAAAATAGGATTCAACAGATGGACCATCTGAGATATAGCCGCGGCCAACATTTGATGGAAGTAATTTTAAAAAAATAAACGCCAACGAATGTTCTTTCGAAACAAAATAAACGTTCTTTATTAAATTGGAAGTTCTTGTGTTTTTTCCTTTAAAAAAAGTTGGGCACCTTGAAATGGATCGCCCTTTACATACCATCCATTTCTGGATATACTTATAGGAAACAATTTTTTCTATTTCCATTTATTCGTCTTGATCTTCTGACCGTCACTTGCTTATCCGTATGCGCTTTGAACCACCTAGAACTGCCCTCAGGAGTGATAAAGAAATGGAAAGTACCGTTTTTATAGCCATTACTTCGCGTTATGTACACTAACGTGTGTGCTTCCACCTAAAACCAATACAACGCCTTTGCTATCGGTGCGGAAAGTTCCTCCTTACTACAGTTGGGTATCGCCTCAGCTCACTTTTGGCGCACGCTTTGACGTTTTTCTGCATCAGCGTCAAGAATTGCAACCGCCAAAGAGATTCCCACTAGATTCAAATTCAAAGTAGAATCACCAACTTTGAGGCTAGCTGCCAGTTTGTTTACTTCTGCGCTTTTGATGTTGCTTTCACCGTAATGTGTTGGCGAAGGTGTTTGGCGCGTGCGTAAATTGACTATAGTAAGCATACAAATCAAAGTGGTGCCTGCTTAGGTTAGCGATATGCGAGCACTTTGACGCCTACGTAAATGCTAGCTTTCAGCTTTGCGCTGAGAAACTAAGGTTTTTTTCCTAACTTCGCTGGAATGATTGCAGCTTTTTTCAGTGGGAAAAGGGAAAGTGTTAGTGTTGAAAGCACTGAGCTGGCAGCACTGCAAACACATATACTTAGAGAAAGTGATTGGTTTAAAAACAAACAAAAAAATTACCTTTAATGCCTAACCAAGTCGTTAACGACCAGTATTCATAGAAGAGGAGAGAGATTCCACCATGCGGAGTTCCCCTACTCACATTTTATCCAGCACGTGACTTTTCCCATTCCATTTCGATCACTCTGTCGCTTAGAAGACTAAAAATGAAGTGCTTGAGGTTTGATTCATTATTTAAAGGTCCCTCTGTATCAAGGAAGTCCCAACAGCGAATTTCTTAAGCCTAAAAACGGGTGGGGCATCTAACGTTTTAAATTTGAGTTATCTATATTTCGACATTGGAAACGTCAAATACCGTTCGGAAAGTGACAGATATTCAGTAAAAAGTCTAAAATTTACGAAAGAATACTTGGAAATATTGAAAACTTTTTTCCAAAGTGGTGAGTCAAGTGGATGGTCAATTTTACCGAAAAATCATCTTTTCATACGAGGCTCATTTCCACCTCGATGGTTATGTTAACAAGCAGAATTGTCGCATTTAGGGCACAGAAATCCCGCACATAATCGTCGAGAAGCCGATGCACCCAGCACGAATCACTGTATGGTGCGGATTTTGGTCTGGTGGAATCATCGGCCCATTTTTCTTCAAAAATGAAGAAGGAACCGCCGTAACCATCCATGGTGAGCGATATCGCGCAATGTTAACCGAATTTTTCTTCAAGCAAAAAATTTGGTTCGAGCAGGACGGCGCTACATGCTATACAGCAAACGCTACACTCAATCTTGTACGCCCTATCTTCAAAAATCACATAATCAGCAAAAGAGGTGATGTGAATTGGCCTCCCAGAAGCTGCGACTTAACTCCGTTGGACTATTTTCTGTAGAGAGCTGTTAAAGATAAATGTTACGCCAACCATCCAGAATTAATTCAAGATCTAAAATTCGAGATTCAAGCTGCTGTAGCTTCCATAAGGCCTGGAATCATCGAGAAAGTACTCCAAAATTGGGTGGATCGGAGAAACTCAGCCGTGGTGATTTAAATAAATTTTAGACCTTTGAAAAATATCAAGCCGTTTTTTTTTATTGACTTTTTAAATTTAAAATTTTATATGGCCCACCCTGTAGCTTTCTCAAGCCATGATACGATTGTGTGCTGAGCGGTATCCACTGTGTCGATACGGACAATGCATGAAACACGTTTCCATCATTTCGCTCCGAAGTTCAATCGGCAGTCATCCGAGTAAATTGCATACGTTGAACGCTATAAAGTTTGGAAAAATGACGCAACAGTCGGTTGACTAGGTTATGATGTCTGTATTTTAGGATGCGCACGTAATAACTTTCATTGAATACCTTCAAAAAGGAAGGAGCATAACATTATTGGACCGTTTGAAGGATGAAATTTCCAAAAAGCGGCCGCGATTGAAGAAATGTAATTTGCTGTTGCATCAAGCCAATGAATCGTGTCACAAGTCAGTGAAAACAATGACAAAAATCAATGAACTGGGCTTCGAATTATTTGAGGATCCACGTTATTCTTTATATCTTGCCGCCAACGACTAGTCTCTCTCTCAGTCTTTAGTCACTAATTGAGTCATTATGAAGTAAAGTCTCAATTTGCGACCAGTTACTATTCACAATGCAGTATCTTGTCTTAAGTGGCAAAATATTGCCTAACTTTGATATCTGATTGAAAGCAATCAAGTTTGCGAAAACTGCTACTTCACTTTTAGAGATCATCATACAAATTAATTGACTGTCGGTTTTAATAGCTCATAAGTAACTCAATCACATAAAAGTTAAGAAAAATCAAGAACAATTTCAAATAAACTTCCTAACCATTGTGATTCAAAGTCACATTTCCTATTTTAATTTTCGTTTATAATTATACTTTTTGACTGCATTATAAAAAAGTTAATATTTGTTTCGTCATTATCGACATTCATTCATATATAAAAGTATTGAATTGCTTTATTCTAAGTTCGTATTACAATAAATAATTGAGTAGCTGTCAATCAATTAAACCAAGTTTCAAATATACCTAATCAAATAAATGAGAACTATTAAAGTTTTGGTTTTGTGATCGCATTGTTTGACATACTATATAATGTATTAACGGATAATAATGTAAAATATACAATATTGATTGCCAGTAAACTGAAAATGATGAACACATATTTTATTGTAATTAATTGGATATTTGAGATGTGCATAACTAACATAACTAATTTCACTAACGCATATATAGATCTGTATACATACGCATTAGAGCGATTCGATTTTTATCTTATAGCAACGTGTGGCTACAGGGTATAATAGTTTTGTTCACCTAACTCTTGGTATAACCCAATCCTAATAGAGAGAAAAATATAGTATATGCATCCAGATAACACTTTGTACAAAGAGTGGTCTTCAGGCATTTCATTTTACGCCCAAAATTTTTTGGAAATGGATTGTTACTCTGCAAGTACCCAAATACCGTAAATGAGGACCCCAGTGCGTATGACTAACTTTTTACTGAAAATATCGTGCAATCTGTGGGATTTGAAGGAAATATGTCTTTGATAATAATAAAGAATTGCTTCAAAATAGGTTGAAAAGGATCAATACTTCCTTAAGAGGGTATTCTGGTCTATAAATTTGAAAAAATCTAAATTTTTTCTTCATAATTCGATAGTTTTAAATTTCAAAAATATCTCCCCAAAAGATTTTTTAAAAACTCAAATTATTTTCAAAGTTATAGCCACTTTAGTGACGTAGCAACTAGACCGGTTTAGCGAATATCGTATAACGTAAAACTTTAAAAGCGTTTTTCTCAAAACTCTTTTGTTTGATGCGGTAGCCACAATATCTTAAGTTCTAATCAGTAGATTTATTTGAAATTTGGCATGAATATTCTTTAAATATATCTCTATCACTAGAAGTAACAAAAAATAAAAATTTGAAATTCATAATATTTAAAAAAAAATCGACAAAATTGAAAAATTGGTGAAAAAATCGACCTTTGTTTTTGAGTAGCCGCCATTTTATGAATTTTTTTTTTTAGGTTTTCTGCTTCATGACATAGCGACATTTGTACTCATTATGAATCTGTCATTGTTTTATTTTTCAGATGACGACAAGTGTTGAAATCATGACGATGAGGGCACGGCCTTTTTCCGCCCCTTTTCTTCAAGGACGCATAACTGGATGACATTTTTTTTTTTTTTTGAAATTTATTTTGTGTACTCTTCTAAGTTTAATAACCAAATGATAAAAACACAGATAGTAAAAATATCTAGTGCTTCTTTTTTAATAATTGTTGAAAAAAGCTCGAAATTCGAGCCTCTAGACTATAATACCCCCTTAACCCACAAGCTTAAGCTTCAAAAATAAAAAGGAGTGCCTCGCAAGCTACAATGAAATTTGTGAGATTTACGGAGACTCAGTTCGTGTAGCACAACAATGGTTCGCTTGCTTGTGTTCTGGAAATTTTGAAATTTCGATTTACTTTGATAGAATAATGTCTCTAGCGGAAAAATCACAAAAAGTGGTCGACCGAAATGGTACATGTTTGTTTATATATTTATTATTATAAAAAAAAAAAAATAAGTTAAAATTTGATTATATGAATACGAAGAGAGTTTCCGACTACGCAATATTTGCTCAAATTATTAAAAAAAAAACAATCAATGTTTTATGAGTTTTTTGAAAAAAAAGAGGGACTGCAAAGTCATCTGTTAAAGTAAAAGGTTTCCATTAACTATAAGCTGATATTAATCACAGATGCCCATTTGATGGAGAAATAGAAGGCCAGGGAATTTGTTATCACTAATGAATGTCAAATGAAAAAAGGTGTTCGATAGAGAAACTCGTAATTCTGTGGATTACTCCGTGACGAACAAAGTCTTGGTCTGGTCTAAAAGTTTCTGAAAGTTTTTAAGTTAATAACTGTAGTTTACTTTGGAATCCATTATAGAATAATATTTGCCTGTAAATATTTTGCTGATTAATTTATTACCTTGGAACCATGAAGCATTGAATCTAGATGGAAAATGGGGGCATCCGTTAAGCACTTCACTTCTACTAAGGGGGCACATAGATTGTTAGTGATATGTCAAAAGTGATATAAAATACAAAAGTCGTTGGATCAAACTATATTCCAACATTTTAGATTGAACAAGCCAAAAGTCACAGTATTTCTCAGCTTATCGTTACATGTGCTCATGTAAATATGTATATAGAATATTTGGCTTATACTATATATATATTATATGTATGCATACCAACACTAATCACGTACGAAATACCTATTTTCTAACGGAAATAGAGAACAGTACGCTTTTATGTAAAAATATTCAAATCGCTGAAAGTAAAAAAATTAAAATATTGTATGACATGGTCTTTCCTACTCCAATTTGTTTTGGAAAAAAAAAAATAGATTGTATAACCATTTTTATTTTATAAATGTACACACTCATGTCCGGATTTTTGAAAAACCATTGTCACGCGAATGCACAGTTGATTGTCACGACATACAAAACGAATATGAGCATTGCAATGTAATAACGGCATTCCGTAAATGAATAAAAGGTCAATGCAAAAGCAATATTGGTAACTGAAATATAATTTTTCCATCAACAGTCATTTATTTATATGCAAATAGAAATATGAAAAAAAGAATTGGAGTTTGAAAAATATTTGTTTTCAAAATTTCGATTTTTTTGAGTATGTACAGTTATTTTAGCTAAGATTAATGTTAGAACCTAGAGTATTGACGACTAATAAAACATAGCTCAGTGTGATTGCTGACGTAAAATTACATATATCAGCATAACGGTACTTTTGAAGAACAATACGAATATATACGGTACCAATAATCATTATTATTACCAGTTCCATTACTATAATTACAGACTACCAGTTAACCAATTTTAAGAATATTAAGTAAAACTGTACCGTTGACAATAAAGACATTATCTGTATTAATATATAATACAAAGCTCCAGTAATCATAGCATCATTACCAGTACAAGAATATTAATATCGCAATACCAGCCTTAAGCCATTACAATTAATTCTTACATAATGAACATCTTCGCAAAAAAACGCATAACACTGAAATAGTTTACTTTGTGGACAGTTTGGCCAGTCGGAAGGAACTCGGAGTGCACCACACCTCGATAATCGAAGAAAACTGTCAACATAACCTTGATTTTTGACCTGATTTGACGTGGTCCTTTCGCCTTCGGCTCAACTTTCCCACGATATTGGGCCGAGTGATCGTTTATTTCCGGGTGGTAAGCATAAATGTAAGACCCATCGCCAGTAATAATATGTTTCATGAAATCCTCGTAGTCGGTAAGCATTGCCACAAAGCCGTAACCCGACGCTGTTTTTCGAAAAAAATTAGTGATTTTTGAGCCAATCGTGCTTTCACTCTTCTTAGACCAAAATGGTCTTTCAAAATTATTTTCACTGATCTTTTCGATATTACAAAGAAGCCAGTGAGATCTCAGACTGTGAACCGTCGACTCACAAGATCCAATTCCATTATCTCATTGACGAGTTGATCATCAGTTGATACGGATGCCTGTCCTGGAGGTGGTTCTTCATCAACGCTTTCGCGATCCTCTTTCAATAATTTGTACCAATTAAAAACACTTGATCACGATGAACAATTATCACCGTAGTCCCCTTCTAACAATCTGAACACTTCGACAGCAGAAATTTAATTCCGAAAACATAATTTAATGGAACTTCTTTGTTGAATAATTTCACTCAGCGTAAAAATCGCCGAATGCACTTTATGTACTTCAGAAAGCCAAGCGTTTATTAAACACTAATGATTATTTTGATGTAACATTTGGCACAGATGTCACTGACAGTCAAGCCAAGTAAAAAAAAAAAAAAAATCGACGTATGGGGCTCACTATCTTTCGTCCACAGTAAGTAAGCTCTATCTGGAGGATGGACTCATGTGAAGTGAAGGATGGACTCATGTGTAGAAGTTCACGCAAGTGAGGAAAGTTCGAAGAAGTCTGATTTCCATTCACTTGGGAGTGGTCAGAAACGATTCCTTTAAAAATTTACAGTCACCCATACGAAGACTGGATTTTTTACTTGTCGTGAATGAAAGTGGAAAATACCACAAACTGATTCGCAAACTTAACTACCATTATCATCGTACATTTTTGGTAATTTCCAGGTACAAGAAGTAAATATTGCAACAATAATAATTATCTTCCTCATATGTTCTAACTAGTTTCTGTTTAAGGTAGATAAAAATCATGTATGCAATTTTGCAAGCACTTTTGTAAATATATGTAAATATATATATGTACATATATAACAATGTGTATCTAAAAAGCTCTAAACTAGCAACATAAAAAAGTCTTTGAAGTTCGCATCAGGATAAAACTAAAAACACTGCAGATGACATAAATCGCAGTATAAAAGCGAAAAGATAAAAAATATCGCAAAGACAGCATTAAAAAAGGCGAAACGGCGCCATAAAAAGGTCAGCTTTATCGCCGTAAAAAAAAGTAAACAAAAATGTTTTGAATCTGGCAAAACAGAGAAGCTACGATAATGGGAACAAATAAGCAAGCAAAGGAAGGGTAATTTTAGAACCTTCAATCTGTCGCATGTATGCTTAATATATACATGTGAGTTGAGTAAAACACAGTGATCTATTGAAATTCGGTGAAAATGGTATAAATAAACTGGAAACCATTACTGATTAGTACTTTTCACTGATTGTACCTTATCAGTGTGGCTTTAGGCCTGGAAAATCTACAACTCACCAGATATTCATCATGCGCCAAACCTTGGAAAAGACCCACGAAAATAAGAACGACACATATCACCTCTCCGTCGATTTCAAAGCTGCTTTTGACAGCAAGAAAAAAGCGACTCCTTCAATCTACTGCTGGAGAAATTAATTCGAGCTGCAGAGCTGAATAGAGAAGGTACAATCTTCTAAAAGAGTGTACGCAGCTGATATTGACATCATTGTCTATAACAACCGCGCACTGTGTTGCGGCTAGTGGAAAAGTAACTTTTCTCCGATTATTTTTTTCAGTGTTTTTAATGATGCAATTTTGTCACAGACATTCCAAGTAAACAAAAAACTCATAAAGCTTATTTTTATGTTGGCCCGTTGATTTTTAATTGATTTTAGAAGTCAAATATACAAAATTTTCACGAAAAGAGGAGATTTCAGGGCTGTATTCAAAATGATCTCATTTGATTTTGGTGACAGATATTTTGATTCGGAAAAAAAATCTGCCTTCGGACAAGTATTTTCTGTAAAACAAAGGAATGTTGTTTGAGACATTTTCATATACACCTTTTTTAGAGCGAAAACCCGTCTAAAGGTCCATTTTTCCTTTAAATTTGGGTTAGGTAAGCAATATCTAAAAAGTCCCAGAGAGTCCCAGTTCCAAACCACTACAAAAATGTTACATAATTTGTTTTCAACGAACTGTGAAAAAATCAGCTGCCCATACTTGCCCACCTGGGAGTTATAACGATTTTAGTATATCACTCTCAGTATTTATTCCATAGAACTAGAACGGAAATTCTCGGAATCACTTATTGAATAATTTAATTATAGTGATTTTCGGGTGACTTTCCGTCATCCCACGTCAAATTTTTATTATTTTCAGACCGGTTTCGGCTAATCGCCATCTTCTTTTTTTGTCACTAATTAGTCCGCAGGAAACAAGGACTTCAGAAACACAAGGCTTTACCATGCAAGGAAAACATCAAGAAAAGACAATTGTGAAGACATTACATTATCTGCTCGCCAATTCTGATCCCGCAATCACAAGTAGGAGAATACCGAAGGAGAAGAAACACCTGAAATTACTAGAGGAAGCAATGAACTTATTGGTAGATGACTGATAATTTGTAATTTTTCTGTAGAATGCATATTTTATGCCTGTGTTATAAAATAGTATCTTCAAATTTTTTTTTTATTCTACATTTATTCTAGCGGTATCAAATTAAAGCTTTTATTGCCACCTTTCAAATAAGAAATAAAATAGATTTTGGTTTTATATAAAATTTCAGAGTTTTTCAACAAATATCGAAAAATCATGAAAATTTGACGTTTATAATTCTTGTTCGGACCACCCTATACTTTGTTTAAAAAACTAATCATAGGGTATTTATCAGAAATAAAAGAAGAATTAAAATACATTTTTTTTGTAAATTTTTCGAACAACTTTTTTTTTTTTTGACTTTTGTTGAAAATTTGACCCAACAATTTTTTTCGGTGTAAACTTTTTTTCAATCATTCTGTTTGGGATTTCATTCTGACCAATCTGTAGAATTTTCTCAACGATACAATTAAAATTACAGTTTAGGCAATATGATTTCCAAAAAATTCCGGTTTCGCAACACTGTGCCGCGTTGAAACAAAGTTTGTGCGGACGATTTATAGTCATTTCCGATAGATTGATAGATCGGAGTGTTTGTATATGGGAAATAGCTAGACTGAAGCACGTTTAGACTTCATGGTGTGATCTCCAATGGTCAGAATGCCGAACAGTTATAGTAATTTGGTATTTTTGTTAAGGCGGCGAAGCCGTTTGACGAGGATTCGGGTTAGATGAATGGTGTATGCGTGTAATGTTCGTATGAGGTTCAACCGTTGACCACTTGTCCAGAGCAGTATGTAAGCTCAACTGGTAGTAGTCTGATTGGAGACTTAATCCTCGTACCACGGGGATCAGGAACCCTTTAAGTTCGCTCTAACCCATTCACGCATCACGGCCCTTTGGGGAGTATCGTGGTGATTGTGGTTTAGTAACGTCCGAATGCGGCAATATTGAACTTTTGTCAGTTCGATATGGAGTTACAACCGGGAGTCGGACCCCACGAAAGGCGGAGGTTTTAAATGGGCCAATAACTTTACCGAGATGGTTAGTGTGTCCCTTCCATACTGAGAATTCACACTGAAAAATTCCTGGCACTTTCAGGGTACGTATCAACACATTGATGTCATATGCTTCTAAGAGCCATGTGGTAAGGCTGTCGACAGGCGGTACTGACGAAAAATTCACCGAACGTTTTCAATTTGTCTGCATATAGACGAACTAGTTCCTTAGCATGCTCTGGCATATAGCTGCCATACAAACTTAGCGATCGAAATCAAATGCTTGAAAATTTACATATAGATCTTACGCTTCAAGTAAACTGAGCACCAGTACACGACTATCTTCTTGTCCTTTCCAATATTTGCATCAAATTTACATTTTAATTTATACTCTTTGCAGCGATTAAAGGCTCAGCGCATAAATAAACATCGCACAATTACGCTTGAAAACCACAATCTCACTGCATATTCGTAAATAGTAACAGCAACAGTCAAGCTGCGCATTTAGCGCGCCCCTTCACAGCTGATCCCACTGACCAATTTGTGTTGCCACTATGTCTTTTGTGTTACGTGAAAAATGGGGGATTTCCGTGTTTTATTATCATTCGCTTTTTTAGCGCTGCCAAGCTTAAAACAGTTTTGTGATTTCGTAACCCACTTTGCAACGCCATGCATACCCAATACATACAACATATACTCACAAACAAACACCTACTGCCACACAAAAGGGTACTGAGTATACCGTGTGGCGGTCAACTACTTAGTTAGCAGTTGTTGTTGTTGTAATTTTTAGTGTTTTTCATTGATTGTGTTTTTCTTTACTTTCCATAGAATAAAAAACAAAAAAAAAAAAAAAAGAAGCGAAATAATGCAATTTCCCTCTCTAAATTTTTTGTCTGTGAGTGTATGTACATATGTAATAAGTATGTGTGTGTGTGCGTACAAGTATTTCACAACGCTATCGAATTCTTGGGCAAAATTGCCAGCAGACTCTTTTGTCTTTACTATTTGCTTTAAAATTCACACAGACGCATACACAGGCATGCATACATAACAGTACTTTGTGCAGCATTTCATTGGATAACACTGAGTGCTGCTGTTTTTATGTCCTCCGCATTTTTGACAGCAGCCACTTTTATGGCGTTTTGCGCGATTTGACTTTGCTTTTTACTCTGCAAATTCTCTGGTTTTCGTTTGCGCACAATTCGCTCTTCTCTCCGTTTGCATAGTTCATCAGGTTTTTCGTTGTGTTCGCCTTCATCAATGGGTTAAAGGGCTTTTGGAGCTTTTTCACATAGCTTTCGGCATGTGTTTTGCCATTGCTTTGTTGTGTATTTTTTTTTGATTTTTCGATTTTTATGTGATTTCATTATTGGCATAGTGTGTTTCGGCACCCCTGCGTGCTCTCCCTTCGTCCAAATAGTAGACCTGGCCTTTAAAGGTTTTTTATGTGCTACTTATGTCGGTATGGTGTGTGACAGTTTAAAGGGCTATTTGTGCTGTTTTAGGGATTTTTGTTAAAGATTGTATGATTTGGCATTAGAGGATTTTTCCTGGAATTTTTGTGTGATATTAAATACGGAAAATATTTAAGAGAAATAGCAATGCATCGCCTTAAGTAAGTGGAAAAATAATTCGTAGTTTAACAAAAAAGAAATTCGCTCAAAATAAAAAATTGAGGACCCAGATCTAATTACTCTTTGTGAAAGCAACTTAAAGAGGATGGAAAATAAGTAAGTGATCAGGAAACAAACTTCGTTCTAGTTATTTAAACAAATTAGGGAAGTTTCTAGTACAGCTTCGGAAGTTTTCCATCGATATGTGCGCCACACTATGAAATGAAATCTGTCATCGGAACCACATTTCAATATTCCAGCAATCATTAAGATAAGCTATGGAATCTAGGTATGACTAGAAAACTACTATTTATAAGTTAGACTACTGCATTATAAGTTAGACTCTTCTTCGATTACTGTTGTTATGAGGGTCTCTCGTTGATACCTAGCACATTCGAAACTCCAAAAGTCTACCTGTCCAATAAGAAACCACGAGTGATAAAAGCAGTTTGAAAATCTAGTTCAGGGTATCAGACATTGTCTCGAAAACTATGCATGTATATAGTATAAAAAATTACGTGCGATAGACCACTGATAGTAAAGCAAATATGTACCTCGATCCAATTGTTAGCCTCACCTACGTTTACCACCCACTGCCTACTAGCAAATGGGAACCTTTTGCCTATATAAAGGTCGCATCAAGTAAACGAGATCACAGTTTTCAAAAACTCGCAATAAATTCGAATTTTCTTGCCCGTCACCTTCCACCTTCACACCTCTGTGGATCAAAGTTATCCGAAGAAAATGTTGCTGATTCGGGCATGTACTGAGACGAGATCCAGACACAATCAACCGGTACGCTATCGATTGTAGTGCACAAGATACCCGTCGAAAAGCTCGAAAGGCTTTAATCTCGAGCAGAAATTTGAACGTCGAAATATCTAAGATCCAAAAAATTGGGGGTCATATCAAAAGGATGACACAACGTGGACATAAATGGAAGATTCTCTTGGTGAAACTTCAAACATAGTGGGAAATATTTTTTGATCTTTTGAAAGAACATTTTTTAGCATTTACTTTTATAAGATTATCTCTTTCAAATGCCGCTGCTACGTCTCAGATGGTCCATCCGTTGAGTTCAACTTTCGATCACTCGTTCGAACATTTCGTCTGGAGAACGACACTCGCGGTGTTTTGCTCCAAGGCCTGAGTCGAAGCGGAATTGTCCGCATAGACTTTATGACATTGAAATCATTTACTTACTGAATAGTTCCCTCAATAAGTACGTAAGCGGCGCCGTCTTGTTGAAAGCAAATATAGCTGAGACCACGAGCCTCAATTTCCGGCAGCAAATAGTCGGTTTTCATGGTGCGATAAAGGTCGCCATGGGCGGTTACGTACGTATCGGCATAATTTTTGAGGAAATATGAACCGATGATGTTGTTTTTTCTGGCTGAAATGGTAACTCTTGGATCTCTTCAGATTGCTCTTCGTCTCGAATGCGGCAATTTTGCTTGTTTACCTACGCATTGAGCCAGAAATGGGCCGCATGCCTGAAAAAAATTTGGCTCGAAAACGTCGAATCTTCTTTGATCTTATTAAGAAGAAAAGCCTTAGAGCGGCTTCAGTTCTTAAACAAGCTGTATTTCGTATGCTTTCAATTTAAGTTCTGGATGTAAAATGCACCAAGTCGTCTCTCCACGGTTTTTGTGTACATTCTCAACTATGGCTAAGACGTACTGGACGATGTGTAAGTCTTTCCATGATAAAATGCTATACAATACTGAACAAAAATAACACGACAGCTTCATAAGACTCACGCGTGATCTGTCAAACAAAGGGTAATAAGAAAAGTAGCTCTACTTGGATCACGCGTTACAACAAGAATATGCCTCTGATATTCGAAAAACTTCTGCTTTGACAATAAAATTACTAAAATGCTAGAAAACAGTGAAAATGCAACTAACAAAGCAGTCACCGCCCTGAAAAGCTCTCATTTTCAAAACTGCATGTAGTTGTCATAATAAGTTCACACCCCATTTACATTCAGCGTTGAAAATATCGTATTCCGATGTCTTTGTAGTCACGTCGTAGCTGCACGCGAAGCTTAAGTTCGCTCATTGTTGCTTAAGAGTTGTGTAAGACAGGGAAAAGCTCTTAAAAGTCCTTGCATAGCAGGATGCAGCGCGATTGCATGCAACGAATAGTAGTTGAAATACGAACAAGAAGTGGGGTATAATACATAATAGTATGAAAGTATAAAGATGAAGTAAAAAAAGTACTTGCAGTTCAATGTATTCAACTTTATTCAATATATATAAAAAAAAAAAACAACGGCACATTAGTGATTATTTCAGTTCGAACCCTTTTGAAAATACCAAATCGGTGTTTGCGTGGACGGATTTTACACTTGAAATACTCGAGAAAAATGACACGTTAAGCTCCAGTATTCTGGTAGAACAGTAATATCATTATTTTTAAGAAATCCATCGAACTTTCTCAAATATTATTTACTTTTTTTTAGTTTTTCTTCGTTTCGGAGAAGTTTCCTATTCGTATATAAAAATTTGCGAGCTGCTATTAAACGCAAAAACTTAGAATACCCAAATAGGACCGACAAAAAAAAAACGTGTTTTAATACAACTTCCAAATGAGCTCCTGAGCCAATACAAAACCGCCAACGTTTAATAAATTTCCCATACAATTTTTAAAAGCCTCCGCTGGAAAGGTATCTTCAGTAGATTTTGGTTTTTTTGGTCTCGTCACAAGTATTTATTCCTTTGAAGAATATAGGCCCTTAAGTTACGTTGTCAAACATCTCCTTTGCGACCTCTGCTTGCAAAGGATTTAAGTATTTTGGTACGAGTCTAGCAATAAAACGTTTCATATACAAAGCTTTAATTAAAATGTTCTTTTTTTCATGTTATCGTCATTGACAGAGGCGGGTGAGGCAAATTTTCGATGACTTTCCAAACTTCATTTAATGTTTTGCGTCACTCAAATAATTCCGTTTTTAGTAAACAAAAAATATTCAACAATTCTGTAGTCGTGGTAAATTATTTTCCGTGACAAAAATCATCAGGCGTTCGCTTCCAAAATATATGGCTGCTCAACATGGACTAATTGGCAAAAAAATATCAAAGTATGCACGAACATAAAAAGGTTTTAACAATCTAGGAGTATATTTCATCTTCGCTGCGTGGCTTGTGGCAAAGTTCTGCTGGAACCATATATTCTTCAAGTCTATATCATCCAATTCGGGCCAAAAATATTCGGCTATGATTGAGCGGTAGCGATTTCTATGCACAGTAACATACTTGTCTTGATCATCGCGGAAGAACTAGGGTTCAATGACGCTGCCGGCCTATAAACCGCACCAAATCGCAATTTCTTTGGGATTGATATGGTGACTCATGGAGTACGTATGGATTGCTGCCTGACCAACAACGGATATTTTGCTTATTGACGAAGCCATTCAGCCAGAAGTGAGCATCGTCGCAGAGGATGATTTTTCGATGAAAATCCAAATCAATTTCAAATTGTTTCTTAGCCCAATTCATGGACATACGAAGATTCTAGTGATCAAGTGGCTTCAGTTCTTGCATGAATTGTATCTTGTAAATATGTAGGCCAAGTTCTTTTCGCAAAATTCGCCACAACGACGTCACAGAAATGCCCAAAGCTTGAAAACGTAGTTTTAGGGACTGATTTGGGTCTTCCTCAATTGATGCGCTAGCGGCAGCAGTATTCTTGACACTACGGGCATTTCTTTGTCTCATTGGCATGGGAACATTTTGTGCTGGATTCATATTTTTTCACTAGATGCTCATCGCCATCATTGATCAGACATACGATTATGACAACCATAAATTGGACGTAGCCCTCTTAAAGTTGAGGCCACTGACTTTGAGTTTTAGTAGCAATTTTCAGTAATATCGACTCGTTGTTGGATCGCATATCTTCCCATAATAAAATGGCAAACCTTACTGACGAGAAATGTGAAAAGAGCGGGGAAAAATATAGTGTCGTTTGCTGCCTATTGAAAGCCCCTTTATGTATGTCATGTATATATGCCATTTGGGCTTATATGAGGGTACTCATGTACCATGTAGTCA